>OX424555.1:87735614-88249114 GCA_949152475.1 Terebella lapidaria
AAACAGAATGGAACTTGCCATAGCTGATGGTACTCTGGAACATGTTGCAGACATCGATGAGTGCCCTGATGCGTGCGACGCACAACGAGCCAATTGTACGAATACTGAGGGTTCATATCTGTGTGTCTGTATCGAGGGATACCAGCTGAGTGAGAATGAAACATCGACTTGTGACGGTATGAGTACACATTTGTAAACATCATCTCTGTATACATGTATTATGAACAATATGCTGCAAAACATATTACTTCCAGTAATATACCACAAAATAGTTTGGCGTATATTTTTACTTTTACTCATTATTAATTTTTCTGGAAGATGTTGATGAATGTCTGGACAACCCTTGTGACCAGACGAACGGGAATTGTACAAACACGGTGGGCAGTTACATGTGTAATTGCAATGATGGCTTTGACCTTTACCTTTATGATGGTATGAACGGCTTCAACATCCCAGCGCCAGAGACGGGAATGATGGCAGGCGACATCTACCATATAGATCACACCTGTGTTCGTGAGTGACTTTGAGGTCCACCTGCGTGAAAGTCAAACACTTGGTTCAGTACTTGCACTAACTTGTGCTAATGAATGACTAGTGTAGAAATGTTCTGTGTCAAACTAATCATTTGTGAGGGATATCCCAACCATAATAATACTGAACAGACAGGGGCGAATATCATTAGATATAATTATCATACCCGGTAATTATTGAAGATGATATAGCAATGATGGTTTTGGTTTCTGTAGGAATATAACTTGTGTGATTTTAGCACAGAACTGCAGTGCTCTGGACCCGATAATGAATGGAGTACTGCTGACTGGTCAGACGGAATTCTACACCGGAGACACAGCAACCATATTCTGTGACCTGGGATACGTCCTTGATGGCGTTGACACCATAACATGCTTGCAGGATGGAGTTTGGAGTGACACATTTGGCAACTGCACAGGTAATTCTTAGAACTGTAGCATTTTAACGAAGGTCCTGACATGCAGTATAGTGTCATATCGACATAAATGTAGCTAGAATAACTGGGGAGTGAGATCTGTTCATAATACCTAGCTGATACCTACTACTGCAGGTAAAAACTTTTTTGCTATTATTGAATTCCTGTTAACAGTGAATCTCATTTGTTTTTTGCAGAGGCATATTGCTACCCCCCTGACTTGAGCATGCTGACATATCCGCCCGACATATCGCCCATGGTTGTTCCGTTCGGTGACTCTGTGACACTGAACTGCACCATTGGTCGCTCTGAGCCCCTAGAGCTGTACAGAGAGTGTGTCTATGACTCGAGTACACAGAACTACACGTACAGTCTGGACTCCAGCTTAGAATGTCCAGGTACATGTTCATGTCTTGTCCTTCAGCTCCGTACCACACACATCATCATCCTTGTCAATGTGGTATCCAATGTGGTCAACCGTTTGTGATTCTGTGTGTAATATAGTGATTGTATAGTTGTACCAGTAATAGAATTGAATGTTTATCAAGCAAAAAATACTTCTGAATGTTTGTGTACATGTAGACAGTCTTGTAATGACAATGTACATAGTTTCTCAACTATAAATTCGAAATACAAACTGTTGTTTTGATATCTCAAGATACTAGATATGTAGATGTTAGAACAATGTATTATACCCCGGTACCAAATATGAAAACTTAAACTTGCAGTTGTGGACTGTGGGAACTTGACTGTGCCTAATGCGATGGTGAGCTGTCCAGACACCATATATGGAACAATGTGTGATGTAACATGTGACGCGGGGTATGCGCAGCAAGGTAACGCAACGTTCTTTTGCGATGAAGTGACTGGACAAGGCGTTTGGGATCAGGGAGACTTCCTGTGTGTTCGTAAGTACTCACAAAATCGTTCAGTGCTTCACTTTGGAGTGATATCACTTGCCTAGTAGCTGAAAAGTAGTCACTTATGAATGTAACATTCTCTGTCTCAATGTTGTATTACCGGTAACATACAAAATGGCAACATGTTTCATGTTTGTAGACTGTACATGACTTGCTCTACGGCTTGCAGGTGCAGACTTTTGTGAGGATCCTGGCCTGCCATATGGATGTACTGACAGGAACATAACAGACGCAACCTTTGAGCTTAATGCTGTGGTGACGTACTTCTGTACCTGCCCGGGGTATACCCTGACTGATGGTGTGCTCACCTGCATGAACACCAAACTCTGGGACTATCCTGCTCCTAATTGCACAGGTAGAGTAAGGTCTACCCAGTGACAGCATTTGTATTTTGTTAGAATATTATAGGGATTGCTTCAAATTTATTCCCATTTTTTTGTACTTTATACTGGAATACATGTATCAGAAGTTATTTTAATAACATAATTGTTCTTCATAACGGAAGGGACTCCAGTATGATATTTTAATGGCTCTTGCAAAGAAATGGTTACTCAAGATATAATTGAATCTTGACCCTGATTCTTCTGTTGTGTTCAATATGGAAACTTCTTGATGCAAATTGTGTGATCTTTCATACAGATATCGAGCCTCCAGTGTTCACCAACTGTGACAATGACATTATCAACATCAATCGATACTCAAGTTTTGATATGGAGGGAATTCCATTCCCTTCTGCAACTGACAACTCCAATGTGCTCAAGAGTTTTGTCATATATCCCCCTGGCATATATTCCAATGCTTCACTGAATGGAAATGATAATGGGACTATGGTCACCATCACTGCAGAAGACTATGCAGGAAATATGGCAGAATGTGAATTCACACTGGTAGTAGAAGGTAGGTAATGATTGATATCACTCTCCCGTATATTTCTCAATGCAAAGCAAAGTCATTCAAAGACTCAGACTCAGACTGTACATAATCCTGAAAATAAATTCTGAGTACGCTCTAATTACCTGCTGAAAAAAATTATGTGGACATGCTTCTATTGTATTCGGAGTGATCTTCATGTATACCACAAACATTCAGGTGATCATAGCAAGCCAGCTACATATACAGACTGTACAAAGTAACTGTTACATACAATACTGTGAAAGAAATATATCAAGATGGCTTGATGTACAAGAAATCTTTTTAACATCAAAAGTTCTAAAATAACTTTTATTTTTATACTATGCATACTTACCTCTGACTCTGGGGTCGTGTAATTGGCGAGCCCTCATTCGCCAACCACACATGAAATATGGGTGAAAAAGCTAAACGAAAGTTAGCCGGTCCGTTTAGACCCTGCGTTAGTAATGGTAGTTACCTGAGCAGTTCACCCTCCGTGTGGTAGCATAATCGTGCCGGTCCACTGCCTCCCAGTTCACTTTTGTTGAGTTGCAACACTTGATCACTGAAGGTTATCTTCTGAAAAGACAAGAAGATAATCAGCGGGGAGGAGGGTGGGACCATCCAACGTCAGAGGTAAGTATGCATAGTATAAAAATAAAAGTTATTTTAGAACTTTTGATTTGTTATGCTAAGCGATACTTACCTCTGACTCTGGGGAATGGCCTGCCGGTGGTGGGCCCCTCAGAGAGAAAGTAC
This sequence comes from Terebella lapidaria, assembly GCA_949152475.1. NCBI lineage: Eukaryota > Metazoa > Annelida > Polychaeta > Terebellida > Terebellidae > Terebella > Terebella lapidaria. Next base: position 87,739,131 of record OX424555.1, read on the forward strand.
GCCTTGCACAAGATCATCCCCTGAAAGTAGAAGGATGAGAACTATGCATAATACCAGTGACTATAATTACTGTATAAAGGATAAGGAACCCGCTCCTTTCCTATAGTAATTATAATACTAATTAACCACAGAGTAGCTCGGAAGTTAATAGTATACTGAGAGATACTTTGTAATCCAGAAGAATCTGAGATTACATACCTGTCGTCGAGTCCCTTGTGAGGCGATGAGCCGTAGCTAGGTGTTGAGACGGCGCTCCCCCCCCGGACTCTTGGCAGAAGAAGCAGTGGGTTGCACGATGACTTGTGCTGCGACGATGGGTCCCAGATGATAGAGGTCATCCGCGAGGAGCGATACATCGCGCAGGTAAAATGAGGAAAACGTAGAGTGAGATCTCCAAGTGGCTGCCTTCATGAGATCCTGAAGTGACATGTTGTGTGCAAACGACCAGGAAGTGGAGATGGCGCGAACCTCGTGAGCCGTACGACCGTAGAGCTGATGTAGGTCCCGACGATCCTTACTGTAAGCACGTGTAACAACAGCCTTGATCCAAAGCGAGATCGTGTTCTTGGAGACCTGTCCTCTCGATGCCGAAAACGGGAGAAAGAGGTGAGATTCCCTTGGTCGTGAAGGCTTAGTCCTCTTCAGATACAACCGTAACGCACGCACCGGACACAGGGACAGATCCCCACAGTCAGTCGCCAACTGAGATAAGGCAGGGACAGAGAACGTTCGCATCCCAGCCGCCAGGGCAGAAGGAGTTTCGGTCTTGGCAAGAAACCCCAGATGGTACTGGAGGGTAACAGAAGACCAATCTTCCGGGTGTAAGACCTCCGCAGACAGTCCCTGAAGCTCACTGACCCGCTTCGCGGAAGCAAGGGCCAACAGGAAAACAGTCTTGTGCGTGAGAAAACGAAGCTCCGCTTCCTCGAGAGGCTCATATGGAGATTCATTGAGGCTACAAAGGACCAATGACAAGTCCCATTTTGGTGCGCGGGAGACCGGAGGCAAATCCTGGGCGAAGGACTTGAACAGGGCCGAAATCTCCCGTGATGTAGAAATGTCCAAACCGTGAGAAGCTAGCACATTAGACAATGCCGCACGGTATCCCTTGACAGTAGTAAGCGCCCTCTTGCGCTTGTCTCTCAACCAGACAAAGAAGTCCGCTACCGTAGGGAGAGGGGGACGGCGTGGATCAACTTGCCGTCGACCACACCAAGAAGAGAAGACTCTCCACTTGGCTTGATATAATCGCTCTGAGGATGACCGAACTGTTCTGGACATCCGCTTGGCAGCGTTCTTCGAAAAGCCAGCCTTTCTGAATGAACGCCTGATAATCTCCACGCGTGAAGATGGAGAACGCCCAGATGCTCGTGAAACTGACGTCCCTGACGAAGCAGGCTGGGGATCGGTGGTAACAACCGTGGAAGATCCGTCAGAAGCTCCAGGAGTTCCGGAAACCAAGGCTTGGCTGGCCAGCAGGGAGCCACCAAGATGATCTGGGCCGAGCTTAACCGAATCCTCTGTAGAACCACGGGAATCAGTGAGAACGGAGGAAAAGCGTACGCCCATAGGATGGACCAGTCCTGAGCGAGGGCGTCGACTGCCCAGGCATGAGGGTCCGGGAACGGGGACACATAGAGAGGTAGACGATTGTTCTGGAACGTGGCGAACAGGTCCAAGTGAGGCTGACCCCAAAGACGCCACAGGTGACTGCAAACCTGAGGGTTCAGAGACCAGTTCGTGGAAACCGGACCCTTCCTCGAAAGGGCGTCGGCGATGGTGTTCATGGAGCCCGGGATGTGTCGGGCCAGAAGACTGACATCCTGGGATTCCGCCCACTCCAAGATTCTTCGAGTCAAGGCGCTTAGCTCCCTTGATCGTGTCCCCCCCTGATTCCTGATATAGCCGACGACCGTCGTGTTGTCGGTCATGGCCAGTACCGTGGACCCGGCAACCGTCTGATGAAAATGGCGCAGGCCCAACCAGACAGCCCTGAGCTCCAGCCAATTGATGTGATGCCGGAGATCGGCCGCCGACCAGAGACCGGAGACTTGACTTTCGCCGAGGTGAGCACCCCAACCGAGGCGAGACGCGTCGGAGAACAGGAGAAAGTCGGGCTCCAACTCGCGAATCGGATGACCCCGTAGCAGGTTGACTGGATCGGACCACCAGAGGAGATCTGGCTGGAGAGCGGAAACCACCGGAACCAGAGTTGACAAGTCCTGCTCGGAAGACCAGTGGTCCTTCAAGTGGAACTGGATCGCCCGCATGCGCAACCGTGCACCAGGGACGATCTTCTCTAGCGACACCATGTGACCTAGGAGCCTCAGGAACACCACCGCCGCGACGGGAACCCCGATGGAGAAAGACCGTAGAACGCCGTTCAAACGTTGAATACGATCTGCCGTCGGACGTGTCAGGAAGGACTGCGTGTCGATGTCCATCCCGAGGTAGGTGACACGCTGGGAAGGAGCCAAGTCTGACTTCTTGAAATTTATGATGAGACCGACTCGCTGACAAAGCCGAACGATCTGGTCCGTGTGTGCGGCCACCGTCTGCTGGTCCGTGGCCGTAATCAGCCAATCGTCCAGATACCTCGTGAGACGAATCCCCCTGCGGTGCGCCCACGCCGATACCGGCTGAAACACCCTGGTGAACAGGAACGGGGCGGTGGAGAGGCCGAAACACAGAGCACGGAACTGGTAGATCACGTTGCCCCACTGGAAACGAAGGTAGGGCCGTGATGAGGGATGAATCAGGATGTGAAAGTAGGCATCTTTCAGATCTATGGAGGTCATCCAGTCCCCGCTGCGCAGAGACAGTAGAACCGTCCGTGGGCACTCCATGGAAAACTTCTCCTTGGAGACAAACTTGTTCAGGGGACTGAGGTCGATTATCGGTCGCCAGCCGCCCGTGAGCTTGGGGACGACAAACAGACGACTGTAGAAGCCGGGAGAGTTCTGGGTCACCTTCTCCGTGGCTTCCTTGAGGAGCATCTCGGACACGAGGGCGTCCAGGACCGCAAACTTCTCCGACCCCGGGGCGTAGGATGCGAACGCTATCGGTAGAGGGGAGAGAGGAGGCGCCTGACTGAAGGGAATCCGGTACCCGTGACGCAGTATGGTAGTTACTAGACAGTCCTCGAATTCCGTATCCCAGACTGGCCAAAAGGCCTGAAGACGAGCTCCCACGGGGGATACATCCGAATCGTGGTTCCGTGGGAGCGTCTGGGACACATCAGGAGCGGGGCTGAGGCTTGGCAGAAGACGAGGATCCACTGCCGCCGCGACCTCCACGTGAAGAGTTAGTCGACTTCTTGTTCTTGTCAAACTTGGAGCCTTTAGAAAACTGAGACGACTGAGACTGCTGTTTCGACTCCGTGGCCTTGACCTTCGGGATCTTGAACGACGAGGAAGAGGATGCCGCAGGCTTCTTCTCCTGGCGTTCCACCAATTTAACTAAGTTAAATTTGCTGAGAAGGTCCGCTTCCTGGGCAACCGCCTGGCCTGCCTTGGCCAGGACATCCGGGTCAAAGAGGCGAGGACCAAAGACCGAGGACGTGCGTAACTTGGACTTGAAGGCGTCCGACAGCTTGGAGGTAGATCTCTTGAGAAAGGCGTCCCGTCGCCTGAGAACGACGTTGGCCCACTCCACGTGCGACTCCTTCGTAATCTGTCCCACACACTTGTTAACGGAGGAAAGAGTCCTCTTGATGCGCAGCAACTCCGACACCGGTACTTGAACAGTGGCATCCGTGTCCAAATCGGCGTCCGCTGGAACCGAACCGGGGGCCAGACGGTCGACCTGCACGCTGAGGAGGCCCGAGAGCCAGTCGAGGGTGTTGGCAACCAGTTGTACCCGACGCGGGTAAGATTCCCAGGTCTTGAGATCTGAGTCCGAAAGTGTAGCGGTAACACTCGAGGACTTGAGCCCAGGGGCGATGACTGACAGGTCGTCATTCACCGCCGCTGCCTCCAGAGTGCTACCGCAATCCGTAGACTGGTAGTGCTTTAATTGTCCTTGGAAGCACGAGGCGAACTTGCCAGCTCGTAGGGGCTGTCCATTGACTGGGACGATCTTCTCTTCCACTAGAGTCCGTACTGACAAGATACCCTCGGACCACGGGAAGCGCACGTCCGGCTCCGGCTGCTGACGGGCGTGGAGCACACGCTCACCCACCGACGTATAAGAAGTCCCCTTGGCTACAGGTAGCTCAATCTCGTCAGGGAAGGCCTCCTGAACCCAAACGCGGACCTGGGCAAAGGTGTCGTCGTCAGACTTGGAGGAGGAAGGCTTGGAGGTACCGGCCGTAGCTGAGGAGTCGGCAGACCTAGCCGGGCTAGCCACCCGCGGCTTCTTGACTGGAGGTTCATCCGAGATCTGGTCTGCCGGGGGGGGAGGCAACGAGACTGGAGGCTCCAAAACAGCAACAGAGGACGACCCGGCCGCGTGTTGCTCACCTTCAGACCTAGGGGCGTGGTCTGAAGCGGGACGCTTGGGCTCCCTCACACGGTCGTAGTCCGAGCGTGAACTTTTCTCTCCACGGCTACCGTGAGAATCCCTGGAGGAGTAGTCCCTGCGGTCCGCACGCTCCCGACGGTAGTAGTAGTCCCTATCGTCACGAGAACGGCCGGAACGGTAGTAACGATCCAACTCTTCATGGTAAGAACGGTCAAAGTCATATTCACGACGATGATCATAAACCCAATCACGGAACCGATCCGCGCGGCTGGAGGACGGACGATCCCAATCGCCGGAACGGTGTTGATCCACAGGCCGAGCTGGACGGTGGCGGCGGTCAGGCGAGGACGGGCGGCCCACCGCTGGAAGAACACTATCCGCCGTGGCTGTTGACCCGCGGTGCGAATCTCCACTGGAGGCAGACGACCGGCTGTCCGCGCGTCGACTGACGGACGGTGGAAGATCGCGGGGCAGAACACTGGGCTGAGAAACCCCCGGGCTGGCCACCGGTGGCTGCTGATCACGGTCACGGTCGGGTAAGCACCCGCGCGGCACCGCTGCGGCTGGAGAAGAGGTACCCTGGGCTGAAGAGGCGTCACGGTGCTGAACACGGCCCGGGCTACCAGCGAGAGACTTGTCCACCACAAGCACATCAACAGGGCCGTCGGAGAGCTGGACGGTGGAGTAGTCGGGGGGGCCACACTTGGCACGACCGACGGGGCCCCTGCCTTCACCTGACTGTTCCTCCGAGACCGACTCGCCGGTCTCGGCAGCCTGGGAACGGGAATCCACCGTGGCCGAGTCAACTGGCTCCGAGAAGATCGGGTCCAACGAAGGCAAACCCCAGGAACACGAAGGCTGGTCAGCTGGACTGTGGCTCGGGGGGTTGCCGCCGACGAACGGGTCACCAGAGAGAAGCGGCGTCGGAACTTCATCCACCGTGGGGGTGGCCGGTGTCGCAACTCCTTTCCCAACCAGGGACGACAACATCGCCGACATGGACGCAATGGAAGTCTGCAAATTCCCAACCGTCTGTTCGAGGGAATCAAGACGAGAGGAGGAAGAGGAATCCAGAGATCGTCGATCAGCAGAACGCGACCTCTTCTTCTCCCTGTCGATCCTACGCTGATCTATCCTGTCGAATCTGTCATCGGGCCAAGATTCGCAGATCTGACAGCGCTGAGACGCACAGCAAACAAACGGTCTGCAAGACGGACAGCGATCGTGAGGATCGAGATCGAGAGGAACCAAGAAGTGTCCACACTTGGTACATCTCCTGACAGAAGACGATTCCATCGTAGAAACAGCTAAGTTCCAAAATCCAAACTTCAAAGGGGCAATCGCGAGCGACGCAAAGTTGTTGTTGACAGGAGCTCGCCAAAAACAAAAGTGAACTGGGAGGCAGTGGACCGGCACGATTATGCTACCACACGGAGGGTGAACTGCTCAGGTAACTACCATTACTAACGCAGGGTCTAAACGGACCGGCTAACTTTCGTTTAGCTTTTTCACCCATATTTCATGTGTGGTTGGCGAATGAGGGCTCGCCAATTACACGACCCCAGAGTCAGAGGTAAGTATCGCTTAGCATAACAAATAGAATTTAGTTGTTTCCGAAATAACATTTTCAAGAGTGGGGAAAAGTGTTTTATCTTGAATGTTGTATCTGATATTGCCCTGACAGGTTGTCCAGCACCACCAAACATCACATGTCCAGGTCCACAGAATATCACGACATTCCAGACACCGATAGATATTGAAGCTACCTTCATGTCTAGTGGAATAGAGTGGTACGGAGACCTGACTTTCGACCCGGCCAGCTGGACCTTCCCAGCAGAAGGCAGTGTCCTTCTAGTCACCGCCAGTGCATCAGTGTCAGGCCACGTGCCAGCTACCTGCCAGTTCCACATCACAGCAATCAGTGAGTCCACAACTAACATCTATACATCTATCCACATCCCAGCAGAAAGAAGATTTCGATGAAATAGTAGCTTAGTTCGATCTCCCTAGGTGTAGTTACTGGAGTGACTGGAGTACTCAGTGTCTCAGCCATGTCAGAGTACATTGCTACTGACCATAATAACCATGTTTCCTTACAGTCGATGGATGCACCAATGACGCACTTGGTATGCCAGCCAATGGAAGCGCCACCTGTTCGGCATCTGATGAGTGTTTGCTGAGCTGTACCACTGGCTACTTCACACTGGAAGCATCGGAACCTGTCAGCACTGATGACCTATCAACAACAATCAATGCAAACTGCACTGATGGTGTCTGGGCACCGTACGCAGTCGCTCCAGACTGTGTCGGTAAGTACATTAATATTAGCAAATTGGGAATCTCAGATCCTAAAATGATGAGAACCAGGTCGGTTTATAAACTAATATGATATTGAATATTTTCTTTTTTTTTGTACCAGATGAAATACTTCATCATGTACCAGACATATACATAATGAGGATGTATTGGGGATGTTTTGTGTTTTTGAATGTACAAACATACTTTATGGTCCTAACTTTATTGCTCCAACTTCAACCATATGAGTTTATTTGCAGAACCGTCCGTGGAACTGAGGATGAAGAGAACTGTGTACAGAATTGACTATGCAATTGACAGCGGTTGTACAAGTAACCCTGAATCTGCAATTGTAACGATGCTAGATGATACTACAGGGGCTGCTATTGCAGCTGATTTACAAACACAGGCCCGTACGAATTTGGCGGAAAATGGTATCAATGTTATCTTTGATGGAACAGTGGAGGTTCAGGTGGACCTTATGACAAATGAGGTGAGTCTCCTTATAAATAACGTTATTCCACAAAAGAAGTTTGGATACGGTTTAGGCCTATGAGTGTACTGTGGATTTGGGATCATTCGATGTACTGGTGAATGTGCAGGTGTACATTTGAATGTCATTGGGATATTTTGTTCACACACCTTCTAGGTAATCGTGTACGTTGCTATGGTGTTGGAGCCTGTGGATATGGATAATGATGGATACGCGCAGTTAGAGGGTTTCGTTCAGACCGCTTTAACCTACAGACCGACCATACCAGCGGCACAAGCCACATATGATATCGTTGTGACGGGATGTGATGTTACAGCCAAGAACACATTTATGAGTGTGAATTCGACTGTGGACTCCTGCCCACCTGGGTACATCTATGTTACTGACACCGCAGCGACAGACCCAGCAGATTTCTGTTGTGAGTAGCCTGAGAATCTATATAGTCAATTTACCAGTTCTCTTTTATGTCATCACTTTTGATCAAATGCATATCAGGGAAGTTATACGGTACAAAACTTTTGTCAATCCTTTCCTTTACATATCTTAGTTGTATATTCATAATGTTAGTTCACAGTATGAACATGATCTTTCTTCAGTGCCCTGCGCAGCTGGATCTATGTATGACAACAGCACTGGGGTGGCCCTGTGCATGCTATGTCCAGAGGGCACTTACCAGGATCAGAGCGGCCAGGACTTCTGTCACATGTGTGTCAGTAACACAACATCAAGTCCCGGGAGCAAAAGTGCTGAAGCCTGTATCAACAATGATTGTAAGTATTTCAACAAATGCAGTCTGTCCCCGATTTATAGATATACAGAAGAAGAATCGTAGAAAGAATTGAACAATATTGTGGATGACATCCAATAATATTCTGATTCTTGTTTTGTTCTGCAGTGATAACATGCTTGTGCATTCATGTGTTTTGCAGTTAGCTGTCCGGATAACATGGTGTATGATACATTTGACTTGTGGCCAGGGGACTTTCCCAAGTGTGAGCGATGTCCCAAGGATATGTATCGGATGAATGAAACAGACTGTGACATGTGCCCTATGGGTGATGAAACAATCGGCTCCCAGGGCGCGGCCTCAGTAATGGAATGCTACAGTGAGTGGCCAATTGTGCTGTAACTGGCAATGATTACCTGTACATGAAAATAGAATGCTCAAAAGGTTTGCTAGTCATATTCGAAGTAGTTAGACTCTTTTGTTCAAACTTTCTCATGCTGAGATTATATGCCTTTTCAATAACCAAGCAATACATAATTATTGTCAACTGGAATACATAGTACAGTTTGCCTGATACATTAGATTTTAACAAACTAGAATTACTACTACTCCTGGTGATGCATTATGATCTACTGCAAGTATGAATATAATTAAAGTCATTAAATATGAATATATAAATTAAGTATTTGGTAATCAACAGCCCCTTGTGAAGCGTTTGAGTACTCGGACACTGGCCTCGCTGTTGCTGGTTGTACATATTGTCCGTCAAACTTTGAAAGTGATGTCACTCGACAATGCTGTGTGGAATGTCCCTTAAATCATATGTCCAACGGCAGCTTCTGTGTACCAGGTGACGTGAACCATATAATACCTCGAGCATTTCGCTGGATGTAATCAGTAATTAAGTAGTCAATAAATAAGTGCAATAACAAGACATTCTTATAATGTGACGATATTATGTATTAATATGACAAAGCAATTGCCAAAAAACCTGACGTTCATTTCAATTTCAGTCTCTGTTGATGCAACGAGCTGCATGGATTTTGGTAGCATGTCAGGGGGATTTGTACAAGACCATGACTCGTACTACTGTTCAGGTTGTGACCCTGGTGAGTGACCACTTCCACATTTCCTGTGTGATATCAGCCTCCGGAGTATCAATTCTGAAAAAGTGTCCTTAATTCCGAGACAGAATCTAACGGCATCATGGTATATATTAGGTACAAGAATATATTATGTTTTGTGGATGATTGACAGGTTTCCTTGAGCCCTATTGTGCACCAGAGAACTTCTGCGCTCTAGACACCTGTACTTATGGCACCTGCGTGGAGGATATGGATGGGTTCAATTGCACCTGCATGACAGGTACTGTGCTTGGGTGAACATCGTCTTCTTCATCAGGCCTAAAAAAATAAAGGCTGTGTTTTGGGTCAAGTGGTAAAAAAAGTTGGAGTAGGTAGGTAGGGTTTTTTTTTTTATATTTTGTGAATTTCTTTTTTCCTTTATCATCTAATGATGGACGTGTCTAGACGAAGAAAGAAGAACCATGTTCAGAAAACATAATTATGAACAGTTCCAAATGCTATCCGGCAGTTGTTTTGTGTACATTTGACCTGCCACTAAATTAATATAAGCACGAAAATACTTGACGGGAATGTGAGCCATTCCTGAAAATGAAAAAAATAAATAAATAAAAAGTTTAGAGTAGGGTGCTCTGAGCTAGAGTTGGTGGGGTGACCCTGACCACAGCATTTTCTTTTTTTAGGCCTCATGGTTGTTTTTTGGCAGTACATTATGGGGTGTAGAGGTCATGTAATTCAGTGTAGTGTAATGGTGTGGATGGGTGATTTTGTATTTTTAATTCTGTAACCATGGTGACTAGAATCTGAACATCCATTTGGTACATCACATCACAGTAAAGAATTAGGATATTTTTGGTGAAAATAACCTATGTGGTTTCTCTAGGAATTTTTAGGGATATTTGGGTATTTTTGGTGAACTTGGCCCTTGGCAGATTTTTTTTTTTGTTTCGGCCGAGTCAACATTTTTCGTTTTCGTCAATATCACGCAAAGCTACATCGTAAAGGGAAACAGAATAAAATGCATTTTACTCTGATTTTTCAGGCTCGTTTACACCGCTTTTTGCTAAAATTTTTGCGAAGGCTTAATGGTATTGTATTGTAACTTCTATCGCAAATATATAAAAAAAACTACATGAGATGCTGGGCTGGGGTTCAGCCAGTTGTACTGTGATGAGTAGTCAATGTACGCTATATGAGCAAGAATCTAGCCAAACATGTTTCGGCTGATCTTTTCTGTCATACTTATACCACTGGCAGAATAAAATGGTGCTGATGTTGAATGCTTGATTTTATTGTACATTTTGACTTCACCAAATTCTGCCTTATAACACGTTTAGATTTCCAAGAGTAGCGAATAATGGTCATGGAACTTAGTGGTGCATAACAAAGTGCTTAACTAATACACATGTAACAATATCAGTCTGTTCTCCCATTACACATTTATTGCCATCTTATACAGTTACAATACACCTGTATCATACAGATGCATACATTAACTTACTCATTGCAATAGACATTAATTTAGTATGTTGCTTCACCCATTTCACTTATTTTATTATTTTCGGTAAACTAACCACACATGATCTAGTGATCAATCAATGTGAATTCATGACCATGATTGCTCTGACCACACCCAAGCTGACAACGATCCTCAAAGCATTGTCAAGACTGTTTTTTTAGACGATTAACAGCACTGTTCTGTCACTAGTTCGATGGCTGAACTCAGGTAAATTGACCTTTCTCAGATGCCCCCAAAAGTTGTCCGAGTTTCACAAATTACAGTACATCAGCAAATTCCTCTTTGGCCAATAATAACGGTTTGCAGAATATATCAAAAACTGGATTTGAGAAAGGTCAATGGGGCATGTACAAAGTTCAATCGATAGGTGGCAGCATTGTAATAGTGGTAATTTTGGCGCCAAATCACTAAGGAATATCGTCTGTTGTGAAGCGTGCAGGTGACATTTGGCGCGAAAATTCCGTTTGTTTGGAGTAATACCATGGTATCGCCATAATAAATAACGTTATGACGTCTTATTACCACTAAAACAGTGCTACTACCTGGCGATTAGGGCTTTTTCTGCCCATGCCACATTGGTTCATCAAAAGAGCGATCTGACTTGAGATCCTCGATACTAGTGGATGACTTGGTGACACTCATGCAGATACTATACACCCATTGCATCATTGGGATATTTGGTATTTTTGTCCATTGTTTGGCCTTGACATTGCTCAAAAAAACATTGAGATCAATTTCAACTCATCTCAGCAACTCAACAAAATTGATTTACTAAACGCATTTCTCACATGGGGAACACCTTTGGTGTGCAACTTGGTCTTCTACTTTCAGTAAGGCTTAAAATGCTAGAACACCAACTCAATTAAGAGTCTTGTGACATGAGAGCTACAGATCCTATTTGAGCTCAGCAATTTGAGCGATGTCAAGGCCATGTTGGCTAGGTCTTGGCTTAGTTAGTTATGCTTAGTTCCTTATCCATTGTTGTATGTCCATTATTCGTGGTTTTACATGTCATATACAATAAAAGATATAGGATAAAAAAACTTTAGCAAACTTTAGCAAGAAAAAAATCAAAACTATATGATAAAGGATAATGGGTATATGATAACGAGTAAACGATAAAGAACTTGGCATGAAGCATTCAGCAAGACAAAGTTAGAACTTCGCAGTTACGATATGGAAATTTGAAGAAGAAAATGTGAAAATTACAATGATTCATGAAGAATATTGCCATATGCATAAAGCAGTTTGACAAGAATATATAAACAGGAATGTACCGAATTTTAGTCCTAAAAACGCTCCATATACCACAACACGTTAAGTAGTTATGACGGAACTATAAATCAAATAATTGCCAGGTGGCTTCACTGACTGAACGCACATAGATCTACCATTTGTATATACTTCCCTTTCAGGGACCTACAATTGCACATGTCCGTTAGGTACTGTACCTGGGTTACCACCACCTTACCTGTATCATCAGATCATTGATTTTACACATTGTACAGTATCATGAGTATCATGTGGTGTAGAGGTCATGTAATTTAGCGTACAGGTAGTTAAATAACACTAAAGATCAGCGAGGTCAACATGACGTGCACACTTAGCTGTTACTGTTGTTGGCAGGCACCAGTGGGGACGACTGCAGCACCAAGGTCTTGGAGTGTGCCGCAGACCCGTGTATGAACGGTGGTATCTGTGAGGAGATGATCAACGCCTTCATGTGTCACTGTCCTGTTGGGTACACCGGGGAGGAGTGAGTACCCCGCAGCTCTCATCAAAGCACACCAGTTGTATCAGAATACTCACTCCTAGTAGAGACAAAGATTCCACTCTCTCTGGATCAAACCGTGTACTGATGTGTGTCGTGTTGTGTTGTGTTTCAGTTGTAGCGTGGTCATGTCAGATGCCTGCAGCACTGTCAACTGTGAGAACGGAGGAACCTGCATGAACGAAACCTTCTCAGCATGGTGCCTCTGTGCTCCTGGGTATACAGGACAGTATTGTGAAACCGACATAGGTGTGTACATCTATAATACCAGTAAAACCACTACTATGAGTATGTGTAAGTGTTTGCCTCCTGACTTAAATATGCTCAGGAACTTCCTCACTAGGTTTATGCAACTAAATCCTCAGAGACTCTTTCAGATGTTTTTGTTCATGGCCAATTCCATTTCAACAAATGAAAAGTTTACTACAATCGATCTGCGAACACCAGCGTCATATTGAATGTCAGCTCAACACTGGCCTGTTGTTTTCCATAGATGAGTGTGCTTCTAACCCCTGCTTGTTTGGTGGCAATTGTACGGATGCGGTGGACGGATACATGTGCGACTGTGTGGACGGGACGAGTGGCACGCGGTGTGAGGTTCTAACCCTCTGCATGCCAGACACTTGTGCTGCGACTGGTCTGTGTGTCATGGACTACATCCAACTGATGAACCTGTGCGTCTGCAACGACAACTATGAGAGAGGTACAGACTGTCACTTCCCAAATCAACAGGATTAGTATAGTGATATGCTAAAGTTGTCTGTATCAATGATAGCAAGCTATGTGAATGTATTATGTATATTTATATTACACAATATTGTAAAAACACATACTAGAATCTGGCAAGATTTAGAATGATTTAAGGTTGAAAGGTTGTCGAAAAAATATTTCATAAAATAAATGTGATGAATTGCGAGGGCACAACATCTGAACATAATCAAATATTCCACCATTAATGTAACTAAGAGCTTGAAATGTGTACATTCTTCAATGCAGATCCAGCTACTTCTGTGATGGGAAGTTGGGCGGCAGGTATTGATTGTGAGTATCAGAAGTGCAATTCTCAACCGATTGAAATCTGATTCCCTTTCAAAAGCAAAAGTCACTTTAAAGCAGAAGGGATCCTGCTGAGCCCAATGACTGTAAAGTAAGTGACATCCTTCCTCTGTGACAGCTGTATCGTATGGCGCGTGTCAGGCGACGGATCTGTGTGCAGGCTTAAACTGTCAGAACGGAGGCATGTGCACTTTGTGGCCTTTGGCATGTAACTGTACTGACGGGTACACTGGCTCCATCTGTCAACACGATGAAGATAACTGTGATCCCGACCCATGCAGCGGGGCCGGGCAGTGCGTCGACGGTATCGACTCCTATTCCTGTGTTTGCGATGATGGCTGGACAGGTAAATAACGCACACTGATGACAAATGGACTGCATCTATTTACTACCGGTACTGTAAAAGAACAGAATATATATATATTCTACAGAATGTTGTCATAGTTACTGTCCTGGTATGAGGATAATATTGTTTTCAGTACATTGCACACCGCTGCACTCACAGTAATTGTACACACGGAGATACACTCTCTATATTTGCAGGACCTGACTGTGATCAAGTCGTGGATTTGTGTGCGAATCAAACATGTTCAGGGAACGGCAACTGTACGCTTGAGGCGCCTGGCGAGTACAGGTGTGGTTGTGTCGAGGGTTACACAGGCAAGGACTGCGAGGTGAGTGTTGTCACGACAGGTCCGTACCAGCAGGTCAGTGCAAGAGACAGTCACTGATCGATATGCTGTGCTTCTTCAGATCGAGATCGACAACTGCCAGAGCTGCCCCTGTCTGCACGGTGGTAACTGTACGAGCTATGTAGGCGGGTATATGTGTGCGTGTACGGAGGGCTACTTTGGCACGCACTGTGAGGAGATCATCGACACTTGTACCAATGACACAAGCGCATGCGTCTCTGGAGCCAACTGCAAAAGCCTCTTCCTAGACGTGTTCTGCGAGTAAGTCTTGGACGGTCACCATTCTTATGTTAAATGCTCCGTTCTAGGGCTATATGGATACCGTATTTGTGCTATATTTGTAAGTTTATCTGTCGTCAGTGTGCAGGAATATGGATGTATATGAATTTGGAATAGAACGCAATCCATGTATTTAGTTCAATGAGGTCGACTTGATATATAAAATGACATGTTTGATAGATGTCAAGGAACCAGTTTCGGAGATGACTGTAGTGAAGAACCCACCGTATGTGACAAGTTTGACTTCTGTCAAGGACGTGGCAACTGCCTAGAACCGACCAATTCCACTGCTCTTTCCTGTGCTTGTGATGAAGGTCAGCATTAACTTTTATCTGAATGGTAAATTAAAGTAGCACTGTATGGGATTCGGCTTTTAGGGGATTTCCAAGATTTTTCTCCCGACGCTTCTACATTTTGTATTTATAGAACAAAAATCGTCAAATGACGTTTTTAGCCTAAGATCTCTGCCAGGCTGACCTGGGCTGATCTGAGCATTGGCTTGGTAGAGATCATTTGGTATTTGTTCTATAAATAGAAGCGTCGGGAGAAAAATCTTGGAAATCCCCTAAAAGCCGAATCCCATACAGTGCCCCTTTAAGTCCTCATGACTGACATAATCTATTGGAATATAAAATTCATCTTTACACATGGTTAAAAACATTTGTTTTCAATGAAGTCTGAATATTGCCTGTCCACAGATTACTTTGGGGATTGCTGTGCCTATTCCTACAACCTGTGTGACATTGAGGGTTACTGTCAAAACAACGGCACATGTGTCTCAACCCGAGATGGATTCCAATGCCTCTGTACACTAGGTATTGATAAACATGTACCGATATCTTCATGCCATAATCCTTCCATTCAGCAAGTGCGCAAGTAGTGACACCACAATTATGGTGCTGCAGTGCGGGCAGGTTAATAAGACATTCGGTGACACTCAAGTAAAGGGTACATACGTCTTTATCGTGGGTTTGCTGAACTTTACAATTGTTTGCAAGCAACATAAATCCTTCTGTGAGTCTTGTAAGATTTGTGTGTGGAATCGTGTTTGATATTTACCAGATTACGAAGGGGAACGATGCGAGACAAGTCTGGATAACTGTGCTAATGTCACCTGTGGCAATGCGGCTCAATGTATAGACGGGTTCGACGACTCCTTCTGTCTCTGCCAAAGTAACTTCATTGGGGAGGATTGCACGAAGGGTATGTACCTGATGTTACCATGGTTACTGAGCACATGAGATATTCAACAGCAGTTCCATCACAGTTGAGAATAATCATATGATAATACCGGGTAAGATTAACTAATCTACATACATGTGTAGCAGTGGATAATTGAATACATTAAATTGCATTTCCTTTAAGCATGTTAAGTGTAGTCCTCTGTATTGCATGGTGATACCCACTGTGATCTGTTATTTGTTCAGCGTATGACCCAGACTTCACGCTGTATTTTTACTGGCAAACCGGAGCGAACTGTGCCATAACTCCCAAACCCTTTGTGCTGAACACTGGCTGCAGCGGGCTCACTGTTGGTCTGTGGGTTCGGTTCTGGGAGATGGGCGGTCAGGGGATGATCTTCACACTTTATGGCTTCAGGTATCCATTGCCCCATGTGATGTCTTTTACCCGTCAATGTTACAAAAGTTAAAGAGGAAGTTGGTGTAGATGTATCAGAACATGGATATGGATACCTAGTAACAGTTCGCAGATAGATTTGAAGTGAATGCTTTAAAGTGATGTAGAGCCTCAACTTTGATGTGTTTCATGATCTATAATTTACTTTTCAGTGATATCAATGATCCTGGTCGAGATGCGAGGATCTTGCTGACAATCGACCATGAAAATGTGACGCTGTTCTTTGATGAATCATCACCTCCTGAAGTGTGTCCGTATGGTTTGACTGACCCAGTGAATGGAGCAGAGAACTACGACCACATACTGGTGCTTTGGGATAAAACTACTGGAATGATTACCATCCGCATCAACACAATAGCTGTGAATCTGGATATTATAGGCTATGCTGTGGGATACCAGCTGCCACAGTAGTAAGTACTTCCTACCAGTAGTTGACAGTTGAGAGTCAATCCTTAAACTTGCTTTTAAGTGCCACAGAGAAATGACAGGGATGTTTTAAATGCATGTATTCATACACGGTACACATTTATATGTAGAACTCATAAATACATAAAGTGAGAACATGAACATGACAACACGTTAACAGTAACCATCGATTCAGTTCAAGTCAGATTATTCAATATTCACTTGTTAAGCTCAAATCACAATATCACATATCCCAAGATCTTGATTGTGCTGGATTCACTCTTGTAAGTTTCATCCCACCAGCAAATGTACATGTCGGAGAATAGTTTTAATAAAATCTGTCTACACATCGTGGGAACATCGAATATGGTTATAATGAAACAAATGATCTGTTCTGGATCTGAACTCCAGAAAATAATAACATCATAATTTTTTTCCCCAGTGGGATGGTTGTGTTGGGAGCTGCCTATGATGTTGCGGCCATGGCCCCAGACCTCAGCTTCCCCTCATTCCTTGGGGAGATCAGCATGGTTTATATCTGGAATAGAACACTATCAGATACAGAGATAGTGGAAATTTTCGAAGGACCGTTGAGTCTGCCTGCAGAGTCGGCACTGATTCTACGCTGGGCAGAATATGAACTGAAGGGGGGTGTGATTGTTATACGTAACAACACGATCTGCATCCAGGCCGATTCGGACTTCCCAAGTTGTGACAATCCACCAACAAGTGAGTTCAAAGAAGATCTCGATCAGACCAACAGTTACTTCAATGAGAAATGTTGCAAAAAACAAGAATGAACTATCAGGCATAAATTAAGCACACTTTTCAACCAGTGTGTTGGGGATGTTTCAGTGCGAGTTCCACCTATGTTGAGGTGTCCCGCTGATCCTTTCCTGGTGCCCAGTCGGGTGCGAGAGACATTGGTTGAGTGGGAAGAACCTGTATTTAACCACATGGCCAGTGGCTCCACTCCAGAACCTCTCTACCTCAACAACCAGCGGTACCTGTGGGGTCGCTACCGCAATGCATACTTGCTGCGCGATACTGATGACGGGAGAGCCAGTGTCTGTGCCTTTGACTTCTTCGTACAACGTGTGTACTGGTTCTCTCAAATATGATATCAAACATGTATAAGAAAAGATCTGTATCCTGTAAGTGTTTTTCAATCAGGAGATTTAAGACTGATCATGGCAGGCATACAATTCTGAAGCAGCAAGCAAACTCTAACCTTTGCTGAGCTGGTAGATAGCTTGGGAAGGTAGAGTAACGAGACTTCAGGAAACATGCCACAGATGGTCACACCTGATCTGTTTTAAACTGTTGATGTTTGTACTTTTGATTCCATACAATAAATAGTTGCATCAATCTTGTTCTTGCAAAACAAACACAAACGTCTCATACAGAACTACAGGATATGTGTATTATCTGGAGACATAAAACCTTGGAGATATTTGAAGTCCACTCTGTGGTTAGTCTATGATAGTGCTCTGTTGTCAATATACATTTCCTTGCACAGCCGAAGAAATGGGAGAGGTATGTGCCGATCCTCAACGACCAAGAAACGGTGATTTCACCACCAACTCGGCACTCTTTGACAACTTCGAGATAGCAATCCCAACTTGTGATCCAGGTACAGCTTTCTCCATCCCCACACCAAACTTCTACACGTGTGGACCACAGGGAGCCTACAACGTGGACAACCTATTTCTGGAGTTCAACATGCCTGCATGTGCTGGTCAGTAGCTTTTATCATATAACCCAGGCAATCGTGATTAACTGCATACCAGACCATCGTCCATACACATGTGCACCCATGTTCATGCTACAGCCCAGGTCACGAAATATCATCTGAAGTGTCAATACAGAGTTATGACTGCATGTCTATACACAAATTGAAACACTTGATGATCATTCTAGACATCTAACCTCTCCAGCAGCAATGAACATTAGTGATTCACTTTTAGCGGGTTTTTTTATTCCAGGTGCTACTTCGCCAACAGTGGAAGTAATGATTGATATAACATATACCAGTATTGACAACTGCAATAGCATCAACACAAATATGCAGATAGAACAGCGATTGCTACGGAAACTTGAAGACCTAAACAACAATTATCTAGAATTGATTTGTGGAGGCTCATGCTGTGTTACACCAGCCTGTGAGACGCCTATTGATGGAGTCATAATAACTGTAACCTGCGCCAGACCACCGTTTGGTCGCCGCCGACTCCTGCAGAATGATCACGTCATTGTCAACATCATGATCCTAAACTTACCGTAAGTTCTGCTGAATGTTCAAAAGACTTCTTGAAATGTGGTCAGATTTCTTCCAGTTTCTTGTTGGTGATTCTTAAACTTCCATCAGTATCACCTTCCAATATTATAACACTTGTATATACCTGCAATGTTCATTTTCAGATTGGAACTCTGCACTGATGAAGAAATGACAGACTGCACGCCCACGTCCGACATACTTTCAGGAAGTTTGTCACAATTATTGAACTTGGTATGATAGCATTTTAAGTACCTTCTCATGACTAAAGCAATAGGATGACTATTCTTGATATTCTGCAATGTCCAGCTATAAATTCAGCTCCATGTACATGATGTAGATTTGGGTGGTGGGATCCAAATCTATTTCCTGGAATCGACCTTGTGTGCTGACAAGAATTGTATGTCACTGGCCGGTATGGGTCAGTGACCTATTGTCATGGTTTTTCAGTGGCAATTACCGAATTAATTTTTCAAAGCTTGATGAACTCAAAATATACCAGTATTTTAAGCATGTAAGTATTGACTTATGGGCTGTTATGATGTCCGTGATCTTCAAAAGTTCAAATTTGTCATATATGATGAATATTTTGGTGTCCAAGAACTTGACTTCAGATGACATTGAGATGTTGAATGCTCAAATCATTATCAATGAATATTTGATTCAGTATTACCATGTAATACACCGTAAGCATCCTAAGGTAATCTTGAATACTCAAACTTCAGATTTCCGGTATTTATAAGCCTGCCTTGATATTATTGATGTTGTCAGTTGGTGTCTGGCATTTTTTATCCGCTGTAAGTAGCAAAAAATCCCAGAATCTAAAAGATCCTAAAGCCATATGAACACCAAAAATCGATCTGAAAAAGTTTTGAATTTTGTTTTATGTTGCTCAAAAAAAAACTTTCAGGTGATCCTAAGCTTGATCTTAGATGATATTGAGTGTTCAAAGTCAAAGTTATGGCTACAGCAATCTGTGAAGACTGCTCATTAGGCAATTTATATTTTATTTCTTGGTTTACGAATCCGCCGACATTAGATTAGATTAGAATAAAAACTGAAATTGAGTTTTTGTCTTTTTAGGTTACCGGACCTATGGTCCGATAACCTATTGGCATGGCGTTGCGTCCGTCGTCGACGTCTGTCGTCGTCAGTCGTTGTCGTCCACATTTTTAGGTTACCGGACCTTTGGTCCGATAACCTATTGCCGTGGCGTTGCGTCCGTCGTCCGTCCGTCCGTCCGTCCGTCCGTCCGTCCGTCCGTCGTCCGTTCACATTTTTATCTTTAAAGTTTATGGTCGAATATTTCTGAAATTTTGCACAAAAATACCTAAAAATATTTCCAGGAAAGGTTTTTTTTAGTTTTTTGATTTTCACATTTTTTTCAAAATGGCGGCCTTTTTCGTCGAAAAATGGCCAATTTTGGACTTTGACGGTCGTTTTCTCAAAATCTGTTCAGTAACTTTTTTTCTTATTGATGCATGACACTCCTCCTATGTACCCCTTTGACATGTATAAATTTCGTTGCCCTTGAATCGCTCGAAGTGGGCCATTTTGGGCCCAAACTCGGCCCAAATGGGACTTTCCCATGTTAAATTCTCCTATGCTTTATAATGGGACACATTAAGCCTAATATCTCACTTAAAATTGAAATTAGAGACTAAGAATCAATTGTGGACATATAGGAAATAATATATGCTGAATATTCTCGTGACCTTGAATTTGACCTCTGACCTTGGTTTCAAGGTCATAGCGGCCGTTCTCGTCGAAAATGGCTAATTTTGGACTTTGATGGTCGTTTTCTCAAAATCTGTTCAGTAACTTTTTTTCTTATTGATGCATAACACTCCTCATATGTACTTCTGTGACATGTATAAATTTCGTTGCGCTTGAATCACTCGAAGTGGGCCATTTTGGGCCCAAACTCGGCCCAGATGTGACTTTCCCATGTTAAATTTTCCCATGCTTTATAATGGGACACATCAAGCCTAATATCTCACTTAATATTGAGATTAGAGACTAGGAATCAATTGTGGACATATAGGAAATGATATATGCTGAATATTCTCGTGACCTTGAATTTGACCTTTGACCTCATTTTCAAGGTCACAGGACAAAATGGCTAATATCTCGCTTATTATCGACTTTACAGCTTAGAAATCAATTGTGAACATATAGGAAATGATATATGCTGAATATTCTCGTGACCTTGAATTTGACCTTTGACCTCATTTTCAAGGTCACAGGACAAAATGGCTAATATCTCGCTTATTATCGACTTTACAGCTTAGGAATCCATTGTGAACATATAGGAAATGATATATGCTGAATATTCTCGTGACCTTGAATTTGACCTTTGGCCTCATTTTCAAGGTCACAAGACAAAATGGCTAATATCTCGCTTATTATCGAATTTACAGCTTAGGAATCAATTGTGAACATATAGGAAATGATATATGCTGAATATTCTCGTGACCTTGAATTTGACCTTTGACCTCATTTCCAAGGTCACAGGACAAAATTGCTAATATCTCGCTTATTATCGACTTTACGGCTTAGGAATCAATTGTGAACATATAGGAAATGATATATGCTGAATATTCTCGTGACCTTGAATTTGACCTTTGACCTCATTTTCAAGGTCACAGGACAAAATGGCCAATATCTTGCTTATTAGCGACTTTGCAGCTTAGGAATCAATTGTGAACATATAGGAAATGATATATGCTGAATATTCTAGTGACCTTGAATTTGACCCTTGACCTAAATTTCAAGGTTAGTCATTTTATTTTCAAGGTCAAAATACAAAATGGCTTATATCTCGCTTATTATCAAATTTACAGCTTAGGGGTCCATAGTGAACATATAGGAAATGATGTATGCTGAATATTTTGGTGATCTAGAATTTGACCTTTGATCTCATTTTCAAGGTCAGAGAACAAAATGGCTAATATGTCCCTTATTATCATCTTTACATCTGCCCCTGATGACGCCAGTGTGTCTTTGGATAAACTATTTGGTCGGGCTTTGTTTCTATTGCAAAATGTTGTATTTTACTTTCCTTATTGGCAACTTCAAAATTTGATTGTATTGGTGGTAATAGATTGATATTTACATTTATACCACTGAGTCGGTGTCACTGCTGGCGGACGTTAAATCTGTCCCCGAGGATACCATCAACTCAGTAGCCTTCGGGCTTGTGATTGGGTACTTTTGTACTTGTCATGTATCTATTCCATGGGGTTAGATTCGGATTTCTAAATTATTAAACTACATTTAACACATTGTCTGCCCCTGAAGACGCCAGTGTGTCTTTGGATAAACTATTTGGTCGGGCTTTGTTTGTTTCCATGGCAAAGTGTAGTATTTTACGTTTCTTATTGGCATCATCAAAATCTGATTGTATTGGTGGTAATAGATTGGTACTTACATTTACAGCATAGGAATCAATTACGAATATAGAGGAATGATATATACTGAATATTTTCATAACCTTGAACTTGAACTTTGACCTCATTTTCAAGGTCACATCACAGAATGGCTAATGTCTCACTTATTATCGACTTTACAGCTTATGAATTTATTGTGGACATACTAGAAGTGATATATTTGTTGAAAATTTCATGGCCTTGAATTTATCAGTGACTTTATTTTCAAGGTCACTGGACAAAAGGCTAATATCTAAAATGTATATTGTCCGGTAACCTTTCTTAGCCCTTGGGCTAATTTTTATCTTTTTAAGTTACCGGACCTATGGTCCGATAACCTATTGCCGTCGCGTTGCGTCCGTCGTCCGTCCGGCGTCCGTCGTCCGTCCACATTTTTAGCTTACCGGCCCTTTGGGCCGATAAGCTATTGTCGTGGTATTTCGTCCGTCGTCCGTCGTCCGTCCGTCGTCCGTCCGTCGTCCGTCCGGGTCTGTAACTATTTTTTGACATGATGAATTTCCCCATAAATTTGTCAGAGCATACCTTGGGCCAGTATCTAAAGACGTTTTTTAAATTTTTTTGATTGAATCGTTTTTGCCTATTTGGCGGCCATTTTTGACGAAAAATTGCCAATTTTAGACTTTGGAGGCCATTTTCTCAAAAACTGTCTGATCAGTTTTGAGATTTTTGTTTCAAAACATTCCTCTCATGTACCTTTATGACGTGTATAAGTTTCGTTGCCCTTGAATCGCCGGTCTGCTTGTGGCGGCCATTTTGATTTTTTGACGGGTCGGCGAAAAAAAATTTTTTTGTCCCAAATCAAGTCACTATTCGTTTTGAGCCATTTCCAGAAAAAGAAAAAAAAAATTTTTTTTTGGCCATTGAAAAATTTGTTGGACTTATAAAATTTCACCCAAATTTCCTTCATAATGGGAGCTGTGCAGAGTAAACTCATAGAACACTTGAAGATAGAGCCTAAGTATTGGCACATTCAAATGGGAAATCATATATTGCGGTTTGAGTGATGACCTTGAATATGACCTTCAATGACCTTGGAAGGTCAAAACGACCTTTTTTGTCGAAAAATGGCCAATTTTGGATTTTTGATGGCCATTTTCTCAAAAACTGTCTAATCAGTTTTGAGATTTTTGCTTCAAAAAATTCCTCTCATGTACCTTTATGACGTGTATAAGTTTCGTTGCCCTTGAATCGCCGGTCTGCGTGTGGCGGCCATTTTGATTTTTTGACAGGTTGGCGAAAAAAAATTTTTTGTCCCAAATCAAGTCACTATTCGTTTTGAGCCATTTCCAGCAAAAAAATTTTTTTTTTTTTTGGCCATTGAAACATTTTTTGGACGGAGAAAATTTCACTCAAATTTCCTTCATAATGGGAGCTGTGCAGAGTAAATTCATAAAACACTTGAAGATAGAGCCCAAGTATTGGCACATTCAAATGGGAAATCATATATTGCGGTTTGAGTGATGACCTTGAATTTGACCTTCAATGACCTTGGAAGGTCAAAACGACCTTTTTTGTAAACTCATATGAGTAAACTCATAGAAGACTTCAAAATAGAGCCTAAGTATTAGCACATTCAAATGGGAAATCATATATTGCAGTTTGAGTGATGACTTTGAATTTGACCTTCAATGACCTTGAAAGGTCAAAAACGATGAATTTTGTCTTTGATGGCCATTTTGTCAAAATCTATTCAGACAGTTTTTCTCAAAATAATGTATATGATTCTCTTTATCTACCTTTGTGATGTGTTATTTGATTTCGTATTAGAGTCCATACCGATAATGTGTTTCCAGCAACATTTAAGAACATGTTTTGACATTTAGAGTTCAAGATCAGTGTAACAATTTATATGTTGGAAAATCAATACTCTGCGTTTCTCATGATTGCCGGTAAGCTACAGCACCCTTGGTGCTATGTTTATCTTTAAAGTTTACAGGCGGATTTTCCTGAAATTTTGCACAAAGTTGCCTAAAAATATTTCAAGAGGGGGTTATTTTTTAGTTTTTTGATTTTCGCATTTTTCTCAAAATGGCGGCCATTTTTGATGAAAAATGGCCAATTTTGGACTTTGGCGGCCATTTTCTCAAAAACTGTCTGATCAGTTTTGAGATTTTTGTTGCAAAAGATTCCCCTTATGTACCTTTATGATGTGTGTAAGTTTTGTTGCCCTTGAATCGCCGGTCTCCGTGTGGCGGCCATTTTGAATTTTTGACGGGTCGGCGAAAAAAATTTTTTTGGTCCCAAATCGCGTTACTATCCATTTTGGGTCATTTCTAGACAAAAAAATTTTTTTCACCCTTTGAAGAAAATTTTGGACTTGGAAAATTTTCGGCACTTTTTTCCTTCATAATGAGAGCTGCCGGGACTGTACTCATAGAACGCTTGAAGATAGAGCTCAGATATTGGCACTTTCAAATGGAAAGTCATATATAGCGATTTGTGTGGTGACCTTGAATTTGACCTTGGATGACCTTGAAAGGTCAAAACAGCCATTTTTGGGTCGAGAAATGCTCAAATTTGCACCTGGCCTGTCTTTTCTCGAAAACTGTCTGATCAGTTTTGAGATTATTGTTTCAAAATATTCCCCTTATGTACCTTTATGATGTCTATAAGTTTTGTTGCCCTTGAATCGCCGGTCTCCGTGTGGCGGCCATTTTGAATTTTTGACGGGTCGGCGAAAAAAATTTTGTTTGCCCCAAATCGCGTTACTATTCATTTTGGGTCATTTCTAGACAAAAAAAAATTTTTCACCCTTTGAAAAAAAATTTGGACTTAGAAAATTTTCGCCACTTTTTTCTCTCATAATGGGAGCTGCCAGGACTGTACTCATAGTACGCTTGAAGATAGAGCTTAGATATTGGCACTTTCAAATAGGAAGTCATATATAGCGAGTTGGGAGGGGACCTTGAATTTGACCTTTGATGACCTTGAAAGGTCGAAACAGCCATTTTTGGGTGAAAAAATGCCCAAATTTGCCTCTACAGATGAAATGCATGTAGATAGAGCTTCAGTTTGCATTATGAACATATAGGAAGTCATATATGGAACAACTAATGATGACCTTGATTTTGACCTTGGATGACCTTGAGTGCTAAATGTCTGACTTGAAATCTTGAAAGTGGCCTCTGAAGCATAAACTTTTGCACATACAGGTTAGGATTGTGTATAAGCCTGTAAAAAAGTCATGTATAAATGGCACATTTCTTTTTTTCACATTTTTTTAACTTGACCTTAAAGACCTTGAAGGGCGAATCTCAAAATCTGAAATTGGCCTCTACACACGAAATGCAGCATACCTGATGTTGACATTGAGATTCACAAAGATGACCTTGACTGGTAAATCTCAAAATCATATGTCACGTACAATGCTTGAAACCAAAATTGTCCGGTAACCTATCTTAGCCCTTGGGCTAATTTTTTGTTTACGGGCGAATTTTTCTGAAATTTTGCAGAAAAATACTTAAAAATAATTCAAGAAGGAGGTATTTTTTAGTTTTTTGATTTTCGCTTTTTCTTCAAAATGGCGGCCGTTTTCGACGAAAAGGCCTGATTTTGGACTTTGGCGGCCATTTTCTCAAAATCTGTTCAGTAACTGTTTTTCTCTTTGATACATAAGACTCCTCATATGTACTTCTATGATGTCTATAAATTTCGTTGCGCTTGAATCGCTCGAAGTGGGCCATTTTGGCCCAAACTCGGCCCAAATGGGACTTTCCCATGTTAAATTCTCCTATGCTTTATAATGGGACACATTAAAGCCTAATATCTCACTTAATATTGAGATTAGAGACTAGGAATCAATTGTGGACATATAGGAAATGATATATGCTGAATATTGTCGTGACCTTGAATTTGACCTCTGACTTTGGTTTCAAGGTCAGAGCGGCCGTTTTCGTCGAAAAATGGCCAATTTTGGACTTCGACGGTTGTTTTCTCAAAATCTGTTCAGTAACTTTTTTTCTTATTGATGCATGACACT
The DNA here is from genome assembly GCA_949152475.1 of Terebella lapidaria. Classification (NCBI taxonomy): domain Eukaryota; kingdom Metazoa; phylum Annelida; class Polychaeta; order Terebellida; family Terebellidae; genus Terebella; species Terebella lapidaria. Next base: position 87,765,252 of record OX424555.1, read on the forward strand.
CCTCCTATGTACCCCTGTGACATGTATAAATTTCGTTGCCCTTGAATCGCTCGAAGTGGGCCATTTTGGGCCCAAACTCAGCCCAAATGGGATTTTCCCATGTTAGGTTACCGGACCTATGGTCCGATAAACTATTGGCATGGCGTTGCGTCCGTCGTCCGTCGTCGTCGTCGTCCGTCGTCGTCGTCGTCCACATTTTTATCTTTTTTGTTTACGGGCAAATTTTTCTGAAATTTTGCACAAAAATACTTTAAAATAATTCAAGAAGGAGGTAATTTTTAGGTTATATGCCTATATCTTACCTCCAAAACACATTACGGGTTATGGCTTATTAGCCTTACTGACATAGGAGTTCTCCATAGAGAGAACCCCATTTGGAAAATGGGCTAGACAATGAATTGTCCAAGCCACTAACCCACGTGACCGGATGGTGACGTCATTCTCGTCTCCTATGGCTGCTCTACCACATTGGATTTGCCTTGCTGACATAACTTTGCGAATATTTTAGTTTTCATCGTCTTACGAACACTTTCTTTGCATGCCTTTTTGGATATTTCTTTTCCTCACTCTTTTGGCGTGCTTCGCGTGGATAGTTTCCGCTCCTCGGACTTCGTTTTGTGTTTGGAGCGCGGACTCCCCTCTTGCCGTGATGCGCCGCTGTGCTCAGTGCGGGCAGCAGCTTCCGTCGTGGGAAGTACACTCAGAGTGTATTGCGTGCCAGGACCCGGTGCATACGGATCAACTTACGTGCGGTTTGTGTGCGGACCGTTCGCGGGAGGAGTGGGGGCAGGTTCTTGGAGCTGTTCTCGCACGGAGAGACAAGTTGTCCCGTCAAGTGTCTCCAGCCCCGTCCTCTTCATCTTCCGCGTCGTCGGCCAAGCGTCGCCGCCGTCAGGAAAGGAAGACTTCTGCCCTGCTGGGCAAGCTGGATCGTACCCTGGTTTGCCTAGAAGCTAAGTTTTCTTCCCCTTCCTCTTTGTTTTGTTCCGCGGGTGATCTGCTGGTGGGAGAGTCGCACTCGACCCACGGTGGCACGCCCCGGGAGTCAATTCACTGTGTATTTCATGTACCGTCAGCGGGGATCCTGTTTGCGCGTGTCACCTCCGCTGTTATCGGCGAACAGGTTCCTGCAGCTGCGCCCGCGCCTTTTCTGGCCAGTTCTCCCGCGTTTTTCGGTTCCCGGCCCTCGGGGTCCGGACCCCGTACGGGGTCCGGCCCCCGGACTTCGGTCCAGGGGCTCTGGTTAGTGTGATGGCGCGGAGTCCGGACCCCGTACGGGGTCCGGACCCCGACCCTTCGGGTATTCTGCGCTTGTCGCAGAGGCCGGCCCCCGTGCTTCGGGGGCCGGGCTCCGTCCGACGGGGCCCGGACCCCGTGCCACGGGGTCCGGGCCCCGGGGTGCGGATCCGGCACTCGACTCTCAGTGCTGCTTCTGCCCTGCCGTTGCCCGCTCGGGGCTCGGCCCCCGTCCTACGGGGTCCGAGCCTTGAGTGCATGCTGTTGACAGCTGCTTCTATAGAGAAATCTACCGCTTCTTTCTCTTTGCAGAGTTCATCGGCGTTGACTGCCTCTTCGGCCTCTCTCACCGTGACGACTAGCTCGGCGGCCCAGCCTTCCTTGCCAGGTCCTTCTTCGGTGATCTCCCGGCCCCCCTCTCCGTCTGGAGTTCCCCCAGCGGCCCCAGCGATGGATGTGGCTAGCCTTGTTACGGCTGTTTTGGCAGCCCTGGACGCCCGCGCGGGTGTGTCCCTTCCCCCCACGTCAGATGCCTTACGGCGTACTCAGGCCTTGGAGCCTCCCCAGCAGTTGCCTGCGGAGATCTTCGGGGAGGAGTCTGATGAGGACTCTGGGGAGGAGTCGCTTGCGTGCGGGCAGGATGTGCCTACTCCTTCGGCGCCACTGGCTCCAGTTTCCAGGAAGCGCCCAGCTTCCGTCGTGGCTTCCGTGGCTCCCAGCGACAAGCGCTCTCGTCTTGACGCCGAGCCGGCCGACAGTGAGGAGGGAGAGGAGGACCTTTCCTTTGATCACAAGCTCGACCTCGTGCGTTCGACCTTGGAGCCCACCCTCTTTCCAGCTGAGCCGAAGCCAACAGTGTCTAAGCGTCCGACGTCGCTGCTGGCATCCCAGCGCTCCCCGGAACGTCAGCCTCGATGGGGTCTCCCTATCCCGGACGGGCTCCGCGAGGAGTTTTCCCGGCGCCGCTGTGAGACACTGGACCAGGGGAAAACAGAGTTGGGGAAGTTTCCCCGTCGGCCTCCTTTCCACAAGAAGGACTACCTCCCGTCCAACCCGGACTACCTGGATAAGCCAGCGGTATTCCCCGAGGCAGCGGCCCAGTACCTTGGCGACAAGGCTCGCCCCGTGACCCTTCAGCCGGAGACCTTACTCTCCCTGAACCACGCCGTCCGCGCCGCCACCTGTGTGTCCTCCCTGGAGGACTGGTTCCGTACTGCGGCTTACCGCCAACTACAGTCTGCCTTGACAGCGCTGGAAGACCTGGAATCCCCACCGTCTCAGCTAGTGTCCCTGGGGGACCACCTCCGTTCGGCGTCCCAACTCCTGGAGTCTTGTGACTTGGCGTCAGCCCACCGGATGGAGCAGTACACGTACGTGGAGTGGGTCCTCCACTTACTGAGGAGAGACGATTTTCTAGGCCAAGCTAGGTTCAAGCTTCCCCCGGCCTTGGTGACGGAGCTTCGCTGTGCCCCGCTCGTAGATCCAGAGGCAGGGGCTGCTCTTACCTTTCCTCCACCTCTCTTCGCCGGCCTAGAGTCGAAGCTGCCTGCAGCCCGTGAGCTGGCCCGTCAGGAGGAGTCGGTCTCGACCAGTAAGCGTCTCACGGAGACGATCGCCAAGCGTCTGGCCTCCCCTCTTCAGGCGTACGCCCCCTCTTCCTCCAAGCCTCCACCGACCAAGTCCAAGGAGAAGAAGGAGAAGAAGCCCTTTCAGAGGGCCCCTGCCGGCAGTAAAGCGACCAAGAAGTCGAAGCACAAGGGCAAGCCCAAGCCAGCAGGGGAGAAGAAGTCCTCCGCCCCCGCAGCAGGTGAGTACTTCACAGAATCAGCTCCCTGCGATGGACCCTGCGATACCTCGGGCTGTCCCACCCTCGTTCCAAAATTCAAGCGAGCCTGTGGGCGCCCGTCTAACAAATTATTGGCAAGAGTGGCAGACACTCGGAGCCAGCCCGTGGATCGTGTCGGTCCTTCGCAGGGGCTTTCGCATCCAGTTCAGTCAGCGTCCTGCACTGGCTACCGAGCCTATTCCCTTTTCACTTCCCGGAGCTCACGCCAAACGGTTAGCACTCTCGCTCGAGATCGCCGATATGCTGGCCAAAAACGCGCTCGAAAAAGTAGGAATTTCCTCTCCAGGTTACTACAGTATCCTGTTCTTGACTCCCAAGAGCTCAGGCGGGTGGCGCCCCGTGATCGACCTGTCCGCTCTAAACCGCCATGTCAAGACCCCCAAGTTCGCCATGGAGACGGCGGAATCGATCCGCTTGTCCCTTCCAAAGAACTCTTGGGTCGTCTCCCTGGATCTGAAGGACGCGTTCTTTCACATCCCGATTCATCCGGTCTCCCGCAAATATCTGCGCTTCGTGCACCGGGGCACCGTGTATCAGTTCCGTGCCCTGCCATTCGGACTGTCCCCGGCTCCATGGATCTTCACAATGGTGGTGAAAGAGTTACAGATACTCGCCCACAAGGAGGGCATCCTCCTCTACCAGTACCTAGACGACTGGATTGTCTATCACCAGTCTCCCGAGGTTCTGACTCGGCACTTACAGTGGGTCCTGGACTTGTGCAAACGCATGGGTTTGCTGGTCAATCTCCAGAAATCAGAGCTAACGCCGGCCCAGGACTTCGTGTTTGTCGGGTACCGGTACAAGACACAGCTGGGTATGGTTTTTCCCACGGAGGAGCGGCTGTCAAAGATACGGTCCTTACTCCGCAGATTCTTGGACGAGCCCAGTCAGTCAGCACAGGTCTGGCAGTCGATGCTCGGGTTGCTGGCAGCAACCGAGAAGTTAGTTCCTTACGGTCGACTCCACATGCGGGAGTTACAGATCGACCTTCGCTCCCAGTGGATCGCAGCCACGGATTGCCCTCAGCAACCGGTCGTCCTTTCTCCAGCAGGGAAGGCGTCCATACTGTGGTGGATGTCCGCTACCAACCTCACTCGGGGCTCACCCTTCCGTCAGCCTCCTCCCTCCAAGCATCTATTTACGGATGCCTCTACGGAGGGCTGGGGGGCACACCTGGACTTCAAGGAAGTGTCTGGGGTGTGGACAGAGCCCGAGAGCTCGTGGCACATCAACCGCTTAGAGTTGGAGGCGGTTTCCCTGGCCCTGGCCCACTGGGAGGAGGAGTGTGCTGGTCGTGCTGTCCTGGTGTCCACGGACAACTCCACTGTCGTGGCCTACATAAACAAACAGGGGGGTACAAAGTCCGTTACCCTGTGTCGGCAGGCCACGACGCTTCTTCTGTGGTGCCGGTCTCGGAACATTCACTTGCGTGCACGTCACATCCCGGGCCGGTTGAATGTGTTGGCGGACCAGCTGTCACGCAGGGGGCAGATCCAGCCAACAGAGTGGTCTCTCCATCCTCAGGTGTTCAGTTCCCTGTGCCTCAGGTGGGACCGCCCTACAGTGGATCTCTTCGCGACCAGGTGGAACAACAAGCTTCCAGTGTTTGTCTCTCCGCTTCCGGACCCCCTTGCGATGTCCATCGACGCGTTGTCCACGGATTGGGACGGCCTGTTCGGGTATGCATACCCTCCGGCGATTCTGCTGCCCAAGGTTTTGGCCAAGATCAGGTCCCACACATGCCGTATTCTCCTGGTCGCTCCATACCAGCCACAGCGGCCTTGGTTCCCAGAACTTCTGGGCCTGTTGGTAGATCAACCAGTGGCCCTACCCCCTCGGGACGACCTTCTCAAACAGCCCCGGGCGCAGCTGTTTCACAGCCGACCCGCGAGCCTGAACCTCCACGCGTGGCTTCCGTCCAGCGATCCCTCCGCGCAAAGGGATTTTCTTCAGAAGTGTCCAGTAGGATCGCCCGCCCTAATAGAAACTCATCCTTGGGAGTCTATGAGTCTAAATGGCGAGTCTTCGCTGCTTGGTGCGATGGCAGGCAGGTTGATCCATTCAACGCCTCTGCTCAGACAGTAGCTGATTTTCTCTTGGAGAAATTCCAAGCGGGTGCAGCCCCTTCGACATTAGCGGGTTATAGGACCGCTCTAGCCAAGACTATTTTGCCTCACACTGGCATCAATCTCGGCGAGGATCAAGATCTGAGCGCCTTGCTCAATAACTTTAAAGTTGAACGTCCGCTTACCCGTAACTCAGTTCCGGAGTGGGATCTATCCCTGGTTTTGAACCGTTTGGCGTCTGCTCCCTTTGAACCTATGTCTTCCGCCCCCCTAAAGTTCCTTACTTGGAAGACAGTCTTCCTGCTGGCTCTGGCTTCTGGACGTCGCAGGAGCGAAATCCACGCCTTGGATTTCTCAAAAGTTAGATGGCGAGAGGATGGCCTCCAGGTCTCCTTGCAGGTCATCCCTTCTTTCCTGGCGAAAACCCAGCTGGCGTCGTCTCCCCCGCTGGCCTTCACGATTCCGGCTTTGTCGGCGTCTGTAGGCCCGAATCTCGAGGAAGACTGTCTCCTGTGCCCATTGCGGGCTTTGCGCTTGTACCTTAAGCGGACAAAAGGTCTCCGGGCTGGCAAGCGACTGTTGTTCATTTCACATCAGTTGAAATTCCAACGGGACATACGTTCCGCTACCATCTCATCCTGGATTCAAAAATGTATCCGCACCTGTTACGATTTGGCCGAGCAGGACTCCGCCTGTTCGTTCAAGGTACGCGCCCATGATGTTCGGGCCATGGCGGCCTCTCTTGCATATATGGGACGGGTTCCACTTGATCAGGTCATGCAAGCATGTTCATGGCAATCCCATAACACCTTTACGTCTTTCTACCTTAGAGACCTGACGTGGACGGGGAGTGAGGGCTACCACCTCGGGCCCGTGGTAGCTGCTCGGAGCGTCGTCACCCCTTGAGGATGACGTGGCCCATCTTGTACATACGTTCCTCTTGTACATATGTTGAAGTTCCGTGTTGCGAGTTCCGGTTCCGATTACCGTTAAATTGGTCTCCTATGTCAGTACGGTCGTACTCCTTAGTTCGGTATGCATTGTGACTCAGTTGCGTCAGCAAGGCATATCCTCATGTACATACGTTACGTCACTTATGACCGGAAGCCAGTCACTCGACACTCGGAGGTAAGTGGTTTTTCTACTTACCCTATTGTTAAACCATAAATGTTTTGGTGACCCTGAGGACACCCTCCTCTGGTTCCTCCAATCATTCAGGGGAAAAGCCCACCCTGTCCCTCACTGAGGCCCTAGGGTTGAGCTTTTGGTTATGTCAGAGTTCTTTTTGGAGCACCCCGCCTCCAATCTTTATTCTGATTTTACCCGTAATGTGTTTTGGAGGTAAGATATAGGCATATAACTGGCTGTTTTATGTTAATAAAACTAGTGTTATATACTATACTTACCTCCAAAACACATTCAGAGTGCCCACCCGGCCGGCCCCGCGTACTCCTTCTGGTTGGTTCCTAGAATCGACGAGAATGACGTCACCATCCGGTCACGTGGGTTAGTGGCTTGGACAATTCATTGTCTAGCCCATTTTCCAAATGGGGTTCTCTCTATGGAGAACTCCTATGTCAGTAAGGCTAATAAGCCATAACCCGTAATGTGTTTTGGAGGTAAGTATAGTATATAACACTAGTTTTATTAACATAAAACAGCCATTTTTTGATTTTCACATTTTTTTCAAAATGGCAGCCGTTTTCGACGAAAAATGCCTTTGGACTTTGGCGGCCATTTTCTCAAAATCTGTTCAGTAACTTTTTTTCTTTTTGATACATAAGACTCATCATATATACTCCTATGAAGTCTATAAATTTCGTTGCGCTTGAATCGCTCGAAGTGGGCCATTTTGGCCCAAACTCGGCCCAAATGAGACTTTCCCATGTTAAATTCTCCTATGCTTTATAATGGGACACATTATGCCTAATATCTCACTTAATATTGAGATTAGAGACTAGGAATCAATTGTGGACATATAGGAAATGATATATGCTGAATATTCTCGTGACCTCGAATTTGACCTCTGATCTCAGTTTCAAGGTCAGAGCACAAAATGGCTTATATCTCGCTTATTATCGACTCTACAGCTTAGGAAACAATTGTGGACATATAGGAAATAATATATGCTGAATATTCTCGTGACCTTGAATTTGACCTCTGACCTCAGTTTCAATGTCAGAGTACAAAATGGCTTATATCTCGCTTATTATCGACTCTACAGCTTAGGAATCAATTGTGGACATATAGGAAATGATATATGCTGAATATTCTGATGACCTTGAATTTGACCTACGACCTCATTTTCAAGGTCACAGCACAAAATGGCTAATATCTCGCTTGTTATCGACTTTACAGCTTAGCAATCAATAGGAAATGATATATGCAGATTATTGTCATGACCTTGAATTTGACCTTTGACCTCATTTTCAAGGTCACAGGACAAACAGGCTAATATCTCCCTTATTATTGATTTTACAGCTTAGGAATCAATTGTGGACATATAGGAAATGATATATGCTGAATATTCTCGTGACCTTGAATTTGACCTCTGACCTCATTTTCAAGGTCCAAGGACAAACTGGCTCATATCTTGCTCCTCTATTGAATGTATGGCTTGGGAATCAATTGTGGACATGATATAGAAAATGATATACATTGAATATTTTGATGACGTTGAATTTGACCTTTGCCCCTTCATTTTCAAGGCCACAGCACAAATTGCTAATATCTCTCTGATTATTGAATTTACAGCGTAGCAATCAACTGTGGACATGATATATGCTTAATGTTATATATGATGAATATTCTCTTGACCTTGAATTCAACCAGTGACCTGGCTAACATCTAAAATATTAAACATTGTCCGGTAACCTATCTTCGGCCCTTGGCCTAATTTTAAATTCTCCTATGCTTTATAATGGGACACATTAAGCCTAATATCTCACTTAATATCGAAATTAGAGACTAGGAATGAATTGTGGACATATAGGAAATGATATATGCTGAATATTCTCGTGACCTTGAATTTGACTTTTGACCTCATTTTCAAGGTCACAGGACAAAATGGCTCATATCTCGCTTATTATCGACTTTACAGCTTAGGAATCAGTTGTGAACATATAGGAAATGATATATGCTGAATATTCTTGTGACCTTGAATTTGAGCTTTGACCTCATTTTCAAGGTCACATGACAAAATGGCTAATATCTCGCTTATTATCGACTTTACAGTTTAGGAATCAATTGTGAACATATAGGAAATGATACCGTATTTATTCAATTAGTTCGAACAGCTAAAAATAATTAAATTTTGAAATGTTCGAATTATTAGATTCACGATAGAATCGTCCGTCAAAACGAAAAAAAATCCCAAACCCAGATCGATCATGCCATGGCAGATAGGCCTACGCGAGTTGACAGATGCCACTCATGCTGGCTGGTTAGGGCCTGTACGATTGATAGGTTAACTGCAGACAACTAGCATTTGAAAAGAAACTTGAATAACTGGCTGCTGAATCGCCGGGTAACTGTAATTTATAATCTCGCATTGATGCTAGATTCTAGTCATATTGCAAGTGCAATCGAGTCATTCGACTCGGAAAATCTTCAATGGCCCGCAAACCGCCTGGCACTATGAGGTCCGCGCTTTTTGTCATATACCCTAGCATTGGAAGGCCTAATCGCGATCACTGCCACCTGGCGAATATATCGCTGATTACTCATTTCGTAGTGCTGCTACCTGGCGAGTTGTATGTTTTGGCAGCTGACCAGTTGATCTGTTCGTTGTTTCAATCGATATTTCGATCGTAAATTTGACTGTTCGAACTAAACGAGTCAATTTGAAAATTATTTTCTTGAATAATTTTTGGTGTTCGAATTATTAGAGTGTTCGAACTAATTGAATAAATACGGTATATGCTGAATATTTTCATGACCTTGAATTTGACCCTCATTTCCAAGGTCACAGGACAAAATTGCTAATATCTCGCTTATTATCGACTTTACAGCGATTTCAATGGTCACCTTGAATTTGACCTTCAACTTTCGCGGCTTAACTCTGTATTTTTCCCCGGTAACCTTTCTAGCCCATTGGGCTAATTTTTAGGTTACCGGACCTATGGTCCGATAACCTATTGGCATGGCGTTGCGTCCGTCGTCCGTCGTCGTCGTCGTCGTCCACATTTTTATCTTTTTTGTTTACAGGCGAATTTTTCTGAAATTTTACACAAAAATACTTTAAAATAATTCAAGAAGGAGGTAATTTTTAGTTTTTTGATTTTCGCATTTTTTTCAAAATGGCGGCCGTTTTCGACGAAAAATGCCTGATTTTGGACTTTGGCGGCCATTTTCTCAAAATCTGTTCAGTAACTTTTTTTCTTTTTGATACATAAGACTCCTCATATGTACTCCTATGATGTCTATAAATTTCGTTGCGCTTGAATCGCTCGAAGTGGGCCATTTTGGCGCAAACTCGGCCCAAATGGGACTTTCCCATGTTAAATTCTCCTATGCTTTATAATGGGACACATTATGCCTAATATCTCACTTGATATTGAGATTAGAGACTAGGAATCAATTGTGGACATATAGGAAATGATATATGCTGAATATTCTCGTGACCTTGAATTTGACCTCTGACCTCAGTTTCAAGGTCAGAGCACAAAATGGCTTATATCTCGCTCATTATCGACTCTACAGCTTAGGAATCAATAGTGGACATATAGGAAATAATATATGCTAAATATTCTCGTGACCTTGAATTTGACCTCTGACCTCAGTTTCAAGGTCAGAGCACAAAATGGCTTATATCTCGCTTATTATCGACTCTACAGCTTAGGAATCAATTGTGGACATATAGGAAATGATATATGCTGAATATTATGATGACCTTGAATTTGACCTTCGACCTCATTTTCAAGGTCACAGGACATAATGGCTAATATTTCGCTTGTTATCGACTTTACAGCTTAGCAATCAATTATGAACATATAGGGAATGATATATGCAGATTATTGTCATGACCTTGAATTTGACCTTTGACCTCATTTTCAAGGTCACAGGACAAACAGGCTAATATCTCACTTATTATCGATTTTACAGCTTAGGAATCAATTGTGGACATATAAGAAATGATATATGCTGAATATTCTCGGGACCTTGAATTTGACCTCTGACCTCATTTCCTTGGTCCAAGGACAAACTGGCTCATATCTTGCTCCTCTATTGACTGTATGGCTTGGGAATCAATTGTGGACATGATATACATGATATAGAAAATGATATACACTGAATATTTTGATGACCTTGAATTTGACCTTTGCCCCTTCATTTTCAAGGCTACAGCATAAAATTACTAATATCTCTCTGATTATTGAACTTACAGCTTAGCAATCAACTGTGGACATGATATATGCTTAATGTTATATACATGTATGCTGAATATTCTCTTGACCTTGAATTCAACCAGTGACCTGGCTAACACCTAAAATATTAAACATTGTCCGGTAACCTATCTTTGGCCCTTGGCCTAATTTTTTAGTTTGAATTTCAACTTGAAACCAAGTTTGGCGCATATTATGAGTTAAAATATAACTTATGATGAAAAGTTTGATCTGGCTCTAATTTCTTCATCTTGGAATGCAGTTTTGGTAAACTTTTAGCTTGAATTTCAACACGAAACCAAGATCGGCACATATTATGAGTTAAAGTATAACTTATGACGAAAAGTTCTATCTGGCTCCAATTTCGTCATCTTGAAATGCAGTTTTGGTCAACTTTTACATTGAATTTCAACTTAATACCAAGTTTGGCACATATTATGAGTTGAAATATAACTCATGGCGAAAAGTTTGATCTGGCTCCAATTTCGTCATCTTGACATGCAGTTTTGGTCAACTTTTAGTTTGAATTTCAACTTGAAAACAAGTTGGGCAGATATTATGAGTTAAAATATAACTTATGACGAAAAGTTCGATCTGGCTCCAATTTTGTCATCTTGAAATGCAGTTTTGGTTAACTTTTACTTTGAATTTCAACTTGAAATCATGTTTGGCACATACATGTATTATGAGTCGAAATATAACTTATGGTGAGAAGTTCGATCTGGCTCCAATTCGTCATCTTGAAATGCAGTTTTGGTCAACTTTTACTTTGAATTTCAACTTGGAACCAAGTTTGTAAAATATTCTGAGTTGAAATATAAATAGGTGAAAAGATTGATCTATGTGTATTTTCGTTATTTTATCAAACATGTTGAAATGGAAATTCATATAAAGAGATTTCAGTGGTGATTTTGAATTTGACCTTCAATAACCTCGGAAGATCAGTGCAGCAATTTTGGTGGGGAAAAGAAAACAGTTGTGACTTGAGATTTAACATTTCTCTGGTAATCTTTTTTAGCCCTTGCTCTAGTTTTTCACACTTGACAGTGATATATTTGGGGCAACAGAGATGATAGGGCTACAGGGGATACACCCAAGCGGTCGTAGGCGACCGGAAGCATCTAGTTTTTTCATACGTCGTTTGTAAACCAAGGAATAAAAAACTAATCGCCTTAGAGACAAAATGATTGGAGATAGAGTTTGTATTTTGAGCATGAAATCATCTGTTTTGAGTGCTTCCCAGTGTGGTGAAGTAGCTATTGGAGACATAACTTCTAATAATAGAGCCTACCGTAATTGTACATGTACAATAAATGTTTAGAGATCGAGCCTGCATTTGTAGTATGAGCACATAGAAAGTCAAAATGTACTGTATTTTCGAGTGACCTTGAACTAGACCTCAGGTGTCCTGGCAAGCAATATTTCCCTTAGGCAAATGTCAGTCACATGATATGAATAGTAAGAACATCTCCTTGTTGGAGATAGAACTCTTAGGCAGTCATACATGAGCATCTTTCCTTGGTCTCTATATGTTAGCTAACCATGGGATCTCAATTTCAAAAACGCTCTAGCAGAAAATCAATATTGGGAGTATGGTACATCTTCTGGTAAGTCTTTACTCGAAGTAAGTTGGCCTTGAGTGATCAAGGTTGACATGAAAGTTAATAGATTTGACTCAGGTTCGATTCATATGAACTCTAATCATGAACTTTTCCCTAATAGGAATCATGTATTGGTATTGTACATCTTATGGCAACATAGAGCTCAGTTCTGATTCTCGGCTGTGATGATTACAACCTGAAGTAATTCCTGTCGAGCCACATGTACACAACTCTTATTGCTATATCTATGAACTATTTTATGGTAAGGGAATTTGATGTCTGGTTCCTGTATATTACTGTTAACATTATAGATCATTATGCACATTCCAGTACAGTAACTGTTCAAAATATGATCAAGTGCATAAATTATGTTAGTTAACTCGTGTAAAGATTCATTAGCATTCACTAATGGTTTTGTTAACCGTGTGGTTAAAGTCATGAGCATGAACTACGAAAATGAAAATAGTTTAAGAATGAAGTACATTAAAGAACAAAAACTTAACCTTTTTTTACAATGATTATGTAGTTATCTTCCCTTCTCGAAAAAGGTGTGATTGCAATTATTATTATAGTTTGTAGTGATTGAAGCTTTTGTTGAGTTCAGTTTGACCCCAGATACATGTAGTGTTTGACATAAGGTAATCCAGTTAAACAATCTTCATTTTGTTAAGAACTGTACCCGAAATGGGTTGAAGTTATGTAATAACTTACCGATGGACTGAAAAGGGGAAATTGGTTAGATGAAACTGTTATCGAGGCTGGGAGAGTTCATGACCTGACCCAGATTGATAATTGAGGCAAGGAAAATCAATGTTTACACTCTAACCCTACACACAGCCAGGAGTCAACCAACTCAATTCTGAATACAATTAAGTCGTTATTCCTAATTGTGATTCCAGCCCACAGTGATCGGTGCAACAGCATCACTAGGAGATACAAACTTAACAGCCACCCAGAATTGTGGACCACAAGCAGTTCTCGTGAATAATTACTGTGGTGAGTAAAAATCATGAAACCATGACAATTTTGATAAACTGTCGTTGATGGTGACGATCATGAAGCAAGAGAGTGATGCATTTTCTTGTTTCTCATGGCCAGTCGTGTGTGCAGTAGGCCAGTATTACGATGCAGACAGTGATAGGTGTGAATTCTGTGAAATTGGCTACTACAACGACATGGAGAACCAGACAGAATGTACTATGTGTCCACCAGGCAACACCACCGCGCTCATGGGTTCAACGAATGCCTCTAGCTGCTATGGTAACTGAGTCATTCTCAACATGCCCCCTCTTTCAGAACAAACAATACCATGTTGCTTCTCTACCCTGATATAATTCTTCAAATTCATTCCTATTTTTATTGAACCATAAATAGAATAGAATACACATTCATGAAGCTTACATTCATATTCCTTCCAAACACCCCTGAAAATCGATCAAATTTTTGCATGTGCCATTGTTTTGCTTTCGAGTGCCATGCTTTTTCTGCCAGGATGGTATTTTGTTACTGTAAAACAGTGGGCTTATATAGATGACAGGTTTACTCGAGGTATCTCAAGAAACATGTACACTTTCTGGTTAGAGTAACAAAATAGTAAATTTTCCTTTTCAGCCAACTGCTCAGCTGGATTTGAAAATCTGAATGACATATACAACTGTGAACCTTGTGACTTCGGGTTCTATCAGCCTTTCCCAGGACAGTTCTTCTGTTATCCCTGTGAAGTTGGCATGACAACTCTGTACGAAAACTCCACGTCTGTCGATGATTGTTATGGTGAGGGATCATACAGTATTATATAGAGTGAATGACAGTACTCTTGGCTGCCGTGTGTGATTTGTCATTCTCACTTTTGCCCATTGCAAAATGGCTGTTGCTGGGATTATTTAACCTGCTCAGTCTTTTCTTTACTGGTTATACATTGTGTTTCTTGCTAGGTAACTCTTAGTTTGTCAATTGCAATGCCATGCAAGGAAATGCATTCCGCCTACTGGTGTAACTCCAATTTTCAGATATTTGTGCGGAAAATGGAACGGAGGCGATGTTTGTGAATGGCAGCGCTACTTGCGTCAACTGTTCGTTGGGTACTTACCGGACCGCAGGATCAAACCTCACTAGAGTGTGCGTTCCCTGCATGATGCGAGACAATTCTGCCTGGACAACCTCTTACGAGGGCAGTTCCAGCGAAGCAGACTGCACCGTCCGTGAGTGTTGCTGATCGTCGCTTTCAGTCTCACAGGATTGGTTTTTTTCAGATACATGACATTCCTGCTGAGTTTTTCTCTTACTCTCCCACACAGGACTTTGTACTCGTGGCTATTTTTACAATGAGACTTCGGATATGTGTGTCAAGTGTGAGAAGGGCAGTTACATGGACATGATGAATCACAGAGAAAGAAACTGTACCCTATGTGATGAGAACTACACGACAAGAGCTGAAGGAAGCACCAACTCCTCCACTTGTTTGTGTAAGTGTGTATACCTAACAACAAAAAATACATGTATGGCAGTTTACCCTTTGCCAGCTGGAGTTGAATTATCTTTTGACCTCTGGCTAGCTGGAGTTGCATTATCTTTGCGTTTTTAAGGCCCATGTATAACTCATTGAAATGTACATATCTCGGTCAATATTTGATATTTGTTACATTTCCAATTGTGATATATCACCAGAAAGAGGAGGACATTTTGATTGCCATACAATAATCATCTGCTTTCAACATTGAATAATTAGTTTTGTATAAAATGCCAAACCCACTGATAGAAGAATTCTCAAATTAATTCAGATTCTCACGGGTGACTCTGAAATTAACTCCGCTGGCCTTGGGTTTTAAACTAATGAATTCAAAGCTTTGATCTGTATAGGTCGAGCACATCTCCCAGCTACATCTCCCATTACTGACATGCCTACATGTGTAATGCCTGATGGGTCTTGGTGATGGATTTCTTACAACTTTGACCATGTCTGGTTTATTCACAGTTTTCTGTGAGGCTGGATATGAGGAAGATACATCACTGAATGAGACATGCACCCTGTGTCCCATTGGTGAATACAAGGACAATGCTGAGCCCGGACAGACTTGTCAGCTTTGTAGAATGTTCTACACCACACCAGACGAGGGCTCCATCAGTCAGGATAACTGCACCATTCGTGAGTAACTACTGATATATCATCATGGTCCAAAATGGCTTTACATTGAGCGAGTTCGAGCATCGACTGCCACAGTTGAACCAAAGCTGACAGAACTTTGATGATCCTAGTCCTATCCGAGGAGAGGTATACTAGCTACTTCTCTTGTTCCAAGAGGGGGGACATGCATGCAAAATTTCCCCCAATCTAATCTATGCTGTTTCATTGGGAATTCGACCACAGGTCGACAAGACACGTGCAAAGCTGTTGACTGTTGTCTTGTCGATGCTCAAACTCAGAGTCAGTATGACCTTCTACTTACGGCCACAAGTCTGGGATTCTTCACATGCTAATCTTCATCCACTGTACATATCACATTCATGGTACCGGTATATAATTATATGTTATGGTTGACATTGTACTCCTTCATCTGAACAACATGATTCTTCCCATATCAGGGGAATGTGATCCTGGATATAAAGCAAACAATGCTAACGACGGATGCGATGAATGTCCGTACGGCGAGTACCAGCCTGATGAGAACCAGGTGGAGTGTCTACCGTGTCCCAACAATACCTCAACTAGAGAAATGGGTGCAGTCAACATGACCCAGTGTGAAGGTAGGTCTGCAATCAGCTAGATTTGTCCTCCCACTGAAAATCACCTGTATCGAATGACAAATCTAGGGAATGTAAGAGTGTCACAGCTACAAACATTGTGAGGTGAAAAATCATGCTTACCGGGGTATATCAGGGATGTTGAACATTTCAATAAACCACAAAATTCTTTCTATGGATGAACCTATGTCACTGAAAGCTCAATTTCACAATAGTTGGTATTAGTTGATGAGCAGGTTCTCTATGTATTCATTAACAGAATATTGTCCGAGTGGTCATGAGGACATCAATGGAACATGTTTCCCCTGTAAGAGAGGCTTCTATCGTAACAACATGGACGTGGCAAGCGTATTCGATCTTTGCGAAATGTGTGACATCAACTACATCACAGCTGCTGAGGGAGCCGAGTTTGTGAGCGAATGTGATGTGGGTAAGTGAGGAGCAAGACAAGTGAAGATTGAGACCACATACTGTACTTGTAAACCATCAGCCTTAGTACAGTAAAAACATCACAGCTATGTTAAGTTTTCAAGGATTATGCATGAACCGTAGAGTCTGGGTATTCCTGATCGGTCATGTGTGAGTTCATCTCTATACTTTGTGTGCTTGTTCATACAGGTAACTGTACGGAGGGGGAGTACACTCTGCCCAATGGTACATGTGCCCTCTGTCCCCTGGGAACTTATCAGGACATGTGGTGGCAGTACAACTGTACTGAGTGTCCAGACGGGATGAACGGGCCACAGACAACTGTGGAGCTTGGTGCCAAGTCCGACAGCCAGTGTGTCTGTGAGTGGTAAACACTACCGAGACAGGCTAACTAGCACTAGAGCTATAAGGGTGTACATTCTCAAGAACGTATCACTTTGTAGGTTTGTGTGTGATAATATGCCACACTTGTACAGAGTTGAGAAATATCATGACCGGTGTTGTTCTGTTGATCACAGTGGATTGTCCGAGTGGTTACGGCTTCGATGGCGTGGATGACTGCTTCGAGTGTGATGTGGGATACTATCGTGCGAGAGGCATTGACCCCAATTGTACACTGTGTGACACAGATTACATCACAGATGGCATGGGTGCCGTATCTGTCTTGAACTGCTCCATTGGTAAGTGATATCTAGTTACCACTTTGAAGGAAAAATAGTTTGTTAGATACCCCGTACCACTACATGCTTTTTCTCATGGCCCAAAAAGCTTATGTCCATAGTCAGTTGGCATCCATCTGACAGTTATCTGTTTATGAGCAGTTGATGTGTTTATCTGTAGCCTACATCACAGACAGAGAAGGATCTTTACATTTCACCTGAGCTTCCTGATATGTGTACCATACAAATGCCTGGATGTCTATGATAAAAATTATAGCAGGGTGTCCCGTTTGATCACATATCAAGTTTTATACTATTTATTGATGAACATTCAATACTGGTTTTCCAGCTAACTGTAGTGCAGGCCAGTTCCTAGACGAGTCCATGAACAAGTGTGAGCTGTGCCCCCAGGGGACATTCCAGAGCGAGAAGTGGCAGACAGACTGTGTCCGCTGTAATGACACCTACACCACCTTCAACAATGGCAGCATGGCCAGCAGTGATTGTATCTGTGAGTGTGACAGCTAGTCCGTGCCTACTTGTCTAGCTTTGATGTCAGTAGCATGTACGTTTATACACGGCAATTATAATGGTGGCCATAGATCTACCTGAATTTAATCCTTTGGGTCAAACCTGTAAAATAGTCGGTAATCATGTATCAATATTCCTCCGAGACAACTTCCCCCTGTACTGGTGACCCAGAACTGATCTGTTCTCCATTTCCCTACATGGTGCAGTGGAGGACTCATGCCTTGCCGGCCGTGATGACTGTGCCGAGCCGGATGATGGTGGGATCTGTATCTTTGACCGTGCTGCGCCGCTGTGGTTCCGATGTGACTGTCAGGCAGGGTTCAGTGGTCCTGGCACCAACTGCACACGTGAGTAACTGCTGATCATCATGCAGTACCATATAATGGAATCATTATGACCAATATAGTATGATTCATGGATACTCTTTCATATCCATGTCAGTGATTATCTGTTCTTACTGCTTGTAGATCTGTGTGACCTGGGCTTTTGCCAGAATGGAGGTACATGTAATGACACTAATTTGGCTGAACCAACGTGCATCTGTCCCGAGTTCTACACGGGTGATCATTGCGAAAACCGTGAAGGTATGAAACCTGACATTGTGAAAAGCGAAATAGAAGAATTAATTTGCATTACTATGGAAAGTATGTATATTGATTGTGTGATGTGTCATATTTCAGTACCCCCGAGTAATTTGCCTCTCATCCTTGGTGCATCAATCGGTGGCTTTGTTGGTCTTCTAGCACTGATTCTCATGACTGTGTTGTTCTGCTGGTGTTGCAGGTGAGGTTATTTCACTACCGTATTCTCTAAAATTATTTTCATGTGACACCAAATGTTCTGCAGACTAACAAAGACTGCTCTGACTTTGTGTTCCGTAGAACACCAGCTGGAGCCACGACTCAGGCGCTAGCTAATGCAGGCACTGTTGGGACGCGCCTCGGGCCAAATCCCACATACCTGGGCCCTGTGTCCGATACACTGGGTGCCCGTATGAATCTGCCTCCGGCTGAGAACCCCACACAGACAGCTGCGCGCTCAGTGGCTGGCTACAGTAACTACAAGGTGGAGAAACCCAAGTTCTACTTCTACGAGGATAAAGACGATGCAAGCTACGTATTGGGACCTGGAAGTAAGTGCCGAGTCTTTTCATCATGATTATACAAAAATTCTCTGGCTGTGCTGTCACAGAGAGATTATTCTTTTCAGAAGATTTTATGGCTCTTTTTCAGCAAATCATGTCACAATGATTTTGGATATTTAAGGACAAATGAAATGGGATTAACAGTTTCGTTGTTGGGAAAAAAATCAAGCCAGTGTAGTACTTTCACTTTCCAATTCATCAGTGTCTTATTGTGCAAGATTATAAGATATATTGGACTGATTCCTTGTATATTTCAGTCAAGTACAAGAGTGGAGACATCTACAACATTGAGTAAGCAACAAAAAAAAAACAATGCTCGAAAATATATGTTCATCAATTCAAGTAGAGTTTGTGCTGCAATACTGAACCAAGATTTGATGGTTTCTTCATAAAATTCGTATGCGTAGATTTCAAGTTGTTTTGAATCAAATCCATGGGTTTTTTGACAGGTGACACCAGTTTGATTATAAACAATTACTGTTTTATTTTCAGGACTGATGACCCATACACCAGCTATTCCTCACGTATGCAGGGACCAAGATCATAAGGACTCGACTTAACACATCTTCAAGAAATATGCTGTATACCTCATAAATATTGGGACTCTTTTTATTGTTATATTGTTCAGATGTGAAATCCGGTCAATATTTAAGTTAGTGCATCGCTTTGTACTTTTCATGCATGAACATATACATGTGTACATGTATACACAAGTGTTTCTGTTGGAGCATGAGATATGTTTTGATTTGTTGACATGTTACTGAGTTGTTGTCTGTTAGGACTTATATTTTATTCCATTACCTGTAATATCATTGTACATGCCATGGTGTGGGTAAATAATGTACATGTAATCATGATTTTGTTTGTGATTTGCTCTTGTTTTCATGTTGAGAGATTGGTTTTCTGCCAATAAGGTACTTTTATACAGTGTCATATACAGTGTAACAAGCCAGGGCCAAAACTGTACATCAGATACATGTATTGTATTCTTTATTTTCTGCCAATTACATGTATTCTATTTTACCCCATATATTTGTGTAGGTCTTCACATTAGAGTATAAGTTGCATGGGTAAGAATCAATTGTTAGGTTATATTTATTTGGTGTTGACACTATTGTCTTTCAAGATTTGAATTGTTATTTTTTTTTTTGATCGCTCGATCGTTGTGATATTGATAAATGTTCTTGTACATACTCCATCGAAAAAGTAGAAACTTGTCCAAGTGTCAGGCCAGCTGTGTTTTAGTGGGTATAGTCCCAGAGTGAGGTGGCAGTCAATGTCATGTAATGAATTACATGATCGTGCATATTTGATTGTGCCCGTGAGAGTTTATAAGATCATGGTAGGGCACTTACTGCATCTCCAGGATATAATCATCTCTACATTTCTACCGGTACATGTAATCACTGCCTTATCAGTTATTGCGGTCACATTTACATAGAAAATTTTCCTCATGGTTTCTGGTTTTGAGGTAGTACGGTAACTGATGCTAGCATAAATCTGATGAGATTTATCAAGTTGAAGTATATAAATTCTTTGTCATTTTTCCCACAATAATTTTTTTCAGGTCTCTGTGCTACATGTTACAGAACATATCGGTACTCTCAAAGACCATACATATATTGTGTGATATTCTGCAGGATATTTTCATTCATCAACAAACTTGTTATGCCTATCACTCATCCGTAACATATTACTCGAGACTTTCACTATATATTTGTAAAATATACTTGTACATAATTATTAACTGCCAATATTGCGAATCCTCAAAGCAAGAACAAATTTTTCATCAAATTAGGATTTAGATCGTATTTGTGCAATATAGTTAAAATAAAACAGCAGGATATGTGACACTTTATTAGTATTAAATGCTGTCTGTTTCTGTGGATAGTCTGGAACTTAGCTCTTGATGAGTACTTTGTTCAATGGTTCAGATTAGGAGGCTACTGGATATGATATTCAACATGTACATGGCAATTTGCAATAGGGAGCATACAGGAATGAGCGTTATTCACACCTTGGTCTGAAATACTTTATTGACATTTCAGGATATGATTGTTACAATCAGTTCTGGCACAATTATGGAGCTGATATTGAGTAGTACAGGTAGCAGCTACAATGTACTATGATGTATTATTCGAGCACTTCCAATACATAATGGAAAGTGATATCAGGATATCAAATTTCACAAATTACAATAATGTCATAGGATATTCAGTTCAAACCTCAAGTGTTTCAGTTTGTATGAGAGATATGAATTTCTGTCTGATTTTTATTTTGTGGAAACAAGACTACACTGTCACAGGATAAACCGCTGCACATTTATTGTTCTTAAATGCACTCAACACTCTTTTATAACAATATAGACACAGGATATGTATTCTGCAGGAGTTTACTCTTGTTGTTCTCAGCAAGTTTGTTGTACAGTTGTAAATAAAATACATGTACTGATTGTGCCTCGGAAAACAATTTTTTTTTCATAAGTACTTCCTGCCTTATACTCAGATATATTTTTATATATTTGTGAAATACTGAGGGTATTATTGTAACTTTATTATCATAAACAAATTTATAGCATTCTAACATTGCAAGTATTGTCAGTAAACGCATATGGTACATGATAGCATGGGTTTTGGACCAGTAATGTATCATATCCTGCATTATTGACTAATGTGGAATTAACCATGAAAAATAAATGAATACTTTAATATGTATTGATTTTCATAATTTTATTCATCAATCACATTTGGTGTTATATGAGTTTTCCCAGTTCCAATATGTACGCTGTTCACAAATTGATATTGTATAATCATATTTCACCATGCTCAGGCTTATCAATGTAATATCAGATGTATCATTTTGATGTCTCCCGAGTCGGAGGTATAGGTGTTGGTACTCCATGTAAAAAAAAATAGCCCAAAGGTGAGAAAAATTACTGGAGGAATTTGTTAAACCACAGTCCAGAAATGGTCATTAAAGGTCATATTCAAAGTCACCACTCAAATCGCCATATATATCACTTCCCAGTTGAATTTGCCAAAACTTGAGCTCTATTTTGAAGTACTCTAGAGGTTAATTCATATATTTTGAAAGAAAAATAGATGAAAATACCCCCCCCCCCCCCCCCCCCATTACAATTTTGGTCCAAAATTGTTTTTACCACTTGCCAGAAAATCAGAATAGCCATCACACAGACAACAAAACTAATACACGTCACTACAGTACAATAATTGGGAGTCCTGTGAATAAATTGGAAAAAAAAAACAGATTCAGTGGATACTACACATCTTTCGTGGAAAAAATGCCTTCCATTATAGACATGGCAAAGTCCCATTTGGGCAAAGTTTGGGCCAAATTGGCCCACTTTGAGCAATTCAAGGGCAACGAAACTTCTACACATCAAAGAGGTATCAGCAAGTACCAACTGAGCTCTCAGAGAACTGTGGCCACCCGCTTTTACAGTCACCAAAACCGAACGTGGTTCGCCACATAAACATGCCTGGTCTTCCGCATGTACGTGATCAAAGCTCTACACGCACGTGGTCAGACTCCGTAGTCAGGTAAACGATCCTCCGCAGGTGGTTTTGCAGAGGTTGGTGGTTTTAGCAGTTCGCTATATTTATGTATGAAGGCGTTCCTGTGCACCGCTTCCTTCACTCAGTCTTTCCTTGTCACTCCTTCGTCCGAACCTCCGAGGTGGAGGCCAAACTCCGAATCCATGGAGGTAGGTTTCGCATTGCGGAGGTCAGTCTTCTGCACTGTGGAGGTCACCATCCACAGCTGCCATCAAGTCTCAGCAGCATGTCAAACAGCCCCATCGCCGGCACCACGTTTCTGTAGTTCCCGATTTGATCCAGCCTTCCTTGTATGTCCAACCATACCAAAAGTAATGTTAGAGCTTCCCCTATGTACAACAGCCACAGAAGCCACGTGGGAAGCATTGGAGGCGTTGGCTGTACAGCCACATCCCTAAGAAGGACCAGGACAGGTGCAGGTGCTTCTGTGGCCCAGTACGCCCAGTCTCCCAGTCTCTGCGGCGCCCTCGACTCCGTCTTGGCTGCTCAACCTCCGTCTTCTCATTCAGCTCTGCACCTGGCTCCGTGGCCGTCTCCTCCTCGGGGTCCTCCAGTTCCTCTGCGCCCGACCCGTCCTCCGCAGACGTCACCTCGGGTCCGTCCACCTCGCCAGGTCAGGACCATGTAAGGTCCCGTCCATCCAAACCCCAGCTTCGGTCGAGCCTTCGGGGGTGTAACAAAACTGCACTGGAAGTAATGACTGGAAACCGTCTCCATGCCGCACTTTTTCTGCCATACCATAGCCGCCCTCATGCATGTGCGAGCGTACTCATGAGCGATGGCAGTGGCTTACCGCATCCATTCCACGTACTCGTGAGAGCACGCAGGCGAGGTCTCTTCCCTTCCCTCAGAATACGTCTGATACATCAGATCGAGAGGAGTGGTCGCCTCCCTACCAGTCATCATCCTGTTTGGTGTTCGCCCCGTACTATCATGTACAGATGCCCGGTACACAGACGTTACGTATGGCAACCGGCAATCAGACATCCCAGTCATCGTGGTGGTCATTGACGACCGCAAATAACATCTGGAGAATCGACTGGTTAAAGCGCTCCACCATGCCGTTGGATTGTGGGTGATATGGACTAGCATGAATTTTTTCGCTGCCCAATATCGTAGCCAGCTTTCGGAAGAGGCCAGATTCAAATTCTCGACCCATATCTGAGAAAATACGGGCCAGCACTCCCCATCTACACACAATTCAATGACGAACACGTCCGCTACCGTCTGAAGTCAATGGTCAGGCATCGAGTAAAACAATCTGTGATGAGGCGAACGTATCGCTGCCCCCTCTTCAAGATCACACCGATTTCCAGCACGTCCACCACCACCCTCTCTAGACAGTCACCCAACGGTGCATTACCCATGTGCTGGTGCCCGGCCATGGCTTCCTCGCACTGCACCTTGGGCACGCTCCGCACCAAGTCTCGACAGCCTTCGTCATCCCACACCAGTACTGCCTCCCGCAAACTGTAGGGTATGATGAGCTGTAGTAGAGGCTTCTTCTGCTAGTCCACCTGGGCACAGCGGAAAAGGAGTCCGTCCCTCACTACTAGCTAGTCCCACTGTTGCCGGTAGGCCTTCCCTGTGTGGCTCTTGGTCCTGACATCCGTCCATTCCAGTCTCTCGTCAGTCGCTGTCTTCCAATCAATTATGTGGCGGATCTCTGGGTCAGCGCAGAGACCTTAGCTCCTATGCAGAATGCCCTACCCATCTTCCCTTAACAGCTCTGGACGTAGAGAGGTCTGACGCACTTGCAGGGCCTCGATGACTGGGGTGAGCCTCTTCACCATAGGTAGGGCAGAGGTCAGGCTGTCGACATCCGCACTCCGCACCTTGAAGTCTATCCTCCCCAGTCCATCTCCACAAAAGGCGTCCTCCTGCCAGCGCCGTCCTTTTTACGGTCGCAGTGAGAGCAAGAGCTCCACAAGGCCATCACAGTTCTCTCCCTCATCCACCGTCCCTCCACATTCTTTCCTATTACACTGCCGACACCGGGACATGCCATCCGCGTTGCTATGTCTCACTCCGGAACGAATCTCACAGCAAAAATTATAGCTCATGGTACGCACTGCCCAGTGGGCTATAATGCCCTCTGCATCCCTGAAGGAGCCATCTCAGGAAAGCATGGTCGGTCCTGAGGGGTTCCTTCAGCGCCTCAAAGGCCACCTGGCAAGCGTCCATTCATCTGTAGGAGACATTCTTCTTCAGGAGGGCCGTGAGTGGACCCGCCTTCATGGCAAAGTTTTTGATGAACTGCCGGTAGTATCCGACAAAGCCAAGAAAGCACCTCAGCTCCACCAGGTCCTGGGGAGGCTCATAGTGCACTGTTTCACAGCCTCTACCTTCTCCAGATCACACTCAACGTCTCGCTGAGACACCTTGTGCCAAAGAAAACGGACTTCCCTCTGAAGTAGCTGGCACTTCGAGGGCTTCAACTTCAAGCCCACCTCCCGGAAGCCTCTAGAACACATCCCGCAGGTTGCTCAGCACCGCCGCCAGATCGCTCCCGATCCAGATTACATCGTCCAGGTAGACGAGACATCTCTTCCACTGCAGCCCCCGCAGCGCAAGCTTCCTGAGCTGCCCACAGGTGGCTAGGCAGTTGCAAGACCAAACGGCATCACTCTGAACTGATATAATCCGCTCCTCGTGGTGAACGCAGTCTTCCCCTTGTCCTACCATCTCCACCTGCCAGTCCCCACTCACTAAATTGATCATGGAGAAGTACTGGGCCTCCACCAGAGTGTCGAAACTCTCATCAAACCGATTATCCATCATGGGTGAAGGATAAGCATCCTTTCTCATCACATCATTGAGTTTACGGTAATCCAAACAGAACCTCATGGTTCCATCCTACTTACGGACAAGGACTGCAGAAAACGACCACGGACTATCTCTGGGCTTTATTTCAGCATCTTATCCACCTCTGTCTCTATAAGCTCCTGTTGCTTATACAGCGTTCTCTGGAGGAGCTGCTTGATAGATCTGTGATCTCCAGTATCTATCATGTGTCCACCCCCCCCCCCCCCCCCTCCCGAAAAAGTCCAAAATCAGGTTGCGAAGGTCCTGGACCTATGCAGCAGTCAGTGCGGAAGGTAACACCTTCCAACAGTGGCTGCAGGTATGGAGGTAGCGACTCTGCACCCCGTCTCTGCAGAGGCATGCACTCTTCCACGCACTACTCTGCATCCCCGGAGGGAGAATGCTCTGCACAGCCCGGCTGATGTTGACTCGTCACCAGAATTACTTCCTCCTCCTCATGTAAGTGTGCCAGCAGGCTTGCCCCCAGTATCATCACCTCATGCTCCTCCGTGTTAAGGAGAAGCATTGACACCTCACCTCCGCGAGGCTCTACCAGGGATCTTCATACTGTCACTTCTTCGTCGGTTGGCGGCTGTACAAGGCCGACATGTGGTCGCCTCGTACCGAGTGTACCGTTGATCAGAATGGAGACCAGGACTTCAGACCACACCGGGAGACTAATGGGATCCCCCGCACTAGCCCTAGGACCATTGGCTCCGGTCTCTGACTCGTCCACTCTTCTATCTTTATCTCTCCACAGACGAAGTCGAGTGTAGCGCCCAGAGTGTGAAGCACGTCCATGTCGAGCACTCCAAGCATCCACGTCCTGTGACGATGTGTTTCTCCTTTCTGATGGTATTTCCAAGTCCGCCAGATGCAGGATAGTCGGGAGCGTGCCGAGGACATCAAGGTAGTCTCCCGTGGCTGTGTGTAGGGTGATCCTCGAGGTCCTCAGACGCTTATTCACGATCAGGTAACTTACTAAAAACAGACACATCCACAACTGTGGAAACAGCACCCGTGTCAACCAGGAGGTTGATTTCTCGTCCCTCCAGGCAACATCGAGTGTACCAAGCTAAGGGAGTTTGTAATATTTTATAGACAGGACAAGGGAGGCTCCGCATCCCTCTCGGGCATGGCACCCTGAGTCTCGGCAGAGGCTCGTCCGCCCCCTCAGGTAAAAACACCTGGAGCTGTATGAACATCATGAACATGGCTATTTACAGTAGACAGAGAAGAGTTCTCCTTCCCCTCATGTAAGACACCTCGAGTCGTAGGCACATCAACATCATCATCACTATTTAGACAGGGAGGGTTTCGCCTTCCACTCAGGTAAGACATAGCTTCGTGTGTACATCACAAGCATCAATACGGACGACTTCAAATCTTTTCCCTCTATGTCGGATATCTCGGACTCGTTCTTCTGAGCCATATGCTTCTTTGAAAGATCCTGGTCACATCATGAACATCAGTAACATCATCGTCGTTGAGGCAGGAAATACATCCCATATGAGGTCGCAGAGACGGGTAACTCTATTCACACTGTGTAACGTTACAGATCCTGCATCTCCACCTTTCATCTTGTCTTATCACCTTCTAATCCTGACCTGTGCTTGCCAGGAATCGCCCCAACGTCTCGGCGCCAGAAACGCCCCCCCCCCCCCCTAGCTTGACGAGAGGTGCTCGTTCGCTGACTCCTTCTGGATGTCTTCATCCTCCAGCTGCTTCAGCTGGAGAGCCAGGGACTTAACGTCCTTCGTCTCTGGGGACAATTCCTAACATGACTTGTTTCCATGACTTGTTTCCATGACTTTTATTGACGTTTTGTGAAACTCATTTCCTTGCTTCATCCGTTTTGAACCTACTGTTGTATGCTGTAATTGTTATGGTTTGTCCTTGAGTAGGCTGTATAAGCCTATACTCGGATTTTTCTAACTCGTTTACACTGTTTTCGCTAATATTTTTGTGATGGTAAATGCTATCGTTCTATAACTTGGCATACTTCACCGAGGAGTCAAACGGCAATTTTCTACCAAATTTTAGACAGCTATCGCGAAAATTGAAAAAGTTGGCAATCTACCTCAATGTTAAATTTCAGCCCAAAACGGGATCTCGAGAGTCTGAGCATATTCGAGGAATTGGTCCTGTTTACATCCATCAGGATTCGAAATATTCTTGTAACTTTGAACCAGATGATACATTGAGGTGTACTCTACACAAACATGTTGATTTGGAAACATTACTCCCCTACAAAACCGAGCAAATGCACAAAATTGTGTTCGGGCCCAGAAATTAAATAATAGGGCTAAATTTAACATTGGGGTAGATTGCCAACTTTTTCAATTTTCGCGACAGCTGTCTGAAATTTGGTAGAAAATTGCCGTTTGACTCTCAGGTGAAGTGTGCCAAGTTATATAACGATAGCTTTAACCATCACAAAAATATTAGCGAAAAACAATGTAAACGAGTTAGAAAAATCCGAGTATATATCTGAGCATAATATTGAGTCAGTGTTAGAACATGGACACAATCACAGAGTCGGCAAGCCAATAAAGCTACCAATGCATAGTGATTTTACATCGTGTTGAGTGTTTTTGATCACTATATAGGTATGGCGCCGTCAATAAAAACATGAACTTGAAAAAAAAGGATAGATCTACCTCAAATAAATGTGAACACTAAATTGGGTTTCATGTATATTCGATGGGGCATATCCGACATATATTGCAGAAAATGCAAGTGCTTTACTTCAACATTCTTGGGGGATTTCTCGTATCTGTGGTATAAATAAACCAACGCAACTTAATGGTTGCGGAACATGTTTGCTAGCGTGATGTGAGTGGTCTCCTCCATAAGCGCTTTCAGCGATGAAATGATGAAGACCCAATGAGAACCAATGTCTCAGCTGGGTCGAACGGGGTTACCACTGGGTCTGGCTGCAAACTGTCCTTCGGGATCATACATTTTCACAATGTAATTTCCGGTTTACTATGGTGTGTCAGTAGCAGTGCCAGTGCCGTGGTGATCAATTGACCCAACCCTAGTACTCTATACGGCCTACCCCCGTCCCCCTGATTTAAATTTAAAGGAATGACCATTGGCAAAAGGAAAGATTCATCGCTTAAACATTTGACATACCTACTGAGAATCTGACCCAGTGGGACACTCATCATTTCATTCTTTCAACTGACCCAGTGGGAACATGACCCAGTCAGACATTCATCACTTCATCATTTCACTTGACCTAGTGGGATACTCATCATTTCATCCTTTCAACTGACCCAGTGGGAATCTGACCCAGTCAGACATTCATCGCTTCATCATTTCACTTGACCTAGTGGGACACTGACCCAGTGGGACACTCATCATTTCATCTTTTCAACTGACCCAGTGGGAACCTGACCCCATCAGACATTCATCGCTTCATCATTTCACTTGACCAGAAATACATTGGTCTTATGTATTTCTGACTTGACCTAGTGGGACACTCATCATTTCATCCCTTCAACTGACCCAGTGGGAACTTGGCATAGCCAGACATTCATCGCTTCATCATTTTACATGACCCAGTGGGGCACTCATCATTTCATCCTTTCAACTGACCCAGTGGGAACCTGACCCAGCCAGACATTCATCGCTTCATCATTTTACATGACCCAGTGGGACACTCATCATTTTACCCTTTCAACTGACCCAGTGGGAACCTGACCCAGCCAGACATTCATCGCTTCATCATTTTACATGACCCAGTGGGACACTCATCATTTCATCCTTTGAACTGACCAAGTGGGAACCTGACCCAGTCAGACATTCATCATTTCATCATTTTACATGACCCAGTGGGACATTCATCATTTCATCCTTTCAACTGACCCAGTGGGAACCTGACCCAATGAGGCCTTCATCATTTCATCATTTTGCATGACCCAGTGGGACATTCATCATTTCATCCTTTCAACTGACCCAGTGGGAACCTCAGAAAATCAGACATTCATCGCCTCGTCATTTTACCTGACCCAGTGGGACACTCATCATTTCATTCTTCCAACTGACCCAGTGGGAACCTGACCCAATGAGGCTTTCATCATTTCATCATTTTACATGACCCAGTGGGACACTCATCTTTTCATCCTTTCGAATGACCCAGTGGGAACCTCACCCAGTCAGACATTCATCACTTCATCATTTCACTTGACCTAGTGGGATACTCATCATTTCATCCTTTCAACTGACCCAGTGGGAATCTGACCCAGTCAGACATTCATCGCTTCATCATTTCACTTGACCTAGTGGAACACTCATCATTTCATCATTTCCACTGACCCAATGGATACCAGACCCAGTCAGACATTCATTGCTTCAACATTTCACTTGACCTAGTGGGACACTGACCCAGTGGGACACTCATCATTTCATCTTTTCAACTGACCCAGTGGGAACCTGACCCAATCAGACATTCATCGCTTCATCATTTTACATGACCCAGTGGGACATTCATCATTTCATCCTTTCAACTGACCCAGTGGGAACCTGACCCAATGAGGCCTTCATCATTTCATCATTTTACATGACCCAGTGGGACATTCATCATTTCATCCTTTCAACTGACCCAGTGGGAACCTCAGCCAATCAGACATTCATCGCTCCGTCATTTTACCTGACCCAGTGGGACACTCATCATTTCTTTCTTCCAACTGACCCAGTGGGAACCTGACCCAACCAGACATTCATCGCTTCATCATTTTACATGACCCAGTGGGGCATTCATCATTTCATCCTTTCAACTGACCCAGTGGGAACCTGACCCAATGAGGCCTTCATCATTTCATCATTTTACCTGACCCAGTGGGACACTCATCTTTTCATCCTTTCAACTGACCCAGTGGAAACTCACCCAGCCAGACGTTCATTGCTTCATCATTTCACTTGACCTAGTAGGACACTCATCATTTCATCATTTCAACTGACCCAGTGGGAACCTGACGGAGTCAGACATTCATCGCTTCATCTTTAAGGCAGACACCCTTAATGCCTTTATGCTTTTGTCAAAAAAAAATTCTCTTTTTCTTTCATTTTCTGGTTTCCGCACGATAATTTCAATTTGCCCTGATATATCTGCCAAATTTCCACAGCTGGTCAGAAATGAGGTGTAGAAAAAGCTTATTGTTTTTGAGCTGGCTTCGGGGTCCGTAAGGTCCGTGAGGATGAAATCAATGTTTCTGGTTCCACATGATAACTAAAAAAATATTATGGCAATGACTGTGGGATTTGCATGGAGGTCCATATATCACCAGGGAAGAAGACTATTAATTTTGAGGGTGATCCGTCGAATGACGGTTGACCTAGGGCTCGAAATAATTTTAGCTGATTCATCCTTGAGGCTCTCATGCATATCTCGGAAGCGGTGCGTGGTGGAGCGAAACAGACGTTATTTTCGGACTTGTGGCGTAGTGAAACATATTTAAGGGGTACTGGGGATGAACTTTGACCTTGACCTGAACTCTTTTTGTCCAGTCGGAAAAGTGCTGTGTCGGCATTTTTCACGAAAAATGCAGTGAAAGAAGAAAAAACGAAAAAAAAAATTTTTTTGACAAAACCGTAAAGGTGTATCTGCTGAAATACCTTAATGATGAAACAATCAATGTCTGACTGGCTGAGGTTCCCACTGGGTCAGATGGAAGATGAAATGATCAGTGTCCCACTAGGTCAAGGGAAATGATGAAGCGATGAATATCTGACTGGTTCAGGTTCCCACTTGGTCATTTGAAAGGATGAAATGATGAATGTCCCACTGGGTCATGTAAAATGATGAAATGATGAATGCCTGACTGGATCAGGTTCCCACTGGGTCGGTTGAAATGATGAAATGATGAGTGTCCCACTGGGTCATGTTAAATGATGAAGCGATGAATGTCTGGCTGGGTCAGATTCCCACTGGGTCAGTTGAAAGGATGAAATGATGAGTGCCCACTGGGTCAGGTAAAATAATGAAGCGATGAATGTCTGGCTGGGTCAGATTCCCACTGGGTCAGTTAAAAGGATGAAATGATGAATGTCCCACTGGGTCATGTAAAATGATGAAGCGATGAATGTCTGACTGGGTCAGGTTCCCACTGGGTCAGTTGGAATGATGAAATGATGAGGTTCCCACTGGGTCAGTTAAAAGGATGAAATGATGAATGTCCCACTGGGTCATGTAAAATGATGAAGCGATGAATGTCTGACTGGGTCAGGTTCCCACTGGGTCAGTTGGAATGATGAAATGATTAGGTTCCCACTGGGTCAGTTGAAAGGATGAAATGATGAGTGTCCCACTGAGTCATGTAAAATGATGAAAAGATGAATGTCCCACTGGGCCATGTAAAATGATGAAATGATGAATGTCTGACTGGGTCAGGTTCCCACTGGTTCGGTTGAAATGATGAAATGATGAGTGTCCCACTGGGTCATGTTAAATGGTGAAGCCATGAATGTCTGGCTGGGTCAGGTTCCCACTGGGTCAGTTGAAAGGATGAAATGATGAGTGTCCCACTGGGTCAGGTAAAATGATGAAGCGATGAATGTCTGGCTGGGTCAGGTTCCCACTGGGTCAGTTAAAAGGATGAAATGATGAATGTCCCACTGGGTCATGTAAACTGATGAAGCGATGAATGTCTGACTGGGTCAGGTTCCCACTGGGTCACTTGGAATGATGAAATGATGAGGTTCCCACTGGGTCAGTTGAAAGGATGAAATGATGAGTGTCCCACTGGGTCATGTAAAATGATGAAATGATGAATGTCTGACTGGGTCAGGTTCCCACTGGGTCAGTTGGAATGATGAAATGATGAGGTTCCCACTGGGTCAGTTAAAAGGATGAAATGATGAATGTCCCACTGGGTCATGTAAAATGATGAAGCGATGAATGTCTGACTGGGTCAGGTTCCCACTGGGTCACTTGGAATGATGAAATGATGAGGTTCCCACTGGGTCAGTTGAAAGGATGAAATGATGAGTGTCCCACTGGGTCATGTAAAATGATGAAATGATGAATGTCTGACTGGGTCAGGTTCCCACTGGGTCGGTTGAAATGATGAAATGATGAGTGTCCCACTGGGTCATGTTAAATGATGAAGCGATGAATGTCTGGCTGGGTCAGGTTCCCACTGGGTCAGTTCAAAGGATGAAATGAGTGTCCCACTTATTCAGGTAAAATGGTGAAGGGATGAATGTCTAACTGGGTGAGGTTCCCACTGGGGCAGTTGAAAGGATGAAATGATGAGTGTCCCATTGGGTCAGGTAAAATGATGAAGCGATGAATGTCTGACTGGGTCAGGTTCCCACTGGGTCAGTTGAAAAGATGAAATGATGAGTGTCCCATTGGGTCACATGTAATGACAAAACAAATGCTCCTGACTGTGCTCCGTTGGGTCTTTTCGAGAGACCCAGCTGAGACCTGTTGGTTGTCATTGGGTCTTCATCATTTCATCGTGGTGTTGCTGTCTAGCAGGAACTTGATGACGGTGGTAGCTTATCCCAATGACCAATCTCACTTGGCTGGTTTAGTGATATAAGCACGATAAATTGAAGAATAACTGATTTATTTGAATTATTCTACATTAATAGTTTAGCACGTGTCAAAATTTCCCATTGTCAACAATCAACATATGATGGTTTTGTGACTGCTCCTCCGTGCATTGGACGTTTTGAACACGGTGGGCAATCAGTCACACACTCTAGCAGCCAGTGGCTCTCTCCAGCCTAGAAATCGGTGGGGGGTAGATCCAGGTATCCAGCTCTCGAGAGCTTCGCCCTCGAGCTTCGCCCTCGAGAGCTGGATACCTGGATCTAGGATTTATTGTGAAACATTAGGCCTACCACTCATGCAACCATTTAATTTTTGTATCCATATTTGTTTCAAATTCTTGTCTTTCATTATTTGCAGTGTTTTGAGGATATATAGCCAAGTTCGGCACAAAACCTCAGATGATTTCTGGCCATAACTTTGTATACGATCGTCGGATCAATTTGAAAAATGTTTCAATTTGGCATAAACAATATTTTTAGCTTACCGGCCCTTTGGGCCGATAAGCTATTATCATGGTTTTTCGTCCGTCGCCCGTCCGGGTCTGTAACTTTTTTTTGGCATGATGAATTTCCCCATAAATTTGTCAGAACATACCTTAGGCCAATATCTAAAAACGTTTTTTTAATTTTTTTGATTGAATCGTTTTTGGCGGCCATTTTTGACGAAAAATTGCCAATTTTGGACTTTGGTGGCCATTTTCTCAAAAACTGTCTGATCAGTTTTGAGATTTTTGCTTCAAAACATTCCTCTCATGTACCTCTATGACTTGTATAAGTTTCGTTTCCCTTGAATCGCCGTTCTGCATGTGGCGGCCATTTTGATTTTTTGACGGGTCGGCGAAAAAAATTTTTTTGGTCTCAAATCAAGTCACTATTCGTTTTGAGCCATTTCCAGCAAAAAAAAAAATTTTTTTTTTGGCCATTGAAAATTTTTTGGACTTGAAAAATTTCACCCAATTCTTCCTTCATAATGGGAGCTATGCAGAGTAATCTCATAGAACACTTCAAGATATATATAAGTTTTGTTGCCTTTGAATCGACTGTCTATAAAAATTTGTCATTGAAAAAAATGAACGAAACTTGATTTCGTATTATAGTCCATACAGAAAATGTGTTTCTATCAACATGTTTCAACATATAGATTTTAACATCGGTGTAACAATTTATATGTATTCAGTATTCTACGCAATTCACATGATTGCTGGTAAGCTACAGCACCCTTGGTGCTATGTTTTCACAGTACCGGGGGGGGGTAAGAAACTACAAAATATACCAGAGCTCCTGTCAAAGCTAAATCAGGGTGTTTATGGCATATGCTAGGCATTACTAGGTACACAGTAAGCTTTTTCCGTGATTCATTCTGTGATCCACCTAAAAAAATGGCAATCATCATTTTCACATGTTTGTTGCAGATTTCCAGGTAATTATGGACATGGCAGATGTGATCAACTGGGAAATTGAAGATGTTGGGAGGTGGCTTGTTAATGTGGGCTACTCTGAATATGTCCAAGACTTCCATCGTCACAAGATTGATGGGAAGGCTCTGCTGCTCATCACTGAAAACGATCTAAAAACAGCTCCCATGGACTTGGGAGTACTCGGTGACATCAAGAGAATTAACGTAGAAATCTCAAAACTTAAATCCAAAAATCAGACTGCATTGAAGTCTCTCAATTTTAGTAACTCGAATCACAACTTAGTATTTGAGAAAGTTGCCCAGCATGACTCGCACAGTGCGAACTATTTTACCACGTCTAATACTGAGAATAGCTTGCGGGCTGATGCACAACCTACATTCCATACTCCAGTCCATCATCGGCAGATGTCTAGTCATTTGGAGCCGGAATACTTGAAGCTGGTCCTCAGCTATGTCTACATGTTTGTTGTCTTTCTACTGACGTCGTTTGTGATGGTGATCGTTCACGACCGGGTACCAGACATGGAGAAGTATCCGCCTCTGCCGGACTTGATGCTTGATAACCTGCCGTTTATACCCTGGGCCTTCGAGATGTGTGAGCTCACTGCGATGATCCTCTTCATCTTCTGGGTCGTCACCATGTTCTTCCATAAGCACAGGTCAGTACATGTACATGTATTAATATCGTCTCCTGCACAGGGTCTTAATAAAGATTCTCGCCAAATGAATCTGTGAAATTTAATTGATTATTATATACCTGCAATGTTATTCGTTCGCATAACACTGTTTGTGCCCTGTCCGATAACACACTCAGCGGGCAAATACGAGGGCAAACATCAAATGATGTTGTCATAACAACACATGCATGTGTCCTGTTGTCATTCATGTTATTCTTTTCAGTATATAATAAATACATCACCTGGTTTTTCCAGCATGTGCCCCGATATTTGCCCTCGATCCTGGCATTTGCCCTCGGCCTTCGTCCTCGGGCTAATACTCGGGATATCGGGCAAATATCAGGTCACATACTGGAAAAACCAGGTAATATTGTCTATGTATATGATGGCATGAATCTCCAAAGTTTCACTGAATTCTGGCTCTGCTGCAAAATACTATTAGTACCCTATTTTCTTTTTTCGAATGTACAATGTCATGTTGATAATTGTTTGAAAGCCTGAATATTATTAAATTAACTTCACATTTTACACCCTCACAGTGAGTCCATCTGTAGCGAACATCGTTAAATTTGTTTTGGGTTAGGTGCATACATTTAACTAATTCCATTCTTGCCACTAGGTTTATTGTGCTGAGACGAATGTTCGCACTGACTGGGACCGTGTTTCTTCTGCGTTGTGTCACGATGTTGATCACCTCACTGTCTGTACCTGGAACTCACCTCAAATGTGCTCCTCGAGTATGTCGTATCTCTTACTTAGAATATCTGTAACAGGACAGTTTCTTTTTTAAATTATAATTTAGCATCAAACATTTTAAATGAAGGAAGTATCTTCATTATATTCCCTGAACAAAGTTCGGCAGATACTATAGATTTGTCTCCGTCACACCGCTGCCACGTCCGCCGCCATAGCGATATTCTTGTGAATGCTCTACAGGTTGCAAATCTGATCCGATTCTGATGGAGTTTTATATGGACATGTCTTATGGTTAGGTCACGACATCTATCGATATTCCTAGCAATCAAACTGGCCGATTGGTGACACATTTTGTGATGAAATCAGCCATTTCAACACACATGGCTTGTGAAGGCAATGCAATATTGAACAGACATGTTGAGCAATACTCAGACACAAAAGCTATTATTTTTTTGGAAAGATTCAATGAATATTAATAGCTTAATGATTTAACTTGTTACAATATTGTGAAATATCCAGTTTGAGATGTGATCATTCCATTTGTTTGAAATCTGGAAACAAATCACACTGAATATGTGTATAAGTGTACAGCCAATGGTTTTGTGCAATAAAAATAGTAAAGGTGCAAAACCTTTACTGTTGGACTGATCAAAGCAATGCTTTTGTCTGTTAAAGATTTTGAAGCTGTAATGTTGATATCAATTAAACGCTTACTTAATAAAAAAAATATAACATATTCATTACCGGTATCAGCAAATTTAGATATTTTCTGGAAAGTTTTGGTGATAAATAATAAGTTAATGAATATTCTAGTTAATAAGAATATTACTGCAAGGAATAGCAAAAGTTAAAACCCAGAAGTTTCATTACTGACATCAATGAAACACACTGGCCCAACAGTACTGATATTTTGTGTTTGAGCAACAGGGATGATAGGGCATCAGGGGGATACACTCACGCAGTTGACGGTGACCTGAGAGGGTCTAGTCAGTGTTATGGAAGTCAACCAATAGTTTAGTTAGTTTTCTTGTATGGCAGCTTCGAGAAAAAGTTTTTACGTGACGCAATGTAACTGGCTATGGCATGATTCCATTTAGAAGTGATAGCTAGATACATTTTTTGTTGTCTTTTGGCAGGTATATGATGACATCTGGATCAAGATAGAACGAACCCTGACGATATGGCGTGGATTTGGCATGAGTCTACAGGGCGTGCGTACATGTGGCGACTACATGTTCAGTGGTCATACGGCGGTTGTCACGCTTCTAAACTTCTTCATCACAGAATGTAAGTCTGTATATATCGACTATTTCAAATATTAACACTATCAAATGTTTAAGCTCACTTTTGAGGTGAAAATACTTTTTTCCTCCTCGATAGACACTCCACGGAAAATGCACATGCTGCACACGACAACATGGATCATGAATATTTTCGCCATTTTCTTCATCCTGGCGGCTCATGAACACTACTCAATCGACGTGTTCGTGTCCTTCTACATAACTTCCAGGCTTTTCCTGTATTATCACTCGCTGGCCAACAACCGAGCCTTGCACCAAACGGACCACAAGCGAATGAGAATCTGGTTCCCGATGTTTTCATACTTTGAATCTCGAGTCGATGGCATTCTGCCCAATGAGTATGAATGGCCTTTGCCTTGTCCACAATTTATGAAGTCACTTTATCAGGGTAAGAAAAACCAATGATCTGATATTCATGTGATATTGTTTTGAAGTCTTGATGTTACTGTAAGGCTTAGTCAAGTATACATGCACACGTACTTAGATCACCACTATATACAGATGCCCCACAGTCATGCTTTCTCAAGTGATGTACATAATTATGCTAAATCTTGTTCATATCAAGTGAGAGATTCTCCCAGAAGTTGCTTTGCATGAAACCAAACTGCAGGCATTTCACAATGGGCTATTGATGAGTTGGTTGTAGGACATGGGTTTTATTCCAAAAATAGTTCATTTAACTAAGACAGGATGCATGCGATGATAACAGGATTCCATTGAGGAAAATAGTCATTCAAAAGTAAAAAGATATTGGATAAATAAAGTAGGTATGCACGTGTATGATATGTAATATCCCAAATATTGCTGGAATATCCACACACACAAAAGCATTTGTTGCCAACCATTCAGAATGTTCAAATCATTGTTCCACTTGTGCGTCATTAGGATATTATCTGGGCTGTTATTGTCATGGTTCATCAGGCCAGCGAATAACCTTCTTTGTCCTGATGAGTTCACGTTGTAACCTGTCTTCAGCTACATAATATCAATACAAATGTAAGGTAAATACAAATGTACGGTAAATACTTAGCAGCCTCGATTCGTCGCTTCCGTGATTATTTTCTGATATGACAATTTTGATCGGGTCTCAAAATCTCTTGATATCAGGGTTTTTTTTCCTAATTTTCTGCAAGGTTTAATTGATATCCCGTTGTTAACAAGACATTTCCCCATCTGATATTGCACAATGCCTGAGAGCAATATTTTTGTACAATGATAATATTGAATGTTATGATGTTTGTTAATTGAAATGTACATTGTATATCAATACTGTCTTATACTTGTTGCTGGTATAATTTGCCATATATTGGTCAGCTCATAATTTCCATCAGGCAATGTCGCCGCAATGATTTTGTGAAATTTGCGGAAGCGTGAATCCACATGTAAATTTTGAAACTTCATTGAAAATGTGAAGTAGTTCGTAACAGTATTTACCGGTATTTGTACAATGTAGATACGGGTTTTCGCACAGGTTGTTGATTGTTTTGTTCTTTTGCATGAGGCAAGTCAGCTCATTAGCATATTTATGAACCTTTTTTGGTTCTTGGTCTATGCCATTATATATACACACCTTTTGTTTTGTATCCCTCATTTTGTTACTTATCTATTTTGTGCAATGTATATTTGCATTTATGTCAGAAAACATGGCCAAATATATGTAATAATGATTATAGATAATAAATATTGATATGTATTATGTACAATGTTTTCGTGTACAAGTATTCTTTACTTGATTTGGCAAGTTGTAGACCTTAGTAAGTTGAAGGATCAAAGCTATAACCTAGCCTTTCAAAACCCCCACAAACATACGATTGGCATACATATGTACATCTAGCCTCAAATGTGGACTGTAGCGAACACAGAACGCAGATGAACGTTTAGGTCAATTAGGCCAATCTTTTCACAGGCGGATCTGGGGGTTTCACGAAAGCAAAATGTCCAAATATATTTGAGAACGGAGATCAGTGGTGAGTTTGTGTGGAATTCATACTCAGGAGAGACCAGGAAACTACCACAGAGCATAAAAATTAGCTCGAGGTCTAAGAAAGGTTACCGGAGAAATGTGCAATGTAAAATGTCAGTGTTACACGTCAACAATTACAGGTCATCTTAGGTCAAGGTCACAAAAATATCTGTCAGATTTGTATTTCTTTATGCTCATAATACACACCTAAGCTCCATCTACAGTTATTTTGTATGCAGAGTCAAATTTAAACATTCCAGGTCAGATGTGACCATTGGATTTACCACTGCAGGTCATCTGAAGTCAACTTCAAGCTCAACAAAAGATCCACCATATTTGACTTACCATCTGCTCATAATTCAAAGGTTAAATTATTTCAACTACAAACCTTCCAAAATATCCTTCATATATATGACTTCTTATATATTCATAATATACACCTAACCCCTATCTTTCAGATGTGACCTTCGGATTCACCACTCAAGGTCGTATTAGATAAACTTCAAGACCGCCAAAAGATCCACCATATATGACTCCCTATAAATTTATAATACCATCCTAAGCGGAAATGTTGTATGCAGAGTCCAATTTACACAATATAGGTTAGATGTGACCTTCCGTCTCACCATTCAAGATCATATGAGGTTAACTCCGAGGCCGCCAAAATATCCGCCATATATGACTCCAAACCTAAGCTCTATATACAACCGTTTTGTATGCAGAGCCTCTCAGGTCAGATGCCACCTTCGGATTTACTACTCAAGGTCATGAGAGGTCAACTTCAAGACTACCGAAATATCCGCCATACATGACTTTCTATATGTTCATAATAAAGACACAAGCTTTGTCTACAGCTGTGTTGTATGCAGACTGCAGAGTCCAATTTACACATCTCAGGTCAGATGTGACCTTCGGACTTACCATTCAAGTTCATCGGAGGTCAACTTCAAGACTACGAAAAGATCCGCAAAACCGTATATGATATCATACATATGTT
Organism: Terebella lapidaria; assembly: GCA_949152475.1. Lineage (NCBI taxonomy): Eukaryota > Metazoa > Annelida > Polychaeta > Terebellida > Terebellidae > Terebella > Terebella lapidaria. Next base: position 87,804,886 of record OX424555.1, read on the forward strand.
CATAACACAAACCTAAGCTCTACGTACAGCCGTCTCGTATGTAGATGTCTAATAACACATTTCTCTTGAGCTAATCACATCCTATATGTCCATAATACATGCAAAAGTTGTATTCACAAGCGTGTTGTCTACAGGGGCCAATTTGGGCATTTCAGCCCGGTTTGTGACAATTGGGCCTACATTTCGGCGTTTCGAGGCATTCCATATTCATGCAAAATATGGACAGTACATATTGTCATGATAATTAGAAAGAAAATTACTGAATAGATTTTGAAGAATGTGCCAAAAATTGAACTTCCACATAACATGAACTTTGGTGGGTGATTGGGGGGGGGGGGGGGAGGTGTTGTTTTTTCGGCCTAAATTTCGAGCCATTTAGAGCATTTGACGAGATACACAGTGCATAATGTCCTAAACATGTGAAACTAAAAAAAAAAGTTACCGATTAAATTTCGACCAAAATGTTAAAAGTGGAGTTTGGGTCTACATTTTGAGCCTTTCCTGTAATTCAAGTCTTCTATCTTTATAAATGAGATAGACATTATTATGATGTATGCCATGGATATGTGAAATTAGAGAGAAAATTGATGGGAATTTTTCGAACAAAGTGGCAAAAAGTTAAGTTTTGATCTTTTTGGCCTTTTGGACCTACATCTGGGGCTTTTCGAGCGATTAAAGACGCACTCTATATACACAAGCTGAACAGCCCTAAATGCCAGTCACATGTAAAATTAGAGAGAAATTGACTGAATTGGGCCTACTTTTCGGGCTTTTCGAGCGATTCAAGGTATAAACTTTTCAAACACCACACTGATGGCCGAAATTGTTATGCTTATGCAAATTCAAGAAAAAAAATCACTCAATAGATTTTGAGAAAATCCAAAATCAAGCATTTTACATCGAAAATGGGTATCATCTTGAGGAAAAAATACAAAAAAATTAGGTATTTTTGTGCAATTTTTTTCAAAACGTTCCCCTCATAAATTTGTGAACGGACGACAGACAGACGACGGATGCAACATCATGCCAATAGGTTATCGGCCCATAGGTACAGTACGCTATAAAATTAGCTCAAGGGCAAAAGATAGGTTACCGGACAATTTTGGTTTAAGCATTGTAGGTGACATATGACCTTGAGATTTAACAAGCAAAGTCATCTTTGTGAACTTCAATGTCACCATTAGGTGTGGTGCATATAACTTTCTATGTGTTCATAATACAAACATATAAGCTCTATTAACAAGTATTTTGTCTGTAGAGGTCAATTTACACATTTCAGGTCAGGCGTGACTTTCAGATTTGTCTAAGGTCAAGGTCGTCTAAGGTCAAGTACAAGGTCACCAAAAGATGTGCCATGTATATATATGACTTATAATACAATCCCAATGAGCTTATAAGCTTATAATACAATCCCAACCTCTATATACAAGCGCTCATGCCTCAGCGGCCAATTTATACATTCCACGTCAGACATTCAGCACTCAAGGTCATCAGAGGTCAAGCTCAAGATCATCAGTAGTTCCATATACGACTTCCTATACGCTCAAATTGCAAACATAAAATCTATCCACAAGCATTTCGTCTGCATAAGAAAATTTCCGTCAATTTTTTTACCTTTCAAGGTCATCGAAGGTCAAATTCAAGGTCACCACACAAATCGGCATATATGACTTCCTATTTGAAAGTGCCAATATATAAGCCCTATTTTCAGGCGATTGTGGTAGTATTATAAAGATAGTAAAAATCGATAGTAATGCGATTTGGGGAAAAAAAGTTACAGACCCGTCATAAAATCAAAATGGCCGCCACACGCAGACCGGCGATTCAAGGGTAACGAAACTTATACACGTCATGAAGGTACATAAGGGGAATCTTTTGATACCGAAATTCTAAAACTGATTAGACAGTTTTTGAGAAAATGGCCACCAAAGTCCAAAATTGGTCATTTTTCGTCAAAGGCTTCTGGGGCCCGTAAGCCCCATACCCTTGGCCGAAATGCGCCTCCTTTGCCTCAACATTTTTTCACAAACATTTCTGATCAGATACATTAATGGGTATTCAAGTGGATTATATACCTAGGAGAGGCCGCTATGAATTTACCACAGAACATAAAACGGCTCTCACTCCAGGATTCGAGAGGCGGATTCAGATCCCGGGCGAGACATGCTCGCTTCGCTTCAAATGATGTTATAATTATTTCCAGTTGCATCTGATTCAGTTTGTCTACAGGTGGAAACATAAATATTGATTAAGGAAAACATGAAGTCCAAAATTGGGCATTTATTGATGAAAGGGGCCGTTTTGACCTTTCAAGTCCTTGAAGATTAAATTCAAAATCATCACTGAAACCACATAACAATACATATGCCAAAAGTTAGACTCTATCTTGGAGTTTTCCAGGAATTTACTCCATACAACTCCCATCAAACGCCAAAACGCTCGTACATAGACCTCAGGTTTGTAGGCTTAATATAAGCATATGGGAAATCCTATATGGATTATCTTTTGGTGGCCTTGAACTTGACCTAAGATGACCTTGAGTGGTAATTATCAAGGTGACATTCGACCTGAATGTAACTTGGCTGTTGTATATAATACGACATAATGCTTGTAGATGAAATTTAGTTTTGATTCATGATCATATAGGCAGTTATACATCAGGTGGAACTCTTTTATTGAATTTGAATTTGATCTTTAGTTAATTTAATATATATCAAAACATCAATTTTACAATAAAAAAAAATCCATGGTTAACACTGTTTTTTCCGGTAACCTTTCTTATCTCTTGGGCTAGTTTTTTCCTAAACGATGGGCAGTCGCTCGTTTAATCCTCCCAATGTGAACTCAGAAGGTGACCTTCTGAGGTCAGAAGGTAAAACACCGGTCACACCGCCTCATTTGGATTTCGGGCCAGAATGTAGTAAATCTATTCACGCTTTATTTCAAACCCTATTGGAAGACAGTCACTAAAAATTGTTTCTCGGGCTCCACTTATTTGAAAATAAATTAAACAGTTCGAGGCTTGCATGTACTCCAACCCCTCTGATCATTTGACGTAGAAGGGACCATGTGCCTACGTGCCTACACGGCACGTCTCCTGCCGAGAAACCGGGTTGAACTGACCGCTTTGTGGGACGGTCTTTGTAAGATCGTGTGATTATGAAACCATCAAAATTCCTGCTGTAGAAAAAAAAGTGGACCATGATATATGTTTGTGAACTTACGCAGAGAATGTGTGAAGTAATATTTCGCCTGACCGATTTCTATGATATATGTAATTCCTACTTACACTGAACTAAGTCAAGTTTTGACCTTTGACCATATTTTTGTGTTTCTGGGTTTTCAAAAAGCTACGATTTTGTCCCAGCTATCAAACCATCCCTAGACTTGTGACATCAAAACCAATCTCCCTCCCTGTTTCGTAATTAAATGATATACGTATAATAACACATATGAATCTGATGGGTGAAAATCACTGACAAAAAATTAATTGCATTTATTCGGTTGGAGTGCATTGACGAAAAACTGGGAAGAAACGTGACAACACATGTAGATATGTTGAAATGTCAAAACATGTAGACATCAAGAGGGGTACGTTACGTTATTATACATTCATCGTATCATTCTCTTACTGAACACAATCAAGGACAGAGGGCTAGGCCCATGACCGAGAAACCCTGTCAAAATCAGCCAAGCATTGCTGAATATACATCATGGCTCTATACACAGCACTCAACCCCGTGTCATGGTGAAGACGCGGCTCCTGTAATGTTTGTGTATTGAAGGTTTCATAACACCTTAGGCGGGGATCTTACAAAAATGATGGAACAAAAACTTACTGTACCTCGATAATTCACAGAAAAACAGGCGAAATCAAAGTGAATTCCGCCGAAATAAATTAAAATGAGATTGTTGGTGTGTGACATTGGTGATGACGACGACGGTTGCTGACACAGCGACAAGCAGGATGGAGCCGAGTCTGGATTATAGGGCCACAGTGGAGCTGCTCTCGAGGTCTGGGAGACTCTACAAGGATCCAGACTTCCCGCTCCCATCCAGAATACCCACACTGGGTCTTGCCAAGAAACTCACGTGGCTTCGGCCAAAGGTAAGACAACCCTTAGAGTAGGCCTACCCATACAGCAATACACATGTATTGATGTACTCTTTGTGAAGTCAACCGTACAGCGATTGTCATCGCCATCAACCTACGCACATGTACAATATCCAAAATTGCGTTAACGGCATATATGTTTTTAGGTTATCGAACCTTTGGTCCGGTAACTTATTGTCATGGCCTGGTGTCCATGGTCCGTCTTGCCGGACAAACAACGAGGCCTTAGGGGCTTCGGAAAAGCCCATAACCATGTTTTAGAGTTGCTTCAGGAGCTTTTTTGTGTTTTTGGGGCTAATTTCGAAAAATTAGATAGGAAATTGGACATGGGAAAAGCCCCTAACGCTGAAATGTCCGTCAAGCGTCCGTCTCTCGTCCGTCCACATTTTTTTCGGTCAAATCAAGTTTACGGTCAAATCTTTCTGTAAATTTGCACACACAAAAATATTTCCAGAATTTTTTTTTCATTATTATTTGCGCTCCTTTAATTTCCAAATGGCACCGTTTTCAACGAAAAACGCTCAGGTATGAACTTTGATTTTATCAAAATTTGTTCAGTAACTTTTTTCTCTAATTTATATGCCCTATACTTCATATAATGTATGTATCTTTGTGATGTGTATAAGTCTCATTGCTATTCAATCGACGGGCTGTGTGTGGCGGTCATTTTGATTTTTTTTTACAAGAGGCAATTGTTTAAACTTTTTTTTTGCCAGAAATCACATTACTACTCGTTTTGAGCCATTTCCAGCCAGACAAACACTTCTCTTCGAAAATAGTTTCGGCACCTTTTCCATTCATAATTTGTTTGGTGACCTTTGATTTGACCTGCGATGAACTTGTGAGGTCAAAACAACCATTCTTGGGTGAAAACAATGCCCAAATTTGCATTTTGTCTGTCTTTTCTAAAAAAAAAAAAAAAACCCTACCTGCTCAGTTTTAAGATTGTTTGTGTCAGAACATGCATAATTTAGATTTTGGAAACCTTGAACTTGTCATAAGATGACCTTGAGTGGTAATTATCAAAGTAACATTAGACGTGAAAATTTTTATTTAACCGATACAGACATAATGCGCGCAGATGAGGCTTAGATTTATATGATGAGCATATGATTTAGGCAGTCACATCAGGACTGGTGCTTTTTTTGGTGACCTTGAGTTTGAACTAGTAAATTTTGTATGTCAAAGCAGCAATAGTATGAACAAAAATTTTATGTCTAACACTCTACATTTCTCCAATAACCTTTCTTAGCCCTTGGGCTAATTTTTCTGACAATATTTTGGACAGGAGGCTTCATCAAATCCAGTTTTTATTGATAATGGCACGACTAGACTCGACATACAACAAGGGATTGTGCGTGAGTTGAATACCCCGCCCCTTTACCCGCTGTATCTTGACTTGTAAATTTCAGTATGTATTATATATTGCAATTCGTGGATATTGAAGTTTCGTGGAGGTTTTTTAATCCTCTATTCCCTGATTTTCAACTACTTGCAGAAGACTGTTTTCTGCTGGCTGGAATTGCTTGCATTGCTGTCACGAATAAGCAGCTTTTTGAGAGGGTTATTCCTCCCAACCAGAACTTCAAAGAGAACTACACAGGTAATCTGCTTCTAAAATCACTATACAATATACACTGAAGGAGATGCTATAGTATTGTACTTAAGTATGACACTCCACGTGTGTGCATGAACCATAGGAAATTCGAATGCACGAGCGCACTGCGTACGTGGAGCCGAGGCTCTCTGGCCTCGATGTCAAATAGGCAAATATACAGTATTCGCTGAAACTCAAAAGATTTAGATATATATTTATGCATCGTCTTTCCGAACATTTATTTTATTACAATAATTTTAAGTGTAACAAAGCATGCATGATGTGGAATCAAAGATGCCTCATTTATTTCAGGTTTACCGTAAAATATGGTCTGATAACCTATGTCATGGCGTTGCGTCAGTCGCCCGTTCGCCGTCCGTCCGTCGTCTTTCCACACTTTTATCTTTCAAGTTTACGTTCGATTTTGCTGAAAGTTTAGAAAGAATAGAATACTAGAATACTATGAGGTAGTTTTTATTTTGTTTTTCCTTTTTGATAATTAATGCATAAGACTTTCTCGACGGGTCGGCGAAAAAATTTGCCTGGTCCGAAATCAAGTCACTATCTGATTTGAGCCATTTTCGGCGAAAAAAAATTTTACCTTTGAAAAAAGGGGTTTTTAGCCACATTTTCTCTTATGAGCAATGTAGACTGTATTCCTAGAATGCATGGAGTGTAGAGCTTAGTTACTGGTACATTCAAATCGGAAGTCATTTATGACGATCTGAGTGGTGACCTTGAATTTGACCTTTGATTACTTTGAAAGGTCAAAACGAACATTTTTGTCGAAGAATGATTCCTTAAGACTTTGACAGCTTAACACATCACCTTTCTCCGAAAATCTGTTATACAAGGAGATGGCGAAATTTACAACCCGGTAGAGGTGAAAAAAAACAACCACCGGCGTCTACCGGGCAACACCAAAAGATTCCATCGAACAAATCCATTATCACTGGACATACATATTTTGTATGTCCCCAATATAGAAATCTCGAATATATACTCTGATTTTTCCAACTCATTTACACTGTTTTTCGCCGATATTTTTGCGAAGCTAAATGGTATCATTTTATAATTTGGCATACTTCCCCTGGGAGTTCAACGGCAATAGTCTACCAAATTTCAGACCTCTATCGCGAAAATGGAAAAACTTGGCAATCTTCCTCAATGTCAAATTTAGCCCCGTCAATTTCTGAGTCTGCACATAATTTTGTGCATATGCTCGGTTTTGTAGCGGTGAAATCTTTTAAAATTAACATGTTTGTGTAGAATACATACCAATGTGTCTCCTCGTCCCAAATTACAAGAATACTTCGAATCCTGGTGGATGTGTCGTGCTCATTCTTGGGCATTTGAACATTCTCGGGGACGCCCAGCTTGCCCAGGACAATCTTCGAATACAAAATGTTTCTTGTGAAATATTGGATGTAAACAGCAAAAAATATTTACACAATTTTCCTTCCAATTAAAATCGAGGAATATAAATTCATAAAATTTTCCCACATGTCAATGATTAAATACATCATATGGAAGTTTGTTTTACTTGAATTTATCAGTGAAATTCACGGTATTTCCCTGCTTGTCAATTTTCTGCCATTTAATTAGATTTGTATAATCCAACTTGGTTATAAACATAGGTTACATTAATATTTTTTTGCCATATTGTCAAGAAATAAATCAAAATCGTCTTAGTAAAGCACCGTTCCAAAAGTTTTGGAATGCTCAAGTTTGCCCTGGACCTTCTCGAGATTGTCCAAATTTCCAAGAATGACCACAACAGATGTAAACAAGACTGAATTCTCGAAAATGTTTATATTCTCACGATCCCGTTTTCGCCTGAAAATTAACATTGAGGTAGACTGCCAACTTCTTAAATTTTTGCGATAGAAGTATGACATTTGGTAGAAAATTGCCGTTTGACTCCTGGGTGAAGTATGTGAAGTTATAGTATGAAAACATTCAGCATCGAACTGTTAATTCGTGCGCACGAATTGTTAAATCATGCGCACGGATTGATAAATATTTTCGGTATGTCACATCAGGGGCTCCGTAGACTACACATGCATAGAGGACGAAATGATGTCCACCAATTAGTGCACGATTAGTGAAAATCTTCTCTGTGTGACCGAAGTATTATTTTTTAGGTCTGGGTCACACAGTATCCTCACTGGAAATTTACATGTGGTACACCAGAACACGTGAAGGTTGTTAATCCCTTATTTTCACGTTAACAATCCCAGATATTTTTTTTTGACAATTTTTGAACGAATGACGCCTTCTTGGACTAAAGATGATCGGTATCATGTCAGTTAATCACGAAATGTACTACAGCAACATTTTTACAGTGTGATAGTGGTTTTACTTTTTAAAACTTTATAACACTGTGAATTATTATCGCAGAATTTCATGCGTACGGTAAGATAAGTCGTTAATCCTTGATATCACAACAACATTCCTAGGTCTGTTTTACTTCAATTTCTGGGCGAATGGTGCCTGGGTGGAAGTGTGGGTGGATGATAGGCTACCATACTGCAAAGGCCGACCTATCTTCGCCTTCAAGCGCGCCAAGGGAGTGCCTCATGAGTTCTGGGTTTCACTTATGGAAAAGGCTTACGCTAAGTAAGTGCACGTGGTAGAGAAAAAAACAAACAAAATGACTTATCTATGGATAATTATTACTTGTAATAATTCACCCGAGAATCTGTCTGATAAAGTGTAATGGCCCTACGTGTGCATTGTGTTCTGCCCTTTTTGTACCGCAAGTCTGAATTCTTTACATTGTACTTTTCAACATATATGAAGCAACATGTAGGTCATAACCTGAAGTACAAACAGTTGACCTGCACTGCGAAGAATTCAACCCCGTTCTTTTCCATTTCAGCAGTCATTGACATCGTAACGTTCACTAATTTTTTTCTAATGAATGAATATTTCAGACTAAAGGGAGGCTACCACAAGTTGAAGGGCGGCTTCATCAACGAGGCAATGGTCGACATGACCGGGGGTATATCAGAGCGAATAATGTTGTCAACGGACCATGAACAATTGGCACCCAGTCTCTTCGGCCTTCTGGTCAAAACCAATAGGATGGCCTCATTAATGGGGTGCTCCATTGAGGTATAGCGACAAGCATCTGTACTCCGTGAATTATTCATAATAAAACTAGATCTAGGCCTGTGTATACTCTATAAGAGTCGATGATGAGGTTCTCTATTGGAGTTCAGGATATAGATCCCCTAGGCCTAAAAGACCATATGCACTCGAAGATACATGAGAAGAATGCATGAAATAAATAAATGAGTAACTGATAAAATTATTACTTGTACATTACACAACAGGCTAATTTAAATGTCAATGTGCTGATACGTGACAACATATTCCCATAAAATATACCATTTGATCCAACATCAAATTATAAAATTTATCATCTATGTATTACTGTAACAATTAGTGTTGGTATTCACAGAGCGAGAAGCTTGAAGAAGAAGACTTGGGCAATGGGTTGTACGGCGGCCACGCCTACAGCATCACCAGTCTAGCAGAGGTATTCTACTGGCACTGATACAGTATACAGTGCCGTGTGTGCGTGTGTGTGTGTGTGTGTGTAATCAATAGTTAATTAGGACATAACGTTACCACAAACAGTACAGCAGTTCTTTATTTTAGCCTAATATAACATTTACATCACCGTGCATCCTTATCCTTGACTGTTTATCCAGATGCATTTATTACGGAAGCGTAGAAGGGGATTTATTGAACCACTAGATGAAAGAAGTATAGAAGCCCACATACGCCCACTGTTTAATTATTTTCTCTTTTCATCGGAGTCTGGGTACAGATGTTGACAGGGGTCGTTCGGCCGTTATACTGACTTGAGTAAACAAAAAGCTTATCGAAACACACTTGATTATACCTGTCAATCACACAATGTATTACAATGGCGGTGATGTTATGATGGGATCAGGGAGAAGCTATTTACATACATGTACAGTAAAGTATCACCCTATCAAACATAAATTAAATTGCGCGGTGTATCAACAATATCATACACCGTGTCAATATAGTTTTTTTTCTTTAATCCAAGTAAATTTTATGAATCATCACAGTTTTCAAAGCACGTACGTCGATATCTCAATTAATTATTATTGATATGACACTTTTGGGGTGGAATTTAGTGATATTTTTGGACCCACAGTGTAATAATACATTATTTGTTTCTATGAATATTTGTCATGGTAACCAGACAAATCTCATGGATATGGTATATTTTCTGTTATCAGGCTTATGAGGCGTATCGGGTGCGATACTATGCCCTGGTAAATAACCAAAAAGGAAAAGACTCTGAATGTTACTGACGATGCAGCTCCAAATTTTCAGTACAAAAATCACGAAAATTAACACGGATTCGATGATATCTTTAGAACTAGCATATTAAAGTTTTCTCTCAAACAAACATTGTAACCTTGAATTAGTTTGACTAGAGTTAAACTTTAAAATGTCATTATGGCCCTAGTGTCGTTGTGTGTTGTAGATCCCATACCGAGGTGACACAGTGAGGCTGGTGCGAGTTCGTAATCCCTGGGGCGAGACGGAGTGGCGTGGACCCTGGTCTGACAAGTATGGTGGTCATTTACACGTGTATTCACGGCCTTGGTCATTCATTCACGGCCTTGTACCTATTACACACAAAATTATTTTGTAAACGTGTCAGTGGTTTGTGTTATTGTCAACAACCATGAGTCCTCATTTCTGGCCCTACATAATATTTGTATTTGCAGCGAAGTAGAAGAACATGATGCAGTGTAGGGATACTCTGATTTTTCTAACCTGTTTACCCTGGTTTTTTACTATATTTTTGCGATGCTAATTGTCATCGTTCCACTTTTCACACATCACGTGAGACTCAAACGGCAAAACCAAATTCCAGACGTCTATCCCGAAACGTGAAAAAGTTGGCAATCTATATACCTCAACGTTGCATTCCAGCCCAAAAATTTGACCTCGAGCATTTCCGCGCATTTGATCCTATATACATCCGGGAGTATTATGATCGTAATTTTTTACCAGAAGACACATTGGGGTGTATTGTACACAACACTTCGATTTCAAAGTATTGTACCGCTACAAAACAAAGCAAATGCGCAAAATGTGTGCGGACCCATAAATTAAATGACTGGGCGAAATTTAACATTGGGATATTTTGCTTGTTCGATCCCGACCCACTACGGAAGCGTATTAGGGCCACATGAGTTTTTTATCAATTCAATTTGTTGACTTATTATCTCGATAAATCGAGATATTATCTCGATAAATCGACTTATAATCTCGATAAATCGAGATATTATCTCGATAAATCGACTTATTTATCTCGATTTATCGGGTTATTTATCTCGATAAATCGAGATATTATCTCGATAAATCGAGTTAGTTATCTCGATAAATCGAGTTAATTATCTCGATAAATGGACTTATGTCTTGGGCATTTAAAGTTCAAGTAAACTGGAAATATGTTTCGAGTCACATTATTCATATTAAACACTATGTTGAATGGGCTTATATGATGGACCATTATAACGTTAAATATTGAATAATACATACCAAACTACCGAATTAAAAACTATAGTGAAGTTACTATATCACTATCTCTTAGAAAGGTGCAACATGTTCATGAATGAAAATGGTATAATTGTTTTGTTTTTTAGGTTACCGAACCTATGGTCCGATAACCTATTGCCGTGGCGTTGCGTCCGTCCGTCCGTCGTCGTCGTCGTCGGCGTCCGTCCACATTTTTAGGTTACCGGACCGGACCGGTTACCGGACATGCTTTATAATGGGACACATTATGCCTAATATCTCACTTGATATTGAGATTAGAGACTAGGAATCAATTGTGGACATATAGAAAATGATATATGCTGAATATTCTCGTGACCTTGAATTTGACCTCTGACCTCAGTTTCAAGGTCAGAGCACAAAATGGCTTATATCTCGCTTATTATCGACTATGCAGCTTAGGAATCAATTGTGGACATATAGGAAATAATATATGCTGAATATTCTCATGACCTTGAATTTGACCTCTGACCTCAGTTTCAAGGTCAGAGCACAAAATGGCTTATATCTCGCTTATTATCGACTCTACAGCTTAGGAATCAATTGTGGACATATAGGAAATGATATATGCTGAATATTCTGATGACCTTGAATTTGACCTTCGACCTCATTTTCAAGGTCACAGGACAAAATGGCTAATATCTCATTTTCAAGGTCACAGGACAAAATGGCTAATATCTCACTTATTATCGATTTTACAGCTTAGGAATCAATTGTGGACATATAGGAGATGATATATGCTGAATATTCTCGGGACCTTGAATTTGACCTCTGACCTCATTTTCAAGGTCACAGGACAAACTGGCGCATATCTTGCTCCTCTATTGACTGTATGGCTTGGGAATCAATTGTGGACATGATATAGAAAATGATATACATTGAATATTTTGATGACCTTGAATTCGACCTTTGCCCCTTCATTTTCAAGGCCACAGCACAAAATTGCTAATATCTCTCTGATTACTGAATTTACAGCTTAGCAATCAACTGTGGACATGATATATGCTTAATGTTATATATGCTGAATATTCTCTTGACCTTGAATTCAACCAGTGACCTGGCTAACATCTAAAATATTAAATATTGTCCGGTAACCTATCTTCGGCCCTTGGCCTAATTTTATCTTTAAAGTTCACGGTCCAATCTTTCTGAAAAAATTGGGAAAAGATACCTTAAAATAATTTGAGAAGGGGGTATTTTTCAGTTTTTTTATTTTTTAAGTTTTTTCAAAATGGCGGCCGTTTTCATCCAAAAACGGTCAATTTTGAACTTTGGCGGCCATTTTCTCAAAAACTGTCTGATCAGATTTGAGATTTTCGTTTCAAAAGATTCTCATTATGTACCTCTGTGATGTGTATGAGTTTGGTTGCCCTTGAATTGCCGGTCTGCGTATGGCGGCCATTTTGAATTTTCGACAGGTTGACTAAAAAAATTTTTTTCGGCCCAAATCGCATTACTATCCATTTTGGGCCATTTCTAGACAAAGAGAATTTTTTCACCCTTTGAAAAAAATTCTGGACTTAGAAAATTTTCGCCACTTTTTACTTTCACAATGGGAGCTGCCAGGACTGTACTCATAGAACGCTTGAAGATAGAGCTTAGAAATTGGCACTTTCAAGTGGGAAGTCATATATGGCGACTTGTGTGGTGACCTTGAGTTTGACCTTGGATGACCTTGAAAGGTCAAAACAGCCATTTTTGGGTATTTTTTCAAAAACTGTCTGTTCAGTTTTGATATTTTTGTTTGAAAAGATTCCTTTTATATACCTCTGTGATGTGTATAGGTTTTGTTGCCCTTGAATCGCCCATCTCCATGTGGCGGCCATTTTGAATTTTTGACGATTCGGTGGAAAAAAATTTTTTGCCCCAAATCGCATTACTATCCATTTAGGCCATTTCTGGGCAAAAATAAATTTCACCCTTTGAAAAAATTTTTGGCACTTTTTTTCCTTCATAATGGGAGCTGTCAGGAATGTACTCATAAAACACTTGAAGATACAGCTCAGAAATTGGCACTTTCAAATGGGAAGTCATATATGGTGACTTGTGTGGTGACCTTGAATTTGACCTTCGATGACCTTGAAAGGTCAAAGCAGCCATTTTGGGGTCAAAGAATGCCCAGATTTGCCTCTATAGATGAAATGCTTGCAGAAATGTTTGCATTATGAACATATAGGAAGACATATATGGCATAACTAATGATGACCTTGAACTTGACGTCAGATGACCTTGAGTGCCAAATGTCTGACTCGGAATGTGTAAATGGACCTGAGCGCCCTAAACGATTCCAACCAGATATATCTTTGTATTATGAACATATAGAATATCAAATGCTGCACACATACATGTAATGGTGACATTGAAGTTCACACGGATGAACTTGATTGGTAAGTCTCAAGGTCATATATTGATTGTTAAATCTCTGTAAATCTCTGTAAAGGTCTGTTACCTCCCACTGCTGCCATGGCCAAACCAAAATTGTCCGGTAACCTATCTTAGCCTTTGGGCTAATTTTTTTAATTATTTAGCTATTAAAAATGGAATGAGGTATATTTGTCCTATTGTTGCCAAGGTAACCGATGAAATGGTATGGCTCGCCTATATTAAGGTCGATGCATATTCATTTTACTTGTACTTTAAATGTCTGAGTCAGTCGATTTATCGAAATACTATCTCGATTTATCGAGATAATTAACTCGATTTATCGAGATAATTAACTCGATTTATCGAGATAATATCCCGATTGATCGAGATAATATCTCGATTTATCGAGATATTAAGTCGATTGATCGAGATAACTAACTCGATTTATCAAGGTAATAAGTCGACAAATTGAATTAAAAAAAAAACTCATGTGGCCCTAATACGCTTCCATAGACCCACAGATATATTGCGAACTTTTCAATTTTCGCGGTAGAAATCCAAATTCGATAGAAATTGCTGTTAGACTCCCGGGTCCCGAACGGTACCATTTAGCTTCGCGAAAATATCAGCAAAAACGGTGTAAACTAGTAACGGTGAAAACTGAACAGGCGCGTAGCTAGGCGTACGCACGTACGCAGTTGCGTACACATTAATTGCTGACATGAAAAAAACCACAACGAATCCAATAAAAAGCACGCAACTTGTTGTATTATTGTTTATATGTTCCCTGTACATGTATGCCAATAAATAGCCATAAATGACATCGAATGCTAAACCGAATGCTGACTAAGGCATTCAATATTGAATAAGGACCTTGGTGTCAGTGAGAGTGGAGAGTGAAGTGTGATCAAGAAACGACAAAAACATGTGTCGGAAATTTTTACCGAATGGATATAAATCATCAATTATGCAAGTGATTCAAAGGTTACACAAAACACAAGTTACACCACTTACTACCTATCCCCCACCCTCCTCGGCAGTGTCGGTCTGACCATGATCGTACATTAGGCCTACAGTACTACAGACTCTAACGATGAGTAGATCTAGAACTGAGTGACCTACACGCAATATTACTATAACAATTTGAGCAGACTAGATATAGACTCAGATTTTTCTAACTTATTTACACCGACTGAGCCCATTAGTGTTTTTTTTTTGTGAGGTTTCCTATATAAGTACTCTCTGAGGTAGAAACCTGTGCCACCCTATTTGTCGTCCACACTTGTTTCTAATAGTGTTGAACCACTTGGCAAAACCTGAAAATTCAGTTAACATGAGCCTTAATTGGTTCCAATAGACAGACTCAAACGACGTCTTTCACTTGATAATTTACCAGTAATAAATCCGAAATCGAATTTTGTAAAATTATGAGAGTACCTCGTGCTGCATATATCCTGCTTGTCCACTTGCAGGAAATGTATGCCAGTTTTCAACATAATATTCCACCACTATTCATATGACATGATAAGTCGAATTTATGCATTACTGAAAGTGTAGCAATTCTTCAAAATATTTTCTTGAAAGAGCTGCTTGAACGCTTTTACATATGTAAAATATCGGGAAAACGCTAAATTGCGAAAATACTATATAATTTTCACTGTTTAAAATATATTTAATAATTTCTAACATTTTTAGGCAAAATATTGAATGAAAATTTTTGAATGCGCTGCCTAATATATTTTCGGGAGGCTTCCAGAAAGTGTTAAAAAAATTAAATGTTTAAAATATTTAAATAATTCTCAACATTTGTGGCCAAAATATTGAAAAAAAAAGTTGAATGCATTCCCTAATATAGCTTATAATGGCTTCCAGAAAGTGTCGTAATTAAAAATTTTCTTGGGGGGCTTACGGCGCCCCCCAACCCCCCAGACCGGGTTGTTGAGGATTTTGAGTACACTTCGATAATCTCTGGCTACGCCCCTGCTGAAAAATCAGAGTATTATTAAACCTAATCATGCATAACCGGTTCACCCGATACCCGTAAAGTTTTTATATCACTGTATAATGTAGGACTTGGTAATCGTGTGAAAACAGTGATTGCTCTGAGCCTAATACGTTTAGTTTGAAATGGTGTTATGGTTTGATGAAAAAAAAACGCAACAGAAGTACAAATTGGTCACAATGCATATTCTGTGTGAAGCTTTTAGTGAACTCATTCCGAAGGTTTTGTGTAGACATTTGTCATTCTCTTCAAATATCAATAACTATTTCCAGTGTGTTGATTGGACTAGCTGTCCTGTGATGTTCCTATGACGGGTTTCGATTCCACTATACTCTGATTTTTCTAACTTGTTTACACCGGTTTTTGATGATATCTTTGCCGTGCTAATTCGTATCGTTCTATAACTTAGCATACCTCACCTGGGAGTCAAACGGCAATTTTCTACCAAATTTCAGACTTCTATCGCAATAATTGAAGAAGTTGGCAATCTACCCCAATGTTAAATTTCAGCCAAAAACGGGATCTCGAGAATCTGAGCATATTCGAGAATTTTATCCTGTTTACATCCATCAAGAATCGATATATTGTTGTAATTTTATACCAGAACACACATTGGGATGTATTCTACACAAACATCTTGATTTCAAAAGATTGCACCACTACAAAACAGAGCAAATGCACAAAATTGTGTGCGGACCTAGAAAGTAAATGACGGGGCTAAATTTAACATTGGTGTAGATTGCCAACTCTTTCAATTTTCGTGATAGAAGTCTGAAACTCTGTAAATAATTGCCGTTTGACTCCCAGGTGAAGTATACCAAGTTATAGAACGATAGCATTTAGTATCGGAAAAATATCAGCGAAAAACAGTGTAAACGAGTTAGAAAAATCAGAGTATAGCACTTTCTCATTAAAATACAATATATTGACATGGAACCATGCAGTAAACATCGCTTCACAGTTGATATTATCATTGAGCTACAACCACATGATCTTATCGAGTGCAGAGTTTTATCTACGAGATATAAAATCCTCGAAATGTCGATGATTTTATTGCAAATGTTTATATTGATATTTTATTTGAAATCTATATGTCGCTACTGTTTGATTTTACCTGAACCCCACAACATGCGATGATCAATAGTATGTCTCCGATATAGTACACAACCGGTGCATTACGGTGGCTGATTGTTGCCATATTTAAGTTCACCAAATACTGTGTAAAAAAATATTGGCTCCTTCTGGCCAACAGATTTGTTTAGTTACAAGTTTGGATGTACCATTTTCTGAAGTACATTACAAAGTCGTTTGAAATCAGTTAGAACTGCTCGTGTATATACATACATATATCAGCCATAATATATCACTCTATGGATGTATATTTTATGGTGTTGGATATTTTGTTTGATTCGACTTTATTTGGAGAATGTCAATTACCTTCCCGATTTAAATGTACATGTATGTAGCCATTCACGACATTGCCGTAAAAGGTGGCACGGTGCTTGACATTTGAAATTCAGAACAGACAATCAATTTTGTTCATTATCGATATTACCAGTTCAGGAGAGCAGTAAATGTATGGCTTTAAATTGTTGGGATTCACATTTATCGAATCTGATACACATAAAAAACATATATCGATATTTAAGGAACTCTTTCAGCACTATTAATTTCCAAAATTATATGAACATAATTTCGCCCTCAACCGTCACTTAAGTGTTCGGTCCCTTGGTTTTGTATTGTGCTACACACACTTCCCGATTTTTTTGTGCGATACAGAGCCCAGAGAACGCCTTTGTTACATATATGATGCCTATAATATTCCTTTCACGAAAAGTGAATAAATGCAATTTACATTTGCAGTTATGATATTACTTTAATTGTACATTACTTTAATTTACATCTATCTACATTAAATTTTCGGTGTGAAACAAGGTGTATCATAGTTGATATGATATTGTGGGTGTTTTGACAGATCTGACGAGTGGCGGTCAGTACCGGAGGAGGTCAAGGACTCCATTGGCTTCCACAAGGCCCGAGACGGGGAATTCTGGTCAGTATAGTGGCTCTACTCAGCTGTCCACGAGACACATATTCATATACCCACAGTTAGAAATACATACAAGCAGAAACCCATCTCTGATATGGGTTTCTGAGGACGATTACAAATAGCATTAACTCACAAGCACATAGTACCACACATGCATGTATACACATGACGTTCTCGTCCAGGATGCGCTATGAAGACTGGCTGGAAGAGTTTGATGAGGTGTCCATATGCCATCTGACTCCTGCCGCCTTTCTTGCAGAACGCTTCAACGAATTTGCTGTATGTTGTTCTTTGTGTTCTTTTCCAATTATATACATGGTGTTACAGTTAAATGCGAAATCTAGATATCCGTTTAATTTTAAGAATGCCTATTTACTGTATTATTTGATGCCTAATTATGTGGTATAATGACTGTACATATTCACCCATACATGTGTCAGAATCGGAAATGCTGGAATGTGCTGACATTCCACAGCCAGTGGATAGAAGGAGTAAGTGCTGGAGGATGTGGCAACAAGGAGTTCCCGCCAGGTACAGAATTATACCAACAACGAAATAACTCGTCTTGAAACTCTTTTTAGGCCGATATTTATGTGAAAATACAATGTATGTATATATCGTATACTTGTGGATAGCAACAATATACGTGGAGTGCAATGTACCTTGGTCCGAAGCGTTCCAATCTGTGATACTTTTTTTTTTATCGAATTCTGGAGAAATATAGGGCACATTATCCTTATCGAATGACAAATCTTTGTAATTGTCTCAATCACAGTACATGTGACATGTGTCAAAAACCTGCACTGGCTGAGATAATATCACCAGGTAGAGGTATCTTAGTTGATGACAATATTAAACTTAGTACACCAATTATAGACACACAATTCGTGCCAACAAAATAAAGATAACGTTCAATAACATATCCTGGTATTTCTGGTTCATACTGGTACGATAAGGATAATAGATCATCAGGTCATTGACTTATCATCATTGACTTATGTTGTGTTGTATTCTTCTTTATACAATGTGGTTAACCTTTCACATGTAATAATTATCATTATTATTCACTCATATTTCCAGATCTGTACTGGACGAATCCACAGTTCAGTGTAATTATTAATGCGGATCAGGACAATGCTCTCGAATCCAGTCCCACACTTATTGTATCCCTGAGCCAAAAAACCAACAATGCAGCAGAAAACAAATACATTTCTTTCAAAATATTTGAGGTACGCATCCAGCTCATGCTTTCCGAAATTGCACTGTGCAATAGTCCGTAGCATTAGCCTGTTTAATTGTTTATAGCTGATTATTGTACAGGTGAGAGACAACAACGTGGGATACAAAGACAAATACAGCAAGGACGAGCTGGCACTGATCAAGTTCCCTAAGGACTACATGAACATTCGAGAAGTGACTGGCCACTTCACACTCAAGCCCGCACACTACGTCGTCGTGCCGTCCACGTTTGACCCCGGCCAGGAGGCCGAATTCCTGCTCCGAGTCTTCACCGAGACCTCGCTGAGAGGCTGCTGACGCCGCGGACACGTGGCCGACCATTGCGCCAACGTCCCATCAAAGAGTTCATTCTGCTGTCACGATGTTGTCCACTGTCTAAACTATCGGGTCTATCTATAAGTGTCGATATAATGGATTTTCGATAGGTTGAACTTCGTCTTTGTGACTTACTGAATGAACAATTTCTTCACTGATAACCATAACTACGGAAGCGCAGTGCTGCCACATGAGAAAAAAATTAAGTCGTTTTAACGAGATAATAAATCGTTTCAACGAGATATTATCTTGTTAAATCGACTTAACTATCTCGTTAAACAGACTCATTATCTCGTTAAATTGACTTAATATCGCGTTAAATCGACTTATTATGTCGTTAAATCGACTTATTATCACGACTTTTAATTAATTTTTTTTCTCATGTGACAGCACTGCTCTTCCGTACATAACTGCACCAGAGAGGCATATATGCGGGAATCATATTTATGCCTACATACAGGTGCTGTCATTACACACGTATGATAATGATATAGCTTGTTTTGACATCTCAATAGGTATCTTCAGCTTTATAAGCCATACCTAGGCTTTATCTTATAGGTGTTCCTTGTATATCCAGTCAATATATAATTGTCTACAATTCTTAGTCATAGATTTGCTACATACAGGGTAAGGTGACCAAAACATGATTTGCCATATCATTTATCACCATGAATTGCAAAATAGATCAAATATATACTAGTACTGCGTGGAACTATTGATATGTGTATTTGCCTTATTTTCTTCTCATGATTTTGATGCAATAAAACTGATTCATTATTATATGTCCGTGTATAGGATGTTCAAGTAGGAAATTAGACAATATTATGATAGCTATAAAGGCGCACATACATTGCCTATATATTTCTTGCGATTTAGATAGTTCTAATTCATACGATTGTATGTATGTGTAACTCATCTACAGTATGTATAATTATACTATACAAAAAGTAAATGTATGTAGGCCCATCAGAATATGTAGGTTAATATTCCAAATTGAGAGAAACTAAATACATATAGCCTACCAAATGCCTGAGCATGTTAAGTACAGTATTTGTATGTGTAGGCTATAATTTTACACAATCCTGTTAATGAGTGAGGTTAATTATGCACTATTTTAGAGTTAGAGAGTCTACACTCAACAATACATTTGCTTTTATTATGACGTAAGCTTCGAGAATTATAATGAGATGTTTGTCGTGGGCTGGCATGTAGGTGTATTCTTGAGAAAAATGTAGCGTCGTGCGGGTAATCAAAAAATGGGCTACATTGCAGGTCATACCATGGAGGGTCTTTGGTCATACTCCGTAGACTCGATAATTGACAAAAACGATGTATAAAATTAATTGCCAATTGATGAAAAATATTAATATTAATGCCCAAAACTCAAACGATTACAAAACAAACATGGGTGGATGATCGGCTACTCTACTGCAAAGGCCGACCTATCTTCGCCTTCAAGCGCGCCAAGGTAGCGCCTCACGAGTTCTGGGTTTTACTTGTGGAGAAGGCTTACGCTAAGTAAGTGCATGTGATTGAGAAAGAATGGGGTATTATGGGGAATGGGGAGTTATGTACGGGTAGTAATTCACCCAAAAATCGGTCCAATGTAGTGTATTAGTCCTTTTTGTGCATTGTGTTCTGCAGTCTGTACATTACACTTTTCAACATATAGCTAGGTCATCACCTGCTGCACAAGGGAGGCTACCATATGTTAAAGGGTGGCTTCATCAACGAGGCAATGGTCTACATGACCGGGGGTATATGTTGTCAACGGACCAGGAACAATTGACACCCAGTCTCTTTGGCCTCTTGGTCAAAACCAGCAGAATGGCGTCATTAATGGGGTGCTCCATTGAGGTATAGCGACAAGCATCCGTACTCCGTGTATTATTCATAATTATCCATGATATGTGTGCCTGGGAGTCGATGATGGATGATGTTCTCCACTCCATATGTCCAGGATATAGCCCACCTATATAACATAGATCTACAGTCGAATATGTACGGGATAAATGCATCAAATAAATAGATGTATAAATGATAAAAGTAACATTATTACATTACATGATAAGCCGATTTAAATGTCAATGTGTTGATACGTTACCAGATATTCCCAAAACATATATATACCTGCATACCAAACACCAATTGATTCCACAATGACCACGCCTGTGTTGATGTTGGTATCCACAGTGAGAAGCTTGAAGAGGAAGACCTGGGCAATGGGTTGTACGGCGGCCACCCCTACACCATCACCAGTCTAAATAAATATCACTATATTTATTGTCGTTTTGTCAAGATATACATTAAAAACAATGTAAAATCCAAGCTCAAGAGCTTCTGTACGACATACATAATTATTCAATGTACATGCCAATGTCATTTCCAACAATAGAATATTCCAGTAGTTACATGACAATGAATGATACCATTTGTCGACAGGGTGAGTGATCCATTAAAAGTAAGTTTCGGGTACATTTTGGAGTTTGTTTATCCATATACTAATGCTATCTTTGAATGCACGGATACTTGTCAAACCCTTGATGTTTGCATCAATATTTCCCCATATCTTAGCCCCAATGAATGATATAGAATGATAGCCATACTTTTTGGTTTTATATTTCGGGAGTATATAGGTATCATTGTCCCGGAGCGTGTACACATGTGCAGCAGGAGCAAATAATTGAGACATATAGGCCGGAGAGATATTTTGTTTAATCTTATACATTTCAATGGCGAGACTTCTGAGAGTCAATTTATAAATATCAAAAGAATCGTTTCGAGATAATAAATCACTATAGCTGCTGCATCGGTCATTATATATGATGCGTATAGCACGTTCATTCAATTTGTTTAATTTTGACAGATTGGTACGCGATGTGAACATCCATACAGTTGCGCAGTAGTTTAGATTTGATATCACATATGAACTATAGAGGGCACGTTTGCTGGGTAAGTCAAGAACATTTCTTATTCTGGATATTGCGTTTATCTGTTTTGCCATCTTTTCACACATATTATTTATAGCCTTTTTGAAATCCAGTTTGCTGTCAAGTTCGAGTCCTAGAATATTGATAGAAGTAGCGCCGATTAGATTCGTATCACCCATTAAAAGATGTTCATTTTCACTGGATATATTCTTCCCGAGAAACATAATTTGAAATTTTTCAGGATTTGCCTTCATCATATTGAGCTTAAACCAATTGATTGCTGTTCTGGCATCTTGTCCAAGTGTAGTTTTGATTATGGAAATATTCTCGTGTGTGAACGATATAGTGTTATCATCAGCATAGTTATATACCGTGGAATTCATGTTCAAGTACATGAAATCGTTGATGAAGATATTAAATAAAAGTGGCCCAAGAATGCTGCCTTGAGGGACTCCTTTCATGGCAGAGACCCATGAGCTAACAGTAGATCCTATTTTAATTCGTTGTCTCCTATTTGTGAGGTACGACTTCAGTAATTCGCATGTGTTAATATCAACACCACAAGTATATAATTTGGCCAAAAGCAACCCATGTGGCATACAATCAAATGCCTTTGATAAGTCAATGGCAATAACACCGATGTTTAGATTATAATCGAGTCAGTGCATGCCGCCAATCTTCAACAAGTCTAGATAATAGGTCTTTACATCCGTGTTTATTTCTAAATCCTGATAGCAATATATGGAAATGGGCATTCATATAATTGTGGCGATTTTGCCCTAAGCACGCGGCAGGTGATTGTAAACATATATGCCATTTATGTGGCCTTTTCGTACTTGGCCTTGTTTTGACACGCTCCGTTCGAGCATTGTAATTTACGCTCCAGTAAACTATAACAATGGATCGATTAGACCTCGCGTGCGCCCTACAGCTTGTGGTGTAATATATATACACTGGAAGCGACTCGATCGAGGAGATTGTCCGAGAGAGAGAATGACTAGCACGCACGCAAGGTTCGCCATGAGCTTTTCGTTCCCTGGTTCTGAGTAGAGGGCTCCTAGAGCCCTGGGGACGATTTCCATGGGGAGGCCCGGGCTGGGAGGGACAAGTTGCTGACTCGGGGGCATACGCCCTGTGGATCGCCAGTTCTCTCCCTTCCCGGGACGTGTGACATAGGCTCTGGCCAGCATGTCGGACTGTACGGGGTTCCGTCCCCGAGGCAGACCGCGGCTCGCCAGGCCCCGCCAGTTAACACCGTGGTGATGAACCAGTTTCTGAACGGTGTCCGTAGGCCTGGGAGTGTCGGGTGGGCTGTTACCTGGTTACCGTGTCCGCAGCGACCTCCGGTGAGCGGCGCCGCCGCAAGGATCCGGAATAGCGGATGCGCGTCCGCAAGGACTCGTGGTGAGAGGACTATCCTCGAGGATCCCGAAGAGCGGACGGTAGTCAATAACTTTACATAATCATATAGTTGGTCATTTATCACTCTTTCGAAAAATTTTGAAATGACAGACAAAAGATTTATGGGTCTATAATTATCTTTATTTAGTCTGTCCTTTTTTTTTTGAAAATGGGGGATATTGACATTTTCAAGCTATCAGGAAAAATATTTTGATCAATACATTTATTGATCAAAATCATAATGGGTTGTGCGAGATCGTTTTTCAGGGTTTTCACAAATATGGGAGGTATGGAATCGTATCCTGGGATTTCTTAGCATTAAGCTTATTCATAGCACTCTTTATTTCCATTATATTACAGTGCTTCAATGAGAATGGTCCATCTTTCTTCACAAATTTGCGTATGGATTGGACAGATGCATGGTTTTCATATGTTTCTAATATACTGACCAACGGTTTAATGTTGTCTTCTTGTGGTCCTATATCAGATCCCACACTCACAAAAAAATTATTGAATATGTCACACAACTTTGATTCATCTGAGACAATCTCGTCATTTTCCCGTAAGGTTATGTCATTGGGACCTTTCAGGATTCTAGCAGAGGTACATGTAGTCTACTACCATATGTCATCGATAGATATTATATAACCTTCTCACAAACATTAAAGGGGTCCGTTTTGATAGCCTAATATTACGTTGTATATATCACAGTGTGTCATTATCCATGACTGTTTATCTGCATGTCTTTATTGAAGCACTACTCGAAACAAACACTTCATATCATTGGAGCTCACACACGCCCATTGTTTTTTTTTTTGCCATTTATCGAATCTGGGTACAGATGTTGACAGGGTCGTCTTGTTGTTATACTGACCTGAGTAAACAACAACCTTATCGGCAGGGGTATCTTTACATGCAGTAAAGTATAACCCTGCTGAACATAAATTAAATTGTGTGGTACGTAATTGAAGTCCAACTCAAGTCGAGATACCGGTTTTTAACAGATGATAAGAGTAAATCGTATGGATCATCATATTTTTTATGACAGTTGCCATAAGAACGATCTATTTCATGGATACGGTATGAAATTTTCTGTTATCGGACTTCGTGATTATTTCGTGATACTATTCACTAGCAGATCAAGAAAAAGGCTCTAAATACGGTCGCTTACAGCATTCCCCTTTTTTGACGCCATGACTAACCTTTATAATAGCTTTAGTATAATAGCTTTAGCTTCAAATTTACAAAACGAAAATCCGGAAATTTAGACATGAAATGAAAATATAGCAAACTCCTAGAATCACTGGCCTCCTCCGCGGTGGTTATGCGGAGGAGGCCAGTGATTCTAGGAGTTTGCTATATTTTCATTTCATGTCTAAATTTCCGGATTTTCGTTTTGATCATGTTCTTGCGGAGGATCGACCACGTGCATGGGGAAGACCGGGCATGCACATGCGCAGAACAGCTTCCGGTGAAGTGGACAATAAAAGGAGGCAGCAACAGCTCTCTGGGAGCTCAGTCGGGGCAAGACACCATGGAAGACACATCTCCCTGAGACGGTTCTGTCCTCCTGGGACAGGCGAGGGAAGGACTTTGACTTTCTACTACCTCCACACGATTTGACCTACGGAGTGCGGAGCCCCAGAGGCTGAGACTCCATGTAAGGGTAACTTGATTGGGAAGGGTGTGGGTCCCAGATGATGACAATCCAATGAATCCGGTCCAACGGCCCTTCAATATACGAACCCCGGCTTTTTGACTTGCGGACGGCAAGGCGGCGTTCCCTTCTTGCACAGTAGTGCAAGCGGGAGAGAAGACTCTGACGTAACCCCGCAACCTGCGGACCACTGAGGGACGTCCTCTGATGTGCGGAGACACCCTGTCTCCGCAGTAAACGTACCTCCGCATCCGCGGACTTGTGAAGGAAGTCTCTGACGATACTCCGCACCCGCGGAATGGCGAGGGAGGTCCACTGAAGTGCGGAGACACCCCGTCTCCGCAGGCGACGAACCTCCGCACCCGCGGAAGAGGGAGGTGAAGTGAATGTGCGGAAGACCCTCCGCAGTGAGGAAGACCTCTGCAGCGAGGAAGACCTTCCGCAGTGAGGAAGACCTCCGCAGCGAGGAAGACCCTCCGCAGTGAGGAAGACCCTCCGCAGCGAGGAAGACCCTCCGCAGTGAGGAAGACCCTCCGCAGCGAGGAAGACCCTCCGCAGTGAGGAAGACCCTCTGCAGTGAGGAAGACCCTCCGCAGCGAAGAAGACTCTCCGCAGTGAGGAAGACCCTCCACAGTGAGGAAGACCCTCCGCAGAGAGGAAGACCCTCCGCAGAGAGGAAGACCCTCCGCAGAGAGGAAGACCCTCCACAGTGAGGAAGACCCTCCGCAGAGAGGAAGACCCTCTGCAGAGAGGAAGACCCTCCGCAGAGAGGAAGACCCTCCGCAGTGAGGAAGACCTCTGCAGGAAGGACCTCTGCACCGACGACACCTCCGCAGAGGACGGCAAGGGTGTCTCCACAAATATACACCTCTACTCCGGAGACGGAAGAGTTGCGGAGCCAGGGAACCTTCACCTCCGCATGGACTTGGCGTAGGAAGAGACAGACGCTAGATCTGAAGCTCAACGTTAAAGCAGGGTCTTAGTCTAAACCTGGACCCGGTGTAACATTTCTATATTGTACTGCCCGGTGAAATATTGCATATATTTTGTGAGTGATTATCGTCGTATATTGATAATAAAACCCGTGTCTTCAGCACTTTTCTCTAACCAGAGAAATACAATGGAATTGCGGACGTCTCACCAATTATTGTCTATAGCGTTCGGACACAGAGACGAGAGGCACTAGCTGCACAAGAACTATACGAAAAATAAACACAACGAGAAAATAAACAACAACAACAAACAACACACGGCACCAAATAGTAAAATCGCTACAATAATATCTCGAGAACGAATGAATATACCTAGGGGTTTGCACATTAAACCAGCACATTGGCGTTTGCGTTCCTATTAAACAAAATTAAAAGATGATAACCTTGAAATAATTTAATTTCAGTTAGACTTTAAAATGTCGTGATGGTCCTAGCGTCGTTGTGTGTTACCGTATCGAGGTGACACAGTGAAGCTGGTGCGAGTTCGCATTTCATGGGGTGAGACGGAGTGGCGTGGATCCTGGTCTGACAAGTATGACGGCCATTCATTCACGGCCTTGTACCTAATACACACACTGTTGTTTTGTAAATATGTCCGTGATTTGTGTTATTGTAACGGGTTTGCACCCTTCTGTGACGTCTTGATGAACCGGTTTTCTTGGGAGGTGGGTGAGTTGTTATTTAACCGGAGCTGAAACGGTGAAACTCCGGGAAACTGCTACTGCTGTACGGTTGAACTCCGGCTAGAAGTCTCTAAGGTTGGTAGCGTGGTCTGGAATGGACCTCTTAACCGTCGTCCGACTGCTAATCTGCAACTGCACCTGTAACGTAAGAATCCGGAGGCGTTTCCGTCTCCGGGTACTGCAACTGCTCCGTCGGGATACCGCTTTACTGCAACAGCTCCGTCGTTTTCCGTCTTACTGCAACTGCGACTGCACCTGGAATGAGAATCCGTTGCCGTTTCCGAATACTGCAACCGCTCTGCCAGGTTCCGCCTCACTGCAAACTGCTCCGGTTGGCTCCGCCTCACCGCAACCTGCGACTGCACCTGAAATGAAGTATCTCGGAAGTGTTCTCACTTCCGGTTACCGTAACCGCTCCGTCAGGTACTGCCTCTGCAACTCCGTCGTCCGGTACCGCCTCTGCAACTGCTTCGTCGTTCCCGTCTCTGCAACTGCTCCGTCCGATACTGCCTCCGTAGTTGCTCCGTTGAATTCCACCTCCGTCTCCGTCTCCTTCGTCGGTGATCTGGGTTCTTGGATCACCCTAAGACGTCGTTACAACTTGGTCTTAACCGACTGTGGTCTTATCTCCCTTCTTTCCGTATTACTTTCTTTTCCGGTGAACTAACTTTATTATAAATTCCAGTTCCCTAACGAACACGGAAAAACAACTCGATTGAAGTTTTCATGTTTATTCTCCAAGTGCACAGTCAGAAGACTTAACTGCTATCATCTGGATGACTCTATCCGGAACAAGGGAGTACTCTGCTATGGGAGAAGGGGTCTGCACAGGTCGACGTCAGGACACCAACTCCGCCGTCCGCTGTGAAGCGGGGGCCTTTATAGACCTGAGACCCACGTCACGTGACCAACCTATTGTGACGTCATAGTCCGCCAAAACACTGATATTTTCCGGATTTCTAAAAACACTCTAGAACCAATCAGTGGCTGACACGTCACCTTTTAAACCGAAAACGAGGCTGATCACATGACCTTCCGGAAATAACGTCATTACGTTTTTTGTACTCCATTGTTCCGACTCCGTCTCCGGTTCCGTCTCCGTCTCCGGATCCGTCTCCGGCTTTACCAACATCAATAATATACCAAGTTCCGAGACGGAAAACCTTTTAAACATTACAAATATGGAACCGTATGAACCATTAAACACATATACATTTTAATAAACGGTTATTTAACCATAATATCACAAAACACTAACAGAATTACCTAGGGGAAACTTTTGGGTACGCCCCAAAACCGTTACACTCCCCCTTCCTTAGACTCTGTTCGTCCCGAACAGATCAATATCACATATATACAAATTGTCAACCGTTAAACTGTCCGTAAAATCAAACACAACTTGTTTCCGTGATCCGGGTACTGGTATCTCTTAACTAGTTTACCGTCACTGTAAACTGTAAAGGTTTTTCACGAAATGATTGGTTCCAAAAAATCTGAACAGGTTGTACAAAGTCTATGTGTAGATGGTAATTTGAATACTGATAACATGTCTATAGCAAACTGTTTTAACTCGTTTTTTACACAAGTTGGTAGCACTCTTGCAAGTAAGTTTAGGGATGTGGTGTATCCTGATGTGTACAATGATGTGGTATGTGGTAATGTTCCTACTTTCAAGTTTCAGCCGGTATCAACTGAGTTTGTATCCAACAATATCCGTAAACTTGGCATTGCCAAAGCCACTGGTGTCGACAATATTAGTACAAGACTTTTAAAGGTGGCTGTTGATCTTATTGCTGATTCCATTGCACATATCATTAACATGTCACTACAACAAGGTAAATTCCCAGATGAATGGAAAGTTGCTAGAGTTGTTCCATTACACAAAGATGGTAAAGTCGATGATGTTAACAATTACAGGCCTATTTCTGTGTTACCTGTACTAAGTAAGATTGCCGAGAGGGCGGCCCATGATCAGCTGTATCCTACATCACAACAACCTGTTGAGCGAATGGCAGTCTGGATTCAGACCAGGGTACTCCACGGATACAGCCTTAACTTACATGTCTGACCTCCTACTTTCGGAGATGGAGTCCGGAAAGATGACAGGTGCCATTTTCCTTGACCTCAAGAAGGCATTTGATACAGTTGATCATGGGAAGCTGCTTGACAAGCTTAATGCATATGGTGTCTCTGGTGTTGAACATAAATGGTTTCAGTGTTATCTATCTAATAGATCCCAAACTGTATCTGTTAACAATGTAACCTCAGACAAAATGGGTATCAGTTACGGGGTACCTCAAGGCTCAATTTTAGGCCCCTTACTGTTCTCGTTATTTGTAAATGACCTTCCAAATATCTCTACCAAGTGTAAAGTTTTTCTGTACGCAGATGACACGGCTCTATTGTACAGCCATAAAGACAAAAATGTCATTCAAAGCGTTCTTCAGATCGAATTAAACAGTGTGAAATCCTGGCTTGACAGGAACAAACTAACCCTAAACACCAAAAAAAACAAAGTGTATGTTATTTGGCAGCAAACCCAAACTGAGTAAGTGTGATGACCTTAACATCTCGGTCGATAATGTACAATTAGAACAAGTGTCAAATTTCAAATACCTAGGTGTCTGGTTAGATGACAGCCTAAAATACTCGACGCATGTCAGCAAGGTGGCTTCCAAAGTCTCATCGTGTATAGGTGCTATTGGTAGGATATCAAAGTATTTGTCAATAACTCATGGCAAAACGTTGTTCAATGCTATGGTACTCCCCCACCTTAACTACTGTTCTAATGCCTGGTCCACTACAAATGCCAAATATCTAGATGTGCTGGAAAAACTACAGAAACGTGCTGGCAGGCTGCTGTTGGGTGTTCCTTGTCAAACCCCTACCACTGACGTGTATGACAAGTTAGGGTGGGTACCACTTAATAACCGGTGGAGATATAACAGGTGTGTCATGGTACGTAAATGTCTTGATGGTAATGTTCCCAGTTATTTACAAGATAGTTTTAAATTGTCTAGTCAGGAACACCATCACAGAACTAGGGCATCTGTAGGCAACCAGATCTATGTCAAACGCAGTCGAACCTCTTTTGGTCAGAGAACTTTTAAACACCAAGGTACTACCGACTTTAACAGTCTTCCTGCCTCCATCAGGGAGGCAAATTCTCTGTGTAATTTTAAGTCAAATATTAAACGTCACTTTTTATAACATTATTATCTTGTTACCTTAACACTATTATGGTTTATTATAACGTATTGTACTGTATTATCTTTATCATTATTATGATTTAGTTTTACGTATTGTCCTGTATTATCTTTATCATTATTGTGGTTTAGTTTTATTTGTTGTCCTTCTTTATCTAACATAAGTCATTCTACATCTTCAGTATTACATTTATTTGTACTATTATGTTATGTTTATGTTCTATGTCTTGTAAACTCTTCTTTTTGTCTCATTTTTACATTACTTTTATATGTCGTTTTATATATTTCCAACTATGTATATGTTCATGTATGTCAGGGACCCCAGGGAGAACAGTGTTATACACTGATGGGGTTCCCTGTGGAAAAATGACCAAATAAATAAAAATAAAATAAAATAACTGTACCCGAATATCTTGCTTGTTCCGTTTCCCACTTTTCAACTCTTAATTATACTAGAATCCGGGAAACGGTTCTTCTTTCTTCTCCTTGCGCCGACTTGACTTGCGACGACTTGCGGCGACTTGCGACGACTTGCGACGACTACTGCCCACCAGTATCACGGCGCGAACTGCTCCCCGACGGCGAACGAGGTGGAATGGTATTTGGTACCAACGGTCGTCCGAAGCTTGTTCCTCTGGCATCAACCGGGAGAAGATCGGGATCATGGAGGGTCCACTGGGGCGGAACGTAGAACCCATTCCTGAGGCGTTCGTCCCGGATGGACCAATCTGGAATCCGGACGATCTGACGGGTCGGAACGAGACCGAACGGTGACTCTCTCTGCTCCATGATCTCCACGTAGACGCCGGAGTCTCTCATCTCGGCTGGCCCCCACTGCTCCGTATCTGGCGTGCTCCGGGACTGCAGGTGCAAAGACGGAAGCGCTCCGTCCTCCAATATTCACCGGGAAACAATGGGACGGACACGGTTGAGTTGAAGGACCGCCAAACGGGTAGAATGTGTAGGGTGGACTCTGGGTTGGTGCACGGACTTGGCTCCTCCCGGAACGCTCACTGGAAGACTGTCGAGGTCGGGTTTCCACCGGAGACAGGATTCCGGGTGTAGCTCTGGCTTGATCTACCAGGATACTCCTCCGGGCTCTCTGCACATCCGCATGGCCTCGTTCAGACGCGTAAGACTCCATTCCGTCATCCCTAGCCGCTGAACTGGTTCTGCTTCCGGCTACTGCTTGAATGGTTGCCGGCAAAGTTCTCGCCGTGGATCCTCGGGTCTCCATCTCACTGCCAGCTCTGCTCCGGGTTCCGCCTTCCGCTTTGGTCTCCGGTCTGCCTCCTGATCTGCCAAGGGGTCTGCTGTCCGCTTGGCTATCTGCTCTGCTATCTGTTCTGCTAACGGCTCAGCCATCTGCTCTGCTACCGCTGGACTTGCTTTCTGCTCCGCCTCCGGGCCGGACAATCATGCTGCTCACTGCTCTGCCACTGCTAGTCGTTCTCGGAGGTGAGCTCCGGAAAAGGTCTTCCTCATCGTCTCTGCTCTGCATTTCTGCAATGTCTGCTACTCCAACTTCTGCCGCTGCTCCGCTGGAACCTTCCTCCAACAGCCGGAACTTGTAGTCATACACCGCCTTGCCTTTTCCCTTGACGCTGCCTCCTGAAGACTTGGGTGGGGTGTGTCGTTTCTCCTCTCTGCCATGTTCTCCGCCTCGGTCCTTAGCGCGCTCCGGGCTCTCCTTCCTATATTCTCGGCGTTGATGGCGACCGGATTTATCCGGGGAACGGCTGCGACTCCGCTTCTTTCCACGGTCTCGATCTGCTCCGGTACCTCGAGATGGGTCTGGGCTGTTTTTCCAGGAGGTGTTCCGGGAGGAACTACGGGTCACCGGCGGCTTAACCGGCTTCGGGTCTCCCGGTTCTTGCAACTCGTCTTCACTTGCCATGATTTTCAGCTCCGCTTCCTCTTCCGAACTGCTCTCCGCCTCCGTGGACGAAACGTCGGCTGCTAGTGTGGCCACCGACTGGGTACCGGAACGGTACCGGGTCCGGGACGAAACCGAACCTCCCGACTCCGACTCCGTATCCGACAACTGGTCAAGCCTGTGTTACCGGCTTCTTGCTTTTCCGAGGGGCCATCTTGGACCGGAGGCTTTTCTCCTCAAACTGCTCTCTGCCAACCCTTAGTCGAATCGGGCTCGCGTCCATTGCGTGTCGGGACTGCAGATGCTTCTGTGTCCCCTCTTTCCGTCTGCTCCAATGGTCACACTGCGGACAGGCGAAGACGGTGACTTCACTCATGTGCTGCTCCGTGACATGCCGGAGCAACGTGTGCTTACTCTTGAACTCTAGGTTGCAGTCTCCACACCGGTGAGGGCGGGGCTTGCGGGGTGTTGTCTTTACTTTCGGTATTCTGATTCTCTGCTTTGAGACGATGTTGACTCAGCTACAGCAAACTGCCTTCTGCATCCGGTAACAGCTATCTGCCCCCTTTTATAGTCTCTGGAAGTCACGTGACTGGCTTATCTGCTTGATGATTGGCTGCTCAGCAAACTGCAACTCCTCCTGGTGGTCTTCTTGGATAAATAATTTTATTTTATTTTATTTTATTTTATTTATTTTTTTTGTGTTGTTGCTGCTAACTGCCACCGCTTCTTCCGTCTCCGCCAAACTGCCAACCGCCTCCGTCTACTGCCACACTGCCTTCGCTTCCGTCCAGGATTCCTCATCTGCCGTCACATACTCCGACTCATCCGTCTCTGGTTCCGAGGTGGGAGATGGAGGCCGGTATTCTCTGGCACGGATTTCCGCCTCCCAATCCTCCGCTTGGTCTTCCTCGGCGGCCCGGAGACAGCCCTGCGGGTCCGGGGCCCATTCCGGCAAATCTAGCTGTTCAGGTTGTCCGATGGGGGCGGCTGCTCCGGCATCCCAGTCAGGTCCGAACGGAAGCTGGTCCGCATAAGTCTCCGGAACTGGTTTCTCCCTGGGAGACTGTTTGCAGAATCTCCGGAACCGCTTCCGCCTGGACTGCGTTGCTGTTCCCCGCCAGGCCGAATCGAAGGTTCCCACATGGTTGAGGGTTGCCTCGTCCTGAGGAGGACGGTTCCCGGAAGGGTACTTCCAGCCGTGCATCTCCCGGAGATGCTGCCTAAGGTCGTTCGCCCGGTTGCCGTAGAAGGCACACAAACAGCAATGATACCTCTGGGTTGGGCACACATGCCGTCTCCTGTCCGTCTCACTCTCGAACATCCAGTCACACCGCTTACACAGCCGGCTATAATCCAGGGGCTGAGGGCTTGCCCAATCTCTGCTCCGGCCGCGATCTTGTCTTCCAAGGAACGCCGAGTAGGCCATTCCGGAAAGCCGGGAAACTGAAGTTGTCGATCTACTGCACCGCTTTTACTGCATCGCTTCTGCACCGCTTCTGCTGCACCGCTTCTGCTGCACCGCTTCTCCGGACTGGTGGTCTTCCGGGAAACACTTAGTCGTTTTTCACTGCAAAATCTGCCGCTGCCGGAAAATGCTGGACTTGATTCGATTCCGCCAAACTTTAACAGCGATGTGCACAGCTCGAGGTCTGCTCTTCAACTGCTCTCAGAGCCCGATTTCAAGGCCCTTTTATACCCTTTCTGCTCACGTGACTTGAAAAGCTCCACGCTGATTGGCTGCCTCAGGAGTGACGTCACAATTATGCAAAAACTCAACCGTTAACCGAGAGGTGTCCGTCTCCGGCTCAACCGGCTTCTCCGGGTTTTTCCGGCTCCCTTTCAACTGCTTCTCCGAGCGAAGTATCTGCAATTTTGAAGTATCTCTGCCATCAGGAGGGTTGAATAGAGTCTCAGCCAGTTGAATCTGCCTGCCAGACGAACACCTAGACTGCAAGTTGGGCGTTTCCGCCATCTGTACTGCTTCGTCAACTGCATATCTGCTCACTGGTATTACTGCTTGTTGACACTGGAAACTGCATACATTCTGTCCAGAAGGAGGCGCCTTCCTATCTGGGGTGATGTTTCTCCGTTTCTGTCAATCTGCAGTCGGTTTACTGTCTCTGCTAAGTGGAAACTCCGGTTGGATGTCTACAGCCGGAAAACTTTTCCGTCTTAATTCTCCGAATACGGAAGACGTGTAGCTGCTTCTCTGGAGATACTAGACCGCTAACCCAGGTTCTTCTGGACCCCTGGCCGCTACCCTGGACTGGTTGACTATGCGCTCAACCCAGTCAGAACCTCTAGGATGTCTCTATCCGGTCTCTGCACCGCTTTCCGCTCTGCTTCCTTTCTCCGCCCTGTTTCCGGAACCAGCACTTGCTCACTGTTCCAACTTCTTGCGGTCGCTCTCTGCCGGAACTCAACGTTTTACCAGGGTCTCAGCTATCTCCTTCTCCTGTTCTACAGCTCACTCCGTCTTCTCATATTTCTGCGTCCTCTGCGGCTTTACTCCGAGTCCGTATCCGACTCGGAGACCGTCTGTTCCGTCTCCGGAACACTGCTCTGCTTCGGCGGCTCCGTCTGCCTCCAGGAATCCGCCATTCTCCGCTTCATCCATCTCGGATGCTTGACACCATTATACAGTTTCAGCAAATCGAAGTGAACCACCTTCTGCCGAGTTTCACTCTCTGCAATCTCGTAGGTCACGTCGGTAAATCTGCTCAGCACTAGCTTTGGACCGCTCCACTTCCTCTGCAACTTGGGTGCCTTGCCCTTCTTCCGTGTTTTGACCGCCATCCACACTCGGTCTCCTGGCTGGAACTGATTGTCGACCTTCCTCCGGTCGTACAGCTTCTTCTGCCGTTCCATCTCTCTGCCAGATTTCGCTCGAACCGCCTTGTATACTGCTTCTAGTCGCTCCCGGAGCTGACTGCCATACTCTGTTACTTCTGCTGTCGATTCGCCCGGCGGTCTGCCAATCAGTAACTCTACCGGAGTGTTGACTTCTCTGCCCAGCATCAGCAAATTGGGACTCTGCCCGGTTGTCTCCTGCGGGGTACTCCGGTAAACTGCCATCGCCAACGGTACTAGCTGATCCCAGTTGGTCTGCCGCTCGCTTACGTACAGGCTCAGGATTTGCTGCAGCGTCCGGTTGAATCGCTCAATGAAACCGTCCGACTGAGGTCGGAAAGTGGTTGTCCGTGTCTTGTGAATCCCCAGGATTCTGCAAACATTTCTCAGCAAGTAGGACTCGAAATTTCTGCCTTGGTCGGTGTGTATCTCCATCGGGATACCGTACCGCGCTGCAAACTGGTTGACGAATATGTCCGCAACCGTCACCGCTTCCTGATTCGGCATCGGGTAAGCCTCTACCCACTTGGTGAAGTAATCACCGATTACTAAGATGTACCGGTTCCCCCGGGTGGATTTAGGTAACGGACCCATCACGTCCATTGCCACCCTCTCCATGGGCACTCCAACCCGGTATTTCTGCATCGGAGATCGTTTCAAGTTCTGCATACTTCTTGACGCACATTCGTCACAGCTCAGCACCCACTGCTTTATGTCCCGCATCATAGCCGGCCAGAAATACCGCCTCCGAATGCTAGCCGCCATCCTTCTGCTTCCGAGGTGTCCTCCCGTCCGGCTCTGATGGGCCAGACGGAAAATCTCCTGTCTCAGCTCCTTCGGGGTTATTAACTGCATTCGGCTGGTTCCTTCTGCCGTTTTCCATTTCCGGTAAACTACTCCATCGACTTTCAGCAAGGTCTTCCGCATCCCGTACAGCACTTTCTCCTCGCTGCTCATGCTGGAAAATTCTGCACTGCCAGCTGTACCGCTCCCGTCGATCAGCGACGTCACCAGTGGGTACCAAGGTTCTGCTTGCTGCATTCTCCGCAAATCATCTGGTCGATATTTCTGCCGCAGCACAGTATCCTGGTCCGCATTTTCCGCCAGCCTAATCTGCTCTGCAACCGCATCCGCTTTTCCTGGAACTGCCTTCTCCGTCACCGCAACCGCAACCGGCTTCCGGGACGCTGCTTCCTCCGTCACCGTCGCCGCAACCGCAACCGGCTTCAGGGACGCTGCTTCCTCCGTCACCGCAACCGCAACCGGCTTCCGGGACGCTGCTTTCTCCGCTACTGCAACCGCCTTCCTTGGGACTGCTTCCTCCGTCAGTTCTGCTTCTCCGCCCGATCTCCGTGACCGCTTCCGGCGTCCCCCCTTCCTTGGCTTGGGCTGAGGAGTTTCTTCACTTCGTGTCTGCCGGATCCTTTCTCCGTAGATCCTTTCTCCGTCTATCTTGGCTTGTTTCCAGTCGATTTTTCCGCATTGGCTGCATGGGGATCTGGACAAGGCATCCGCATTATTATGGATTCGCCCCGGACGATGTTCGATGTCGAAATGAAACTCACTCAGGAGCTCAATCCACCGGGCTACCTGCCCCTGGGGCTCCTTGAAATTCATAAGCCAGGTAAGACTGCCATGATCCGTGCGAAGAAGGAAGTGTCGTCCCAGCAAGTACTGCTTATTCTTCTGTACCGCAAACACAGCCGCCAGGAGCTCCTTCCGGGTGACACAGTATCTCCGTTCTTCTTTGGTTAGGCTGCGGCTCAAGTAGGTTATCACCCGCTCCTGGTTGCCCTGCTTCTGTGAAAGTACTGCTCCCAGCCCGGTGTCACTGGCGTCCGTGTCCAGGATATATCGGCCTTGCTCCCTTGGGTACCCGAGTATCGGTGCCGATACTAGGCGGTTCTTCAGCTCTGCAAATGCCTGCTCTTGCTCCGTCTGCCACCGGAACTGCACCCCTTTTTCCGTCAAGTGATTCAGCGGCGCTGCAATCTCGGAGAACTTCGGCACGAACTTCCGGTAATAGGAGCAAAGTCCCAGAAAACTGCGCAGCTCCGTCAGGTTGGTGGGTGTCCGCCACTTCCGTACTGCCTCCGTTTTTGCCAGGTCGGTGCGGATACCGTCTCTGCCAACTATGTGACCTAGGAAAGACACCTCCGGCTGGAAGAACTTGCATTTTGACGGTTTGACTTTGAGGTCTGCCTCTCTCAGCTTGTTGAAAACCTCCTGAAGATCACGGATGTGATCCTCCAGGGTCTTGCTGTAGACTATGATGTCGTCCAGATATATGAGGCAGGTCTTCCAGGACAATCCGCCCAGCACCTTCTCCATCAACCGCTCGAACGTACCCGGAGCATTGCACAAGCCGAAACTCATGACTTTGAACTGGTAAAGGCCGCCAGGAACACAGAAGGCCGATTTTTTCCGGGCGTCTTCATCCATCCCGACCTGCCAGTATCCACTGGTCAGGTCGAGAGTGGAGAACCACTTGGCGTCTGCACAGGCTGCTATGGTGTCGTCTATTCTCGGCAACGGGTAAGCATCTTTCTCCGTGACTGCATTTAACCGCCGGTAATCGACACAGAACCGGGTAGTCCCATCCTTTTTCTTCACGAGAACAATCGGGGAAGCCCACGGACTGCTACTTTCTTCAATGACGTTCTTGTCTTTCATCTCCTGAATCAGACTGCTCACCAGCTCTCTCTTGTCTGGCGGAATTCGCCTGGTTGGCTGCTTAATCGGCCGGTTACTGCCCGTGTTTATCTGATGTTGTACCTCGTTGGTCTGCCCCAGGTGTCCGGCATCATTACTGAAGGTCGGCTTATTCCGAAATAGGAGGTCAGTTACTCTCTCGCGGAAATGACTCGGCACTGCATCCTGGGTCTGCTCTGCTAACTGCCGCAGCTTCT
Organism: Terebella lapidaria; assembly: GCA_949152475.1. Classification (NCBI taxonomy): domain Eukaryota; kingdom Metazoa; phylum Annelida; class Polychaeta; order Terebellida; family Terebellidae; genus Terebella; species Terebella lapidaria. Next base: position 87,842,687 of record OX424555.1, read on the forward strand.
CGTACCCGCTCCAATTCCGCCCGGCCTCTGACTCCGTGGAAATCTGCACCTTCCTGCTCCGCTCCGCCAACGGCACAACACTGTAACCGGCTGCTAAGGTGGTCATCGTCGCCAACTGCGCTCCTTTCTTGATGATTACCGGCTCCGCCATCACATTGATCACTCGAACCGGGACTGTTCCTTGCTTTATCCGGGATAAAGTTCTCCCGATCAGCCAAGGTCTTTTCTCAGTAGGCTCCTGTGGCATTTCTAGTACTCCTTCTGCTTCCCGGACGCTCTCTGCTTGTCCTATTATCAGCTGTTCCGTTTCCGGCGGAATTTGGTAATCTGCTACAGCGTTGATCGGAAACGGCTCCCTGGTCTGCTCGAACATGGTGAGGAACACCTCCTGGCTGCCCATCTGCATGGTCATTCGGTCGAAATTTATGCCGGATATCCGGGAACGGATGAAATCCATTCCCAGCATTCCTTCGTCTTCACAGTCTGCAATCTCGAACGTCACGGTCTCAGCTACTCCTGCGATGTTGAGTGGGAGTTCTTTCCGGCCATGCGTCCGTATGTTACTTCCGTCAACCATGGAAAGACGAATGGGTGACCGCTTCAGCTTCATTCCGGGTTTCCGGATCCGTTCCCAGGTTTGTAGGTTGAGCATTGTGACAGTGCTGCCGGTGTCGATTATCAGCGTTACTGGCTCTCCGCATACTCTGGCTGTCACACACATGCCCACCTCGCCCCTGGGACCGGGTCCGTGAACCACCTGCCGGTTATGGGGGTGTCCTCTCTTCCGGGTCCCGGATTTCCCCTTTTCCGCGACCCGCTCTAGTTTTCCGGCTGCTGCTGCTGCTGTTGTGGCTGCTGCAGTTGTTGCTGCTGCTGCGGCTGCTGCTGCTGCTGCTGCTGCTGTCGCGGCGACTGCTGCTGTTGTGGTTGACGCCGCTGCTGCTGCTGCTTCGGCTGCCTACAGTCTCGGGCAAAATGTTCCTTCCGGCCACAGTTGAAGCATTCTAAATCCGCTCGGGAACTGCGCTGCTGCTGCTGCCGGCTAACCGCTTCCTTGACCTGAGTCATCAGATCCGCCAACTGCTGCTGAGTCTGCTCGGCTTGCTTCTGCAATTCGTTCACCTGCTGGCTCCACTCCGGCTCCGTGTTCAGCTGCCTCGTCCGGTGTCGCTCCGCTGGTCTGCTGTTGTCCGTCTTCATAATACTCTCATACTCGGTAGCGAAAGCCAGGGCCTGCGACAGCGTTTCCGGGTGGCTTTTCAATACCGACAACCGCATATCGACTGTTGCAGAAATGCATCTTCATGAGCACTTCTGTTGTTGCCGGATCCGCTTTTGGGTAAGCTAGCCGCGTCTTGCTCCGTATGTCTCTGGCCAGCTCGGACAGCTCCTCCTCCGGCTGCAATTTCCGTGTCTGCAATTCCGCCTGGAAAACAAACGTTTTCTCCCCCGGACAAAACTGCTGTTTTAATGCCGCCACAACCGTATCAAAGCTGCGTCTCTGCTCCGCGGACAGATCCAGTAGTATGCTGCGGGCGTTACCCCTCAAACTGACACATAAGTTCAGTGCCTTTTCCTCTGCTGTCCAACGGTAGTACCGAGCGTATTCAAGGAGGTGAGCCTCATACTCCGACCACGGATCAGTTCCGTCGTACGTCATTAATCTGGCTACTCCTGCCCTTGGTGCGGGTTGTTGTACTGCTTCTGCCTGCTGCTGCTTTCCGGTTACTGTCAGGTGCTGCTGAAACACCTCCATTTGGGTCGCCAATAATCTGGTCAGGTTGTCGACTAAGTTTTCTCCGCCTTCCGGTTCCGCATCCGGTTCCCGATCGCCAGCCTGGTCCGGAAAGTTAATTTCCGCCTCTGCTAACTGCTCTGCAGGCTGTACTCCTTGAGGAACCCGAAGGGGCTCTTCTGCAACTGCTTTCTGCATTTCCGGCTGCAACAGCTTTCGCTCGGCAGGACGAACTGCTTCCTTTTCCGCAACCGGCATCTGCAACGGCTCAGCTCCTACTGCTCCTACAGGCTGCTCCGTGTCCGACACGGCTGTCTTCAGCTGCTGTTCCGCCAATTTGCCCCGTCTAGTAGTCATACTGCAGATGATCCCACCGCTGCCACCAAAAAGTTGTAACGGGTTTGCACCCTTCTGTGACGTCTTGATGAACCGGTTTTCTTGGGAGGTGGGTGAGTTGTTATTTAACCGGAGCTGAAACGGTGAAACTCCGGGAAACTGCTACTGCTGTACGGTTGAACTCCGGCTAGAAGTCTCTAAGGTTGGTAGCGTGGTCTGGAATGGACCTCTTAACCGTCGTCCGACTGCTAATCTGCAACTGCACCTGTAACGTAAGAATCCGGAGGCGTTTCCGTCTCCGGGTACTGCAACTGCTCCGTCGGGATACCGCTTTACTGCAACAGCTCCGTCGTTTTCCGTCTTACTGCAACTGCGACTGCACCTGGAATGAGAATCCGGGAACGTTGCCGTTTCCGAATACTGCAACCGCTCTGCCAGGTTCCGCCTCACTGCAAACTGCTCCGGTTGGCTCCGCCTCACCGCAACCTGCGACTGCACCTGAAATGAAGTATCTCGGAAGTGTTCTCACTTCCGGTTACCGCAACTGCTCCGTCAGGTACTGCCTCTGCAACTCCGTCGTCCGGTACCGCCTCTGCAACTGCTTCGTCGTTCCCGTCTCTGCAACTGCTCCGTCCGATACCGCCTCCGTAGTTGCTCCGTTGAATTCCACCTCCGTCTCCGTCTCCTTCCTTGGTGATCTGGGTTCTTGGATCACCTTAAGACGTCGTTACAACTTGGTCTTACCGACTGTGGTCTTATCTCCCTTCTTTCCGTATTACTTTCTTTTCCGGTGAACTAACTTTATTATAAATTCCAGTTCCCTAACGAACACGGAAAAACAACTCGATTGAAGTTTTCATGTTTATTCTCCAAGTGCACAGTCAGAAGACTTAACTGCTATCATCTGGATGACTCTATCCGGAACAAGGGAGTACTCTGCTATGGGAGAAGGGGTCTGCACAGGTCGACGTCAGGACACCAACTCCGCCGTCCGCTGTGAAGCGGGGGCTTTTATAAACCTGAGACCCACGTCACGTGACCAACCTATTGTGACGTCATAGTCCGCCAAAACACTGATATTTTCCGGATTTCTAAAAACACTCTAGAACCAATCAGTGGCTGACACGTCACCTTTTAAACCGAAAACGAGGCTGATCACATGACCTTCCGGAAATAACGTCATTACGTTTTTTGTACTCCATTGTTCCGACTCCGTCTCCGGTTCCGTCTCCGTCTCCGGATCCGTCTCCGGCTTTACCAACATCAATAATATACCAAGTTCCGAGACGGAAAACCTTTTAAACATTACAAATACGGAACCGTATGAACCATTAAACACATATACATTTTAATAAACGGTTATTTAACCATAATATCACAAAACACTAACAGAATTACCTAGGGGAATCTTTTGGGTACGCCCCAAAACCGTTACATTATTTTCGACCACAAGTTTTTTTGTTAAATGGTCCCGATTCGCTATGTATATGTACTTGCAGTAATGTAGGAGGAGAACTTCGATGAAGTAGGTTAGTCTATGTTTTCATAGCTAATTATGCATAACCAGCGGATAGGCCTATTCAAAATTAGCCATTCACCTGATACCAGTAAAGTGATTATATCACTGTATAATTTAGGACTTGCTAATCGTGTGAAATAGTGAATGAGCTAGCCTAATACATCCAGTTTGAATCGGTGTCATGAATTGGAGGAAAACGGAACAAAAGTACAAAATGCACAGTACAAAATTCTGGTGTTTGTGATGTTTTGTGTCAATCGTGTAAACCTTTGCTATTTATTTCATGTATCAATCATGTATCAAACTATTTCATAACGTACGTATACAATATGTTAGATATTATGTCCTGTTCCCCTACATTTGCCGTGTCTTGGTTTCACTAGCACTCTATATCATTGAATAAATATTCTATCAATTAACCAGGACTGAACTAATTATTAAACCTCATTTGTATACATATTATTATATTATTGAGTGCAGGGCTCATTTATATATAGCAGGTATATCAAAATCTCAAAATGTCGATGATTTTATTGCAAATATATATTGACATTTTATCGTAGATCCGTATTATATTGCTAGTGTTTAATCTACCTAAAACCCACAGTATGCAATGATCAATAGTATGTCTAGAACACAACCCGAGCAGTTCACATCCTCATATCAGTGTGTGGTGTAAAATCAGAATTACATTATCATAAACATAGTGAATATTATTCCCTCAAATATTGGCTCCTTCCGGCCAACAGATTTGTTTTCATTTAAAATTTTGTATATAACATTTTCTGTAGTACACTATTTATAAGATCGTTTAAAATCTAGTTGCTCGTGTATACATGTATCAGACATAACAGGTTAGTTCACGACTGTATGTAGGGGAATCTGTTAGATATTTGTTGGAGAATATCAACAATCTGTCCGATTTACATGTCGCTATTCATGACATTCAGTGAAAGGTGGCACGGTGTTTGACATTTGAGTTCAGAGCAAACAATCAATTCTGTCCATTAACATCAATATAACCAGTTCATGAGAGCAGTGAATTCATGGCTTTACATTTATGCGTTTCATATTTATCGAATCAATTACATTTGAATAACCTACACAGGTATTTACAGATTTTATTTCAAGAACTTACAAATTCTTGATTTCACCCTCATTGGCCCACAGATCAGTTTGTTCCCTTGGGATGATGAGGTATACATGTACCACACAAATTCTCCCGATCTCAGAATTCGATATATTTAACAGTGATGCATTATCAAATAAACCCTTAGACATAAAACATGTTACCAACATCGACATTGTGTGAAAAGGTTCAACAGAGAATGACTGTGTTATACTTTATTTGGCCCGATTCGTCTCACACTATGTTTATAAGTGCAATTTACATTTATTTTGCACAGTGATATGCAACAAGTTTTTAGAATGGCACTACACTACTTCAGCTTTATTAGTATCAATGTAGTCCATGAATACTGATCAAATTTTTGGTACAATTAATTAAGAAAGCGTATAGGATGTGGTGGGTATGACAGACTGGACGAGTGGAGGAGAGTACCTGAGGAAGTCCAGGGCTCCATTGGCTTCCACAAGGCTCGAGACGGGGGAATTCTGGTCATTCTAGTGTCTCAGCTGTCCAGGAGACATATGTCCATATACTCACAAATGTAAATAATGTAATACCTATGCAAGCAGAAAGCCGTTTTGGTTTTTGATACTGGTTACAAATAGCCTCCACCCATAAACCACACACGTTCTCGTCCAGGATGCGCTATGAAGACTGGCTGTCTTCCATCTAATCTTCAAAGATCTATATATTCTATATATTATATATAATAATTAATTATATTGTATATTGACTATAAATGTTTATCCATACATGTGGCAGAGTCGAAAATGCTGGACTGTGCTGACATTCCACGGTCAGTGGATAGAAGGAATAAGTGCTGGAGGATGTGGCAACAAGGAGTTCCCTCCAGTTACAGAATTATACCAACAACAAATTGACTCGTTTTTGTAGGTCAAAATCAATGTGAAAATACGATATATACCGCACACGAAGATCTGATAGCAACACGTGAGGTGCAATGTTCTTTGGTCCGAAGTGTTCCAATTTGTGATAGTTTTTTTTATCAAATTCTTGAGAAATATAGGACATATCATCTTTATCGAATGACAAATCTTTGCATCTCTTCCAATCACATTAAATGTGACATGTGCAAGAACCTGCACCTAGTGAATCAATATCACAAGACAGAGGTATTATGGTTGATTACAATACTAAACTTTGTACATCAATTATACACACACAATCCATGCCAATAAAATAGAGATAACATTCAATAACATATCATCGTATTTCTGGTTTATACTGGTATGAAAAGGATTATAGATCATCAGGTCATTGGCTTATCTTCAGTGTGTATATTGTGCTGTTTTCTTTTTATATAATATGGCATAAGTTTCACACGTAATTATTACTCATTCATATTTTTCCAGATCTGTTCAGTGTAATTCTTGATGCGGATTAGGACAATGCTCTCGACTCCAGTCCGACACTTATTGTATCCCTGAGCCGAAAAACCAACAATGCATCAGAAACAAATTTATACATATTTTCAAATATTTGAGATGCGCTTTCAGCTCATGTTTTCCGAAAATGCACCGTTTAATTCTAGCATATCATGCAGTCCGTACCGAGACCTCGCTGAGAGGCTGCTGACGCCGCGGACACGTGGCCGACCATGGCGCCAACGTCCCATCAAAGAGTTCATTCTGGTGTCACGACCTTGTCCACTCTCTAACCTAACGGCTCTAACCCTATCTATACGTGTCTACATAATGGATTATCGATATCTTTGAAGGTTCGTCTTTCAGACATACAGAATGAAAAAATTCCTCACTGATAACCATAACAACTGCACCAGAGAGGCATATATGCGGGGACCATGATTATGTCTACATACACGTGCTGTCATTACACACCTATGATAATAATATTGCATGTTTTGACATCTCGATAGGCATCTTCAGATTTATAAGCCATACCTAGGTTTTATCTTGTCGTATAGGTGTTCCTTGTATATCTAGTCAATATGCACTTGTCTACAGTTCTTAGTCATAGACTTGCTACATACATATCATTTATCACCATGAATTGCAAAAAGATCAAATATATGCTGCGTGGAACTTTGTGATAGGTGTATTCGCTTTATGATTTTTATGCAGTAAAACTGATTCATTTTATATCCGTTTATAGAAGGTTTAGAGACGATTGAATATATATATATATGTCTCAACTATAATGGTGCACATACATAGCCTTCATAATTCAAATAGATGTATATGCTTGTGTAACTTATTTCACACCAACTTTAGTTAGACTATCCAAGAAGTATATAAATGTAGGCCTTTGTTTCAGAATAGGTAGGTTATTGCAAACTGAGAGAAACTAAGTACACAGCCTACCGTGTGTCTGTGCATATAGGGTACCACATTTACTGTCTATTAGGACAGTCATTCTATACATTTACACAATCCCGTTTTGAAGTGAGGTTAATACTGCACTGCACCTAAAAACATATTTCACTTATTATGACGTAAGCCTATGTAATTATAATGCGATGTTTACCGTAAACTGGCATGTAGTAATGTAGGTGCATTATTCATAAACGGGTAGCGTCATCTGGTCATGCAGGTACATCAAATTTACATTGCAGATCAAGCTTTGTACGTCCGATCGACAACAATGACGTACAAAATTAATTTACCAGTTGATAACAATATTAATATAACGCCCAAGAATGACACAATCGATTACAAAACAAACATGTTCTGGGCTGAAATACAAGATAATATTTAGGCCAGGCCCCAGGTATATCTACGAAAGAATATTCTCTATATTTTTTTTAGTTACGTTCATATGTTAACACCAACGTATAGTTGCAAATTGTGAAGATAGATGTGTCAGCAAGTCAATAGCCAAGTTAGCAATTTTATCCTAATTTTTAATCATAATTATAAAATCAGAGTTCTATTATGTAGCTAAGGTTATATAATCCGAGTATGTCAAGTAATAAATATACAATACGCCTATTCTCTGATACAGTATCGATCTATACGTCTGATGGTTGAATTACCTAAAACAATTGAATAATAGTCAAGTCCAACACACAACCTCAAATTATTTTGAGCCAAAACAGTGTTCAGGATCGTTAGATCATTTTGAAATTGTATACGTTTCTATCTGGCATAAAACCATGTTTTTGTCACCAAATTTCAAATTTATATGAAAATTGACCAAATTCATGCAAGTTGGTCATCTACCCCATGTTTAAATTTGATCCCGATTGGGATCGCAGGAATTCAAGCTAGTTTCAGGATTTCACGATCTATATTCTGATGAGGAATGCACCAATCGTAGACGCATGTTGTTTTCTAATTAAATGTCGGTTTTTTTTTTTAACAAAGTAAGCATATTAATTAGGCCTACATGTACAATTCGAACATCGAATACTATGGCAAATTGTGTTGAGACTAGAAAATTTCATGTTTGAGGTGAAATTTAACATTGAAGTAGATAGTCAACTTTGTTAGTTTTCAAGATGATTAAAAGTCTGAAATTTGGTGAAAAAATCTGGTTTCGAAACATAAAATTTCAGATTGATCCGATGTGTCCTTAACAAAGTTATGGCAAAAAATCCTTTTAGGTCTCGCGTTGAACTTAACTTTTTTTTTAGACTGTTGTAATATTTATACGAGCCAAGCATTCAAGATAATTACTAGATCTAGAATGGATTTTTTTTTTTTCAAAAATATGGTTTTAAATGTAGATCTATGCCAAATTAAAACATTTATGTGGCCTAAAGATAAGGCGACCTTGAAAAAATCTATAGCAAAAAGAAACAGATAAGGAAACTTATAAGGCCTCGTGTTCGAATATTATGTATTATTTCGTGAATATTAATTCGTAATAAATCATACAGATCGTCACCCGACATTAGTTGTTGCTTAGTGAATGGTCGTCTGTTATTGATTTCCCCATAGCCAATGGGCTACGCCACAGTCATCACGTGACTGATATTATGGTATAAAAGCCGGTGCTCCCCGAGCATCGGCCTCTTTTCCACTTTATGCTCGAGCAAGACAAGAGCTGCTACATTGAAGGGACGAGAGTTTTCGGTGTACAACAAATTACTACCACAAATACATAGACGAACACCAAGTTACCAAGATGCCGGGGCAACAGAACGGGGACGCAAAGTCGGAACAAGAGGAGACAAGTTTCCTTTTCACGTCAGAGTCAGTAGGAGAGGGACATCCAGGTAAAAAATATTCACACAAATTAGGCCTAATGATGAAACGAATCTGCCATTTTCGACAGTCACATGTCTTGCTTTATTCTTTGTAACCAGGTACCATGCGATTGCTAACCTAGATGTCAGGCAATGTCAAATGTTATTGTGCTCATTGATAAATACGTATGTTGAAATACTTTAGCTCAATTGTCAAGTAACAGTATTCAATAGCTGTGATGTTTATTTCGTATCCTATCCACCATCATTTTGGATGATGATTATGATGGCACAATGAAACGTAGTACATTGCCTCCCATTGAATGAGCAAACCTCGCGAGATTTGAATAAAATTCACGAGATTGTCATATTCTATGAGGTCAAATGTCATCTGAAAAACATGCATATTTCATCCATACATTAAAATTATTACTTGTAATTTGGTCCAAGATGCATAAAGGTATGAATTTCAAACCATAATATCAAAATAAAAAAGCAAATACTGAAAACAACAACCATTTTCCCTTCATTCATATACGAGATGTCACTTGCCAACTGAAAACATGACGCGGCCCTCCACAGTTCTATCCGGAACTGGGTAAACACTATACCAAAACAAAGCTGAAGGTTTGATACACCCGAGAAAAAGTCACCGTTCCCCAACAAAATTCAGAAGACTTTCAAATTGACACCAATGCAAACGAAGCTGAATAGCTTCTTGGGATGTCCAGCCATCTTGGAAATTACTTTCGAGGTCCGATGCGCATGTTAATTGCGCAAACATACTTGTGTCTCGTGCACGCAGATGCAACTCAACTGCACATGCGCAGGTCATACAAATGAGGAAACACACATTCGTTGGTGCGGTTTAAATCAGTTGCAACGCTTGTAAAACTTGACTGCGCATGCGCAACCCAGTAAAGGCGATTCAAGAGAACGTTTCATTGTCGATGGATGGCTTGTTGTTGGCTGACTGTTCTAATCGGCCGATATAATGTAGTCCGAGCCCCATAGTCTGCTTCGCTGTGACTTCACACTGGACAGCAAAATCAGTGTACAATATCCAGTGTTTGTTGGCTCTATTGTGATTTCACTGGGAATTTTGCCATCTACAATTAGAGTCTGAACTTTTAGTAAATTTTATTTAGATTTAGTCTAATAGTCGAGTATTAATGTGATTTTCATGGATATATTAATTGGCAATTTCAAGAGTGATAATGATTAAGGAAATATGCACGACAGGTAGCCTCCATCTATATGCCGAGAGGACATAGGGGTTACACATTTGACAAACAATCAGTGACTTTTTCACTGAATATTCTCAACTTGAAAACTCGAACCATATTTTCACAAGCTCACGGTCGGGTCATGGGAGCTGCCATTTCTCAGCAGAATGACATCAGAGTTCGCTTGGTGGTGCCACAACTGGATTTGAAATGATGACAATGAGGCGCCACCAAGCGAATGATGAGGTCAATACAACTGGCAAAATGGATGAGCCCATGAGCTTGTGCAAGTTGTGAAAATATTGTTTCACTTTTCTAGTCAGAAATATTCAGTGATAAAGTTATTGATTGTTTGTCAAATGTGTATCCCCTATGTGCTCTCGGTATATAGATGAGGCTTAGAGGGAACAGTTGTGGAAGATTTTGATTTATTTTTTGGAAAGATGTGTAACGGATTTCCGTCCTGAGGGGAATGATAAAAACGAGTAATGAAGCCGCTAGTATTAACGTAGGAAAGTTGTGAAGCGATTGAGCACATGGCTACAACTTGGATCACGAGAGTGTTTCCTTGCCATACCGTCACACAAAAGATATGGATATGCAACAAAAAGATGATTTCAGTACATATATATATATATATATTTCAACGTTTTCTATACATTAACGGTCAATTAATCGTGTACTGAAACAATTATTTGCAATAATTGAATTGAAGTCTGTGAATTGATCATGCCCCAATTATGATTAGTCTGAGAACCGTCTGTCTTGAATTCCTTGTGTTTACAACCAAATTTTAACTACATGTATTTCACACTTTAATTATCCCGGAAAAAATGCAATACAATGTACGATGCAATTATTATGGGCAATTATATTCTCATGGGATAATAATGATGGATATGTGCATTTCATAGAATGAGATGCAGGCTCACAATGATTAAAACAATTGTAATGCTGCAGTCAAAATTGCCTACGAGATTTGACAGCTAAGCTGTGCACTTAATGCAATGCTGAAAATAATTGTGTCTTTCAAAGGGATTGGTTAGGTTCAGGCAAATTACTGGTTCTAATATCACAAAAGGAATTTATGATAGAATATTCTGTCAGTGACTCATGGAGGTAATTCAATCTGTTCCAGACAAGATTTGTGATCAGATCAGTGATGCCGTCTTAGATGCACATTTGAAGCAGGACCCCACTGCCAAAGTTGCATGTGGTGAGTACTATTATTGAAAAAAAATTGGCAAAAAATTATATACTGTATCATTTGTACATTTAAGACACGATTTACTAGTGGCAACATTATTAACATGGTTAATGTCTTGCATTACAGAGACCGCAGCCAAGACTGGAATGATCATGCTTCTAGGAGAGATAAGTTCCAAAGCTCATGTTGACTACCAGAAGGTAGTACGTGATGCCATCAAATACATCGGATACGATGATTCTGCAAAAGGTAATTCCCTGAGCAAAGACAGACCCAACTTGTCATGATTGAACAAATGTGTTTATATGATGCTTTTGAATTATCGAAACAATGCACTGAGTGAGGAATACCATTTCAAATACGCATCCTTTAATACTGCTTTAATACATCCTTTAATACAGGATTTGACTACAAGACGTGTAATGTGTTGTCGGCTCTGGAGGAGCAGTCTCCCGACATTGCCCAGGGAGTCCACGAAGGCCGAGACGAGGCGGACATCGGTGCTGGCGACCAGGGCTTGATGTTTGGTTATGCCACAGATGAAACAGAGGAGTGCATGCCACTGACCATTGTGTTGGCACACAAACTCAATGCTAGAATGGCAGAACTGCGCAGGAAGGGAGATTTGGCCTGGGCTAGACCTGACAGTAAAACACAGGTGCGTATCTTTGTGTTGTTTTGTTGAAATTCGTTCATGTACTTGACATCAGCAGGTCCTACATACCACCTTGTCACAGCAGTTGACACTGCTTTCCAACAATTGAATGCAGGCTGCTGACTGTATATATTTTATGCAGGTGACCTGTGAGTACCGAATGCAAATGGGTGCTTGCATTCCGCAACGTGTCCACACCGTCGTCATCTCCGTCCAGCATTCGGAGGATGTCTCCCTTGAACAACTAAGGAAAGAGTTGATGGAGAAAGTTGTGAAAGTAGTCATCCCTGAAAAGTACCTCGATGATGAGACTATTTACCACATCCAGCCATCTGGACGATTTGTCATTGGAGGCCCACAGGTGAGGTGGATCGACAGTGTGTAATCCCCATACCTACCTGCAATCAGAGTAACTTATCTCCTGGCTTTATTTGGTAGAATATAGCTGTCTTGCACATATATATATCTAGAATTTGTGTTAATGATCTAGGATTTATACCTCTATCCATTGGGATGTAACGTGTATGTGTCTGTTTATCAGAGTGATGCTGGAGTGACTGGCCGTAAGATTATTGTTGACACGTATGGCGGGTGGGGAGCTCACGGTGGTGGAGCCTTCTCCGGCAAGGATTTCTCCAAGGTGGACAGGTCCGCCGCCTACGCTGCCCGCTGGGTTGCCAAATCTCTAGTCAAGGCTGGCCTCTGCAGGAGGGTCCTCGTTCAGGTGAGACCAATGTGCTGCCATACTGGATATATGACCTGCATACATGGGCTCAAATAAATTTAATCAGGTGCTTGATTAATATGGCTGATTCAACATGCCATGGCTCTATTTCTAGGTGTCCTATGCCATCGGTGTTGCCAAGCCCCTGTCCATCTTCATCAGTAGTTACGGCACTGGTGTGAAGACGGACAAGGAGCTGCTGAAGATTGTGGAAGACAACTTCGATCTGAGGCCAGGAGTCATTGTCAGGTCAGTGTGATCTTTATTATGTCTGCCAAGTGTGGTTAATGAATATTATACACATGAACACAGCCCTAAGCGAAAACAAAAATATTCCAATTTTCTCAACCACATGATTTACAGAGAACTCGACCTGAAGCGTCCCATTTATCAAAGGACTGCAGCCTACGGACATTTTGGCAGGCCAGAGTTTAGCTGGGAACAGCCCAAGAAGCTGGTCTACTAGAAGGAAAAGTGTCTGTCGCAGCACAACACACAGTCACAAGTTGTGCTGCCGTTCTGCGTCGAGTTATAAATTCAAGTGTTCCTTCCACGATCTATAACGTTTTATCATGTATGTTTTGTATGTTAGTATAGTCGTGTGATTTTATGCAGTAAAGAAAATTTGTTGCAGGCGTCGGTTGCTCCAGTTAAGCAGGTGCCATGCTGACTGAAGCAACCGGCCCTGGGTGGACCACAGTAGTAAGGAGAGTGTAGTTGATGTCTCACTTCATCTGCTCTTGGGTCCTGAAGCAGATTGTCGTGCCACCTTAACTATCTTCTTTTTGCTGCTGCAAATGTGCTTCGTGTTTGGAAATTTGGAAGCACATCTGTCTTGTGTTTATAATAATTTACTGGGAAAGAGCACTCGTTATAAACACTCGGGTCCACTGATTTCCATTGAACATCTTGGAATGTAAACCGCATGAAAAGTAAATGCTGGTCATAGTAAGTTTTTTTTTGTTGTGATAAGGTCAGGATGGTAGTGTGATTAAATGCAATTTATTCATATTATCACTTGATCAGTTTTACTCGACCATTTTTTTTTCACACATTGATAATGATGAAGCATGTAGCTGTATGTGAAATATAGTATTTAAGCCATTTCGCAGTACCATTTAACTTATAGTGCATTATAATGTAGTGTAAGAAGTTGATGAATTTATTGAACAGTTGGAAATTGTTGCTGAGGAAATCCATAGTGAAGTTGTAGAAGCGACATTCCCTGATGAATGCGAGGTTATATGAGAGTGAACAGTTGTTGCCTAAATATGTACATATTAACTTTTCTGTATGTTTTGTTATATTAGATTGTACCAAAAATGTACATGAGGGATGAATAAACTACATACTCAATATCTGTACTTGTGTTTTGCTCACAAGCGTGGCCCATGTAGCGCACTACCACGGAATGAATACTATATCTGTCTGGCACATTTTTAATCTTCATTGAACTTACAGGGGCCCAAGGTATCATACACTGCACCTTAAATGCAATCGCCTTAAATTGTCCACTACATGAATGCCATTTGATCTGTCCGTCGCCGAATGTAGAGTAAGGCGCAGGATATGATACTTGGGGCAAGGAGTAAACTGCGATATATGGGCCCAAGGCTTAACAAATAGAATGTGGCACGTTTCATTCAATTCATCCTACATTGGATGTGCAACTTTGTACAAAGTTTGACACAGATCCTAAATTGTGCAACTCTGTACGAAACTGAAATTCCCAATATCAAATACTTCAGGAATATAATATCAAATCTGACCTATGCTTTAGTTTTACAATCAACTGTTCTTGATTAGTTTTGTTTACTAATATTTGAAAATATCTAATATACAGAAATACATGACTGTCTGATGGTGAAAATTGTTTCCATTCAATGGCCCCCCACGAAATGTACAACAGATGAGTATACATCACTTTATTGTTGGAATCACAATTTCAGTCATAATGATCAGACAGCCCGTATACATACATGTAGAATCATTTTAAATTGCAGTTTTGAAAGTATTGTGTAAACTACATGACCGTTGATCACAGTTGACCATAAACAATTCTAGATACATTCACTAGGATGCAGTGTCACAAATTATTTTCATACTGACATTAACCAGCATATTTGTCAATTTTAACAATGCATGAATTGGTCCCTTTTAAAACAAATGTAAATGATGAATAATTGGACGGAATTCTGTGACTATGCAGGAAACTGAAATTCTGCTAAACACTGCTAAATATTGATAAACTGGAATGTAAACTCCTTAAACAATATAGCTGATACAATTGGTTGTGATAACAATAAATATAACAATAATAAATAACATTTTGACAATATAATGGCATAAAAAATTGTATCCTGAATTCTACGAGTACAAGCCATTTCAAAATGTACAAAAATATTTTCACATCAGCAACACGGGTTTGGGCTGCAGTGTCAGTTCTCGCAGAAAACACATTGCCATCAGGCATCAGTGCAATATATTGGGGATTTAGTGATGCCTTCATCTTTTCCCAGTTCGGCCTCTCACTGCACCAGGGACACTGGTCTTTGGACGCTTGGCTGCAATTAGAGGCACACAGGCAAGATACCATTCAAATGTAGTGAAAAGTTCATTTGTAAGTTGCCAGTTGAGATTTAATATAGAAGTAACGAGATGAGAATGTTGACAAGGGACAAGTTTGTTGACTCACTTTGATCAACAGGTTTGGATTTAGTGAGGGACTGAGGCTCGGAGTACTTTGCCACCAGTTTCTTGTCATTCATCAGCTGGATGTCCTGTTCTCCTGCCTGGTTCCTGTCAGCAAAACATAGTGCACAGACTTCACTACACTGACTTCATTAGATAATACCATGTGGACAGCCATACTGCTACAAAACTAGACTTAATCATACCATGTGGACAGCCATACTGCTACAACATTAGACTTGTAATTATAACATGTGGACAGCCATACTGCTACAAAACTAGACTTAATCATACCATGTGGACAGCCATACTGCTACAAAACTAGACTTAATCATACCATGTGGACAGCCATACTGCTATAACACTAGACTTGTAATCATACCATGTGGACAGCCATACTGCTACAAAACTAGACTTAATCATACCATGTGGACAGCCATACTGCTATAACACTAGACTTGTAATCATACCATGTGGACAGCCATACTGCTACAAAACTAGACTTAATCATACCATGTTGACAGCCATACTGCTACAAACAAATCATACCATGAGGACAGCCATACTGCTACAAAATGACTTAATCATACAATGTTGACAGCCATACTGCTACAAACAAATCATATCATGAGGACGGCCATACTGCTACAAAATGACTTAATCATACCGTGTGGACAACCATACTGCTACAAAAGGAAGTTTTAACTTGTTTAAAACCAGTATTTATTACATACCTACCTCTATAATAAACTCTTTGGGTAATCTTACCTTGGCATTCAAAGAAGAGGAGAGAGAAATGAATGTCACAAGAATTTTCTCAAAATTCCTGACATCCATCTCGAACTCGAAATTGAAGGAAATTACTCTCACACATCTCAGATTCCCCGCGGTGTAGATGTGACGTCACACCGGTCATATGATTGACCTTAACCGCCATTAATTTGCCCACCTGGTTAAGGCAGGGGAGGCGGGAGGGAGAATAATCGTGTTTATTATAGAGGTAGGTATGTAATAAATACTGGTTTTAAACAAGTTAAAACTTCCTATTTATTGCCATACCACTACCTCTATAATAAACTCTTTGGGTTATATCAGAATAACCAAAGGAGGTGGGTTTAACCCTCTCCCGGGAATTTCATCACCGATGTGTGAGAGTAGGAAATATCCATTGAAAGTAGTAAATATTGTGTTTTACTTTTAAATTATAATTTTAAGTCGAAAATACATATTTACAGGATATTTACAACTATACCATAATACACGCCTGAATTACCTTCAGATGCATGGAGACGAGCAGGGGCTCTGCAGAGGTGACTTTCCTCTTGCAGAAGAACAAAAATTTCCCTCGCCAAAGAAGAGGAGCAACTCCCCTGGGAGTCGACCTCAGGTGCATCTGTACAGAGGCGTGCTGATCTATTTACAGGTATCTACAGCTGGACTACACGCTCCGCCGCCACCAGTCGTCCAAGCTGGAGGCCGGAGTCATCCTCCCAAGCTAACTCCCTGAGATAGAAAGAAGTGAATGTGTTATGAGATTTCCAGGTACAGGCAGACATGACATCATTCAGAGACACTTTATTTGTAAAGGCAAGTGAAGCCGCGAGAGCCCTCACATCATGCGCTTTGACTCTGAAACCTGTGGATTTTTTCGCCTGTGACTTTTCATAGCAAAATCTAACACACTTCTTGATCCAAGATGAGATCGTAGCAGGACGGATATCATTTGGAAAATCCTTAAGATAGGACACGAAAAGCAAACGCTTGCCGAGATGCAGCTCACGCGTACGATTAACGTAGATGCGGAGGGCTCGCACGGGACAAAGCTTCGCGTCTTCCTCCAGGCCCGGCCCCAGAGAAGGAGTCAGGGCGGGAATGGAAAAGCTCAATAATGGCGTACCTGCTAATTGAGTTTTGGCCAGAAAGGAGGGAATGACTCCGAGGAGAACCGAGGAGCCATCCGACTTCCACTTAACTTTGGAAAAGGACAGAGCGTGAAGCTCACTCCGTCGCTTCCCGGAAGCCAGAGCCAAAAGGAAGACCGTCTTAAACGTCAGCAACTTTAGTGAGGCCCGCTCAAGGGGTTCGAACGGATCTTTTCTTAAGACGTTGAGAACAAGCGATAGATCCCACTCAGGAACCGGGTTCCTAGCTTTCGGTCTTTCGATCTCGAAACTATTAATCAACGCAGTCAAACCTTGATCATGACCAAAATCGATCCCAAGTTTGGGTTTTAGAGTCTTCGCGATAGCCGTACGGTAACCCGCGATCGTGGATGGAGCTCGCCCTTCATTGAACTTTTCGAGAAGAAATTCGGAAATTAGGGGAGCATCGACTCTGAAAGGACTAACCTTCCGGCGACGACACCAAGCACAGAAGGAAGTCCACTTCGATTGGTAGACTGCCAAAGAAGATTTTCGATTTGATCGGGCGATCCTAGCGGACACCTCCCTTGAAAATCCCTTCTTTCGGAAACATCGCTCGACAATATCCAGGCATGAAGCTTCAGACTTGCGGGAGCCTGATGAAACATGCTGGAGCGAGGTTGTTTGAGGAGGTCCCACCGATCCCGAAGCTGACGAGGGAAGTCTACTATCAACTCCAGAAGGTCCGGGAACCACGACCTCTGCGGTAGACACGGAGCAATCAGCAGGAGGCGACACTGGTGAGTCCGAAACTTGGCGATCACCTTGTCCAACAACACCGCTGGGGGGTAAGCATACGCGTACATGCCCTCCCAGGACGTCGACATCGCATCCACTGACATGGCCGTGGGATCGGGAATGGGAGACACAAACGAAGGAAGTTTGTGGTTCCACCGGGTCGCAAACAAATCGACCATCGGCGTGCCCCATAGGCCGCAGAGAGATTGGAATACCCTGGGGGCAAGACTCCACTCCATGGCCTGGACCTGGCCCCTCCGGGAGAGGCGGTCCGCCCAAACATTCATATGACCAGGGATATGCCTCGCGAAAAGCGAAATACCCCGGTCGTGACACCAGAGCAGGAGGTCGATAGCGGCCTGGCACAGCGACTGGGACTTCGTACCGCCCTGCTTGTTGATGTAAGCGACAACGGTGGAGTTGTCGGTGGCCACCAACACAGCCTGATTGAGGAAATGTGTTTCCCAATGCCTGAGAGCCAAGAACACAGCCTCCAGTTCCAACAGGTTTATGTGCCATTCCTGCTGAGACGAAGACCAGGTGCCCGAGACCTCGCTGTCGTCCCAGTGAGCGCCCCAGCCGTCCATACTGGCATCCGTAAATACGTGCCTGGATGGAAGCGGCCGGCGGAATGACGACCCTCGGAGCAGATTGACGGGATCCAGCCACCATTGCAGATGGGAAACGACTTCCGGAGAGACCTGCACGAGCTGGGATCTGTCTCCCGTGACCTGGGACCATTGAGAGTGTAGATGCCGCTGAATAGGCCGCATGTGCAGGCGGCCCAACGGAACTAACTTTTCCGTGGACGCCAGCGTCCCGAGAAGGGACTGCCAGCGTCTGGCCGTCTGTGGAATGCGACGAAGGAAGCCTTCTGACAGCACGGATAATTTTGACTGACGATCCAGCGTCGGCAATACAGTCTCTGAGGTAGTCTGATAACGATACCCCAAGAAGACGAAGTCTCGACGCGGTGACAAGTCGGACTTTTTTTGGTTGATTTTGAACCCCATCCGTGAGCATAGATTTACCACAAACTGTGCTTGGACGATCAGCGTTTCGCGACAATGGTGCCGGATTAGCCAATCGTCGAGATATTGGTGGATAAAAATCCCCCGCTTGTGGGCGAGAATCTGGACTTCCCGAGCCACCATGGTGAAAATCCACGGCGCTGTCGATAATCCGAACGGGAGCGCCCGAAACTGCCATACGCGGCCGAGATAGAGAAATCTCAGGTATTTGCGAACTGCAGGTTTCATTGGAATATGGAAATAGGCATCTTTGAGATCGATCGTTACCACCCACGAATCGCGAGGCATGACTGAACGAACTTGCTCCGGCGTTTCCATGGAAAACGTCGGCACTATTAAGAACTTGTTCAACGGAGAAAGATCTATCACTGGTCTCCAACCCCCCGACGCTTTGGGAACCACAAACAACACGCTGTAGAACCCGGGAGTGTCCCCGGGAGCAGGTTCTATCGCTTGTTTCTCGATCATCGCCGTTATCTCCTCGTGGAGAACACGGCGGCGTTCTGGATCGTTTGGAAGAGTGAAACCCCTTGGGACGGGCGATAACGGTGGCAATTTCTCGAATTTCAGGCCGAATCCTCGACGGAGCGTCGAGACGACCCAGGGGCAAGCCCCGAGCCGCTCCCACTCTTTCCAAAACAGAATTAAACGAGCTCCTACGGGCTCGTCTGAGGAAGGAATATCGACCGAAACGAGCTGACCATGCAGCTCTTCTCGACACTCGAGCAAAGGATCCGGCCCGGAATCCGAAGCTATACGTACCCGGTTTCTTTTCCCCTGCGGGCTTGGGAGCCTCTCCGCGTCCTCGGCCTCGGCCACGACCACGGTCTCCTCGGGTGCTGCCGGCAGAGGCCCCGCGAAAGGGCAACCCTGAGGCCCTGCCTCTCGCTCTACCACGGCCACGAGTCGGCTGTTGCTGAGGCTGAGACTGCTGAACTGCAGACTGGGGCTTCTTAAAGGCCGAAACCATCTGTTGTGTGAGGCGTTCCAGAGACTTCGACTGGCTCAGGAGGGCATTGGAAGTAGAGGACTTCGCGGCCTTCTCGTCGGCCTCCTTCTTCACCTCCCGCAACTCCGCAGAACGGTCAGGGAGTAGAAGTGAAGTAGGGGCTCCGGAAGAGGGGATAACGGGGTGGAGAACTCTCATGTCTGTCATGAGCTGGTCCGGAACCTCGAACTTGAGGGATGAGAGGAAGGCGTCACGCCGCCACAACTCGGACACCCAGAGTGAGTGGGAGTCCAGGGCCACCTTGTCACCCACACCTTTGCCAATGGAGGTGACCAATGAAGCGCAGCTCAATAAGGCTTCTGCCAAATCATCCCGGTCGACGTCAGGGTTGTCCAGGACCTGGTCACGGCACTGAAGAATGGCCCGTCTCGTAGCCATCGACAGCCAGTCCATGGCCGAATCCGTGGCCAGCCCCACTCGAAACGTGTGCTGCAGCTCCGCCAAGGCCGCCCATGGGATCTCCACGGCCTTAGGCTCCTTGAAAAAGGCGTAATGGGGGTGATGCCTCCTCAAAGCTGTAGGCTTGTCGTCCAACTCCGACGACGTATAGTAGTCGTTGACAGACGGGCGAGCAGGATACGCGCCAATCGCCGACTTGTTGGACCTGATGGTCTCGTCCATGCGCTCCTGCATGGAGCCGCGAACTCCCTGTGACAGAGGGAACCGTAAGGCGTCCTTCGACGGCCGGGGGTGCTCTATCTCAGAAGAGATCATCGAACGAGCCACCTTCTTGACTGGGGCCGGAGCATGCTCTTCGGGCCACAAACCCGGGAGGACCCTCTTCACAAAATCCAACTTCTCCCCCCAAGAGAGAGGGTCGTCGGACTCGGGCTGGTCCGCCTCCTGGTCCGGGTCCGCCTTACGCTTTCGCGGAAGCGTGAGGCCTGACGGGCCAGGTAACGGCTGGTCAGCCGACTGAGAGACCTGTAGGGAAGGTTCCTCATCTGAAGACGGCTCTTCCCTAAGCAGAGGGGAAGACGGGGGCGGTGGCGGCTGTGGAGGCGTGAACCTCGCCAGAAACTGCTGCCACTGGCCTAACATCTCTTCCCGAAAAGACTGAAGCTCGCCCCTAAGGCGCTGCTCTGACGTCGTGGAAGAGCTCCCCTGGACAGGAACACCGGACGGCTCCGACGCACGGGAAGACCCTTGGTCCGCCAACTGGGCGAAGGACAACATACCCTGGCTAGAGGCGACGAAACCGGAGGGCAGGGCCGTAAGAGGGGAATCGTCCTTGATATCCTCGGCGATCTGAAACACACAGGGCGAATCAGAAAAAGGAAACTCTGGAAACCGTGGAGACATGGAAACTCCAGGAACCCATGGGTTTGGACGGCTCATGGCCCTTGGCTCCCGGCCCCTACTGGCCACGGCTCCGGTAGCCACGGCCTGGGGTCCAGTAACCGACGGGAAATCGGGTGCCGGCGGCCGTATCACTGGCGACACGGGCCCGGACCGAAATCCGCCCTGGCTATGGGGTTGAAACCCAGCTCCGGGGGCAGGTGCCCGACCCGGAGGGGGAAACAACACTCTCTGTCCAGAGGGATCCCGGGCGCAGGGAACCGTCGTGAGCCCGACGGAACCGGCAGACCCCGAAACCACACTCGGACACTGAAACCCAGGTCGTTCAGCCAGAGAAGCATGAGAACGAGGGGCCAGTAGAGAGGGAGCCAAAAGTGAGCCACACAAACCCGTAGGTTGTGGGGAAGTTAGGGTGCCGAGAGCCGAACGCGCGGCTCCCGGGACCCGTACCTGGCTGAAAGAAAATGACAATGATAAATCAAAACTTACAGCACAAACAGCATTGGTTAACTGCAAATCTAAACGCCGCTTGCGTTCCTCAGACGCCTTGGGACGCGGCCTGGCGCTATCAGAATCTGACGGGGAAGGGGGAGTAGGGCAACCAGCAAACCTGCGGGCCTGAATCTCCCGTAAGCCTTGAAGACAGAGTTTCCACTCGTCGATGGACCAATCCGCGCATAACTCACAGGTGGCTGAAGGACGGCAATAAACAGTGTCCCTACACTGCCAGCAGGCGTTATGAGCCTCCCACTTAGGAAGGTAGTGTTTGCAAACGATGCACTTCATATCTGAAACATATCAAACATCGAAGTACAAACGGGCGATAATGGGGGAAGGAAAGGGGCCTGGGGAGGCTTTACCATTTCCTCCCAAAAAAATCGCAAGTCACTAACTCTAAGCTAGTCTAACAACGAAAGAACGATCTACTGAAGAAAAAGCTGTGCAAAGAACAGCCTAAAGACGATCGTAGACGTGAAGAAATTCGACTTTGAATGCCGAAAGCAAGACTTGCTGCACATCCAACAATGGAGGAGCAAATTAATGGCGGTTAAGGTCAATCATATGACCGGTGTGACGTCACATCTACACCGCGGGGAATCTGAGATGTGTGAGAGTAATTTCCTTCAATTTCGAGTTCGAGATGGATGTCAGGAATTTTGAGAAAATTCTTGTGACATTCATTTCTCTCTCCTCTTCTTTGAATGCCAAGGTAAGATTACCCAAAGAGTTTATTATAGAGGTAGTGGTATGGCAATAAATACTAGACTTAATCACACAGTGTAGACACCCATACTGCTACAAACTGACTTAATCATACCCTGAGGACAGTTATACTGCTACAAAACTACAGACTTGTGATCATACCATGTGGCCAGCCATACTGCTATGAAACAAATCATACCATGAGGACAGCCATACCACTACAAAATCACTAAATCATACCACATGGACAGCCATACTGCTACAAAACTAGACTTGATCATACCATGAGGACAGCATACCATGAGGACAAACATACTGCTACAAAACGACTTAATCATACCATGTGGACAGCCATACTACTACAAAACAACTTAGTCATACCATGTGGACAGCCATACCGCTACAAAATGCCTTAATCATACCATGTTGACAGCCATACTGCTACGAACAAATCATACCATGAGGATGGCCATACTGCTACAAAACGACTTGATCATACCATTAGGACAGTCATACTGCTACAAAACTACAAACTTGTAATCATACCATGAGGACAGCCATACAACTTAATCATACCATGAGGACAAACATACTGCTACAAAATGACTTAATCATACCATGTGGACAGCCATACTGCTACAAAACTAGACTTAATCATACCATGAGGGCAGCCATACTGCTACAAAAACAGACTTAATCATACCATGTGGACAGACAAGTTTCTATAAACTTTTCACGTTTCTATTCAATCATACCATGTGGAAGTCAGCTGCCACTTACTTAATGACGGTGTGTTTTTCCCGTCGTTGGATGGTTTCGTCGTCGGTGAACAGTATGGTGTGGTATCTCTGTGGTACATCACAAGTGGGTAGTATCCCACGGCCACTGGTCTGCACCATGTCTAGCTGGCCGTTATACACCAGTAAGTCATCAACTAGCAACTACAGACACAGGAAACAGAACCAGTTTGTTGAAATGGCACTTGCAAATGGAATGGATTCTTAACAATTCCAGTTCTAAACAAGATCAGTGCAAACCACAAAGAACATGAACAAATCAAAGCAGCACAATTATAAAATTGATTAGAATCTCGAGTAATGTGTACATACAGCAAAGTCTTTGACACCCCGGTTTGGAGTTTTGCTATAATTCCATATCTTGATCATGGCCACTTCCATGGGACTGTCAAATATGACATACACCCGATTCACCTGCAACAGGAAAAGCATTCTTGAGTTCATTATGAGTCCCTTCTCAAGTGACAGCTCTCATCAATGAGTTATCAATCAACAAAAGAACTGACCAAAGACGGTAGAACAGGTGCCAGCCACATATGTCTTCCGTCAGTGGTATCATTGACACCGTCGATCAGTTTGTCAATTGTCCGAACATCATTCTCCACACCATTCAGAACATTCACGCTGTCAGGGTTTGCTGAGATATCTGGAAAATTTCATTGACAGTATAGTAAACTGAGTCAGCTAAACATTTGGTTGGTTGGTACCACTAGAGTTACAATTGAATCAATGAGAAATCTTGATTAAAAGATGTGGTTTGAGAATTACAAAATAACACTATCTTACTGTTCTCTTTCAACTCAATCAGAGCCCCTTGTGTATCATAGAATTCCAGCCCATTCAATCCAACGTAATAGGCATCTCCCCACGTCGATAGTAACTGTAGCTGGTAAATAACTGGAACAACAGCAGTTAAGGTGCAACACTAGAACTCCTGCACGTTTAAAACCGCCAAACAGTTCATAACCGCCAAACATTTGGTATACAATTTAACATGTAAATGAACCCGTGAAATAAGACGACCTGTAAGAAAAGACCTCATTTTCTCTGCAAAAGGTGAGGTCTTATCTTACAGGGACCACTGTACTATGGAATATCTAGGACTAGAATCAGTGGTGGCATTTGTGTAGCAGGGTTCTGATATAGCTGTTTAAATATTGAAAGAGAGAAAATTAAGATCTCAGATCAGGTCTCGGAAAAGCAAGGATACATCCACAAGGCTTCTCGACAACCTCGTATTCCTGACTGGCTTTGTCGAGCATCAAACTGTCTCTGCAAACGACATAGACACTGAACTCTTAATTCATTCGCCTTTCCACAATGCTAATATATATTAATCTTCAAATACCATACCTAGCTTTGGTGTCGGTGACTTTGCTTGTGCCAGGACTAGCACTGGTGAAGCTCACTTCCTGGGCAAAGTCAAAGAAGCAGTTTCCTGGGCCTTTGCGGATCAGAAAACCTTCTGGTGGTGACACTTGCCGGTTGTCGACAGCCACATGTACTGTCTTCACCTGGCATCCAAAAAGTTTTGAATTAGGAAGGAATGCCTATGAGGACAACATAAAGTCAAATTTAGTGATAATACTCCTGTCTTTCTTGATAACTGGAATCGACTGTATCCAGCCAGGGCTGATACTCATGTATTTCCCCTGTGTGGAGGATTGGTGGTGGATCAACTCACGCCTCGGTACGTGTCCTCGGGACTCTTGTTGTAGTTCCAGAAGCGGAGACCCAGAAGGTCGACAGGTCGACCCATGTCCACAACCAGCGTGTGGTCCTCCCCATCAGTGTATGGAATCAGCCACATGTGCTCGTCGCTCGTCGTGATGTTCACACCATCAATTAACCTGGAAAATCAACACTGATTAGCCTCCGCAAATTGTTACTATCAGAGAGATTACATATTAACTACTTCAGTTCTGCTGGATGTTTATTTCATCAAGCAGGATATATTTGGCCATTGAATTCCATGACCACCCAAGACTACCAACAATTAATATATTCATTCTATGACATTCTGGAGGTCTATAGTACAAGACACAAGATGAATGGACTGGCAACAGTAGGTACAGACTTGTCGAGGGTGCGGTCGTCAGCCTCATATCCCGGGAGAACGTGGAGGTCTCGCGGGTCGGCGTCCAACATGTGGAGCTCCAGGGGGAGGGTGTCTCCGTCCACGCCCACAACCTCCAGGCCGGTTAGGCCAAGGTAGTACGGGTCGCCCCATGTCGCCGTGAACCGCAGACACAGTCCTGTGTGGCATAATATCTATCTAAACCATGGGATGGTCTCTCGTGACTTATGCTAGGTTGTCATTGTACTTATATCACTAGGAACCAGAAGTAGCATGAGCACAAATTTAGGAAGATAATGTAATATGATATGCTGCCATAGACATATACTACTGTGGTATATTTCAACTTACGCTGTCCCCTGACGTTAGTGTCAGGTCCAGCAGAGGCAGAATTCAGTGGCACATGAGCAGGCGTAGCAATCGCACCACGACCGTGGGCAGCACTTGTGAATGGCCTGGCCTGAAAGTACATTGCACAGACATATACAGTAGTTCTGGTCAGCATCTCTTCATTTGCTAACACTTCAACTGAATGCCTATTGTGTCCACAACAAGCTATCACCAGACCTTGGAGCCCACATCCTCGTCTGCAGTCCTCGGTCTCTCCTCCTCATCCTCATCACTGTCCTCCTCAAAGACGAGGTCGGTTTCGTACACCCGGTCAAAGTGCGACACTCGCTCCAAAATATCCTCCTCCATCGTAAACAGGATTGTCTAGGACAGGCAAGACAGAAGTTGTACTTTGTAGGCAATGGGATAAATTCTCTACCAGGGGGGTTGCCGTTTGCACTTCATGTAAATTACCTCTCCGAATGATTCTGAGCCACCAATTATTCCACCACAGGCCCGAGTGATCTCCCCCTCAAAAATCTTCTGGCCATCCAGCACAATCTCTATGTCCTTAGCACCGCGGTATGAATGGATGCGAGATTTGTTGTAGTTCTGTCAACAAAGAAACCACAAACTAGTTCAACATTCCTTGGCACTTGAAACTCGAAACAAGTCACTCTACTTTGGAGACAAGTAACTAATCAATTATAATGAATGACAAGAACAGTTACTGACAACACACCACTGCCTGAACTGACCCATATTCGCATCATAGCAATCTGTATAGGTTTGTCGAATGTCAGAGTGACGATATGCTGTTCGCCTCTCGTGAAGGGTGCCAGCCACATGTGAGTGTCGTCTCGGGTTCGATTCACATTGTCGATGAGATTCGACACGACCCGTGGATCCTTGCTGTACTCTGGCAGGATGTTAATGTCCTCGGGATTGGCAGTGATCTATTGAAGATAGTGTGTCACTATATAATAAAGTATTATAAATGACGATCTCTTCAATTACACGCTCTGGAATGATATCATGTGGACAGCAATATTGCTACAAACTATATTGATTTTTGAATGATACCATGTAGATAGCAATATTGCTACAAACTTGATTTTTAATGGCTTTTCAAGCGACCACATGGACAGTGATTTTACCACAAGCTACTTTTTTCATCATACACTACTTTGTATAATGCATGCATTAACTTGATTAAATGTTACCAGGAGTGGTTGATATCCTAATTTGAAATATTTGTCGATTTATGCATCAGTTTGAGGCTGTTGCATTACCAATTCTGTATGTTAGTAGTATAACACATGCTCCATGTCCAGTGTCTATTTGGGTTACCTTAGTAACATGGGCTGGTTCTCCTGTGCTTGTGAAGATCTCTATACCATTGAGGCCAACATAGTGGTGATCTCCCCACGTAGACAGAATGTGTATAATCATCTCAGAACCCATTGGCAACTCAGGAATAGTGAATGACCTGTTGAGAGCTTCAGCACTGCAAGTGAGAAACAAAACATGCAAAGTTTGGGCATCAGCACATCAGCAGATTGATTTGCCTCAGGAAAACACAATTTTCTGAAGAGTACAATAACTCACCATTCACTATCAGATTCATTCTCTTCAAGCAGAGTGTCATGGATAACAGATGTCTGGGGAGGTTTTTCTTTCTCCTGCACTAGATACTCATCAATGATGTCTTCTGCAATTCGTAAGTATTTTTTTTGCACATATTATTTCTTTGACAAATTGATGAGAGGCTCGTCCATGTCATCAAGGATTTCTAGTAGTAACACAGCACAGACATTAAACTCACTCTGGAGATCGACAGAGATACGACCCTTCTGAGATCGATTGAAGAGGTTCAGCGACATCCAAGACTCCTCCAGCTGGAACTGTTCTTTCTTCTTCCACTCAGCGCGTTTCTGTTCTATCTCCTGCATGCGGACAGGAGTCAGTCGACCGGACTCAGTCTCTGTATGGGAAGATAAAAAGTATGATGCTCCCACTTAGGCATCATGTCAGCATTCCTGCTAGACTTCATCTTTTGTTCCTGGATTCTGACAAGCATCATCACTACATAGAGTACATTGAAAAGGTTATAACAGCTACCTGCGACACTGAGAGCCTGTGATTTGCGACCAGACAGAGGCCGCTCCACCTCCCCGTCCAACACAGTCGGCAAATGTGGCACACTGCAAAGGACAGAGGCTTCAAATCAGGGACTGTGACATATAACTGGAAAGTCTCTATCACATTTGCCACTGAACATGCAAACAGGCTGTCTGTTACCACTTACCCAGCAGTCGGCCAGTTGTTCAACAGATCTTCCTCTTCCTGCCGCCGACTGCTGCCCTTCTTAGCACCTGAATGATTCCATCACAGTATATTTTTCAAAATCCTATCATAGATATGCATACTGCACCCAAAGCATCCGACAGAGTGATGCTGTACGAGACACCGAACACATACCTGACTTGTCTTCTTTGTTCAGCCAAGGAGGCAGGTCCTCTTTGTCCCTGTGAAGTTGACAAAATTTATCAGTGTACATGTAAGTACATTTGGAATATGTAATGAGGTGAAGCGATTGGCAAGACTGATCCCCAGCTGCATTTTCCAGCATGATTGGTATCAAGTTAAATTCAGCAGAACTAACTTCGTAATTTTCCTAATCTGGTCCAACATGGATCCTGTGTCTTCATCTGAGAAGTGTGGAGTGCCTGGCTTGGATCCAGTCTTCCCATCAGACCCTGACAAATGGCTCGGGATGGCTGATAGTGGTTCACTTTCATTCCCAGCTTGCTTACTCAGTCTAATGTCAGGAGTATCCCTAGAACTTTTCCTAATGTCTAAGTCTTTAGCACTGATTCCTCTACAATTGTTTTTGTCCGTTGACTGTTTGACACTGAACGATGAGCTGATATGTCCCTCTGACTTGTCTGTCTGGTAGTGGTCCTCACTCAAGGCCAGTGAGGTATCCACACTGGACTGACTACCGTCCAATCGAGCAGCCATCTTAGATTTCCGATCTCGCTCTTTCTGCTTCCTTCTACGTGATCTTGGTTCACCAGATGACTCTGCAGTTATGAAGAGTTTGTAGTCCATGCAAGCAAGCGTACTATTATCTACTGTTTAAATATTTCTGGCAAACAAACAAGGTACATAATCTGTCAAGTTCAATGAATAACAAAGCCAAACCTGTAGGTTTTTTGGAGTTCCACGTTGCTTTGTCTGCGTTCTCTGGACTGCCAGCATCTATGACGGGTGGTTCAATATCCTCACTTCGCTGTACCATCCTGGTCTCGGACCTGATTGGGGAGCGCGCTGACAACATTTCCACACTCGGGAACAGCGAGACATTGTCCATTGCCTGTCGAGGGGGCGACACTTTGCCAGGAGCCGAGGGTGACTTGGCAGGGGTGAGGATTGGCTGGGGGTGGTGGCTGTCCAGGCTAATATCCTTGTGGTAGTTAAACACCTGATTACCGCAGCCCTTGTCCAACTGCCCATCGAATACGGTGGCTCCGTCAACAGTTACAACAAGATCACACACACCTATATCCAGATCCTAGACACAGACATATAGGTTCATCATATTACAATAACTGATAAGTTGATAAGTTTGGTATACTCATGTTTGCTGTTACTACAGTCTCCAACCCAAACGATAAAGCAGAACTCACATATAAAGATTTGTTGTAGTTCCATATCCGGATTTTGCCAAGACTAGTTTCACCGAGTGATGACTTGGGTATCGTGAACTTGAGTTTGACTAACTTTCCGCTCAATGGCTTGTCACAGCACCACATGTTCCTGTCCTTTGTTGTCTATCAGATCCCAAAATAAAACACCTCATAAGTCAGTCAGACACATTATAAACACTTTTCACATTTTGTAAAGAATGTACCTGCTAAACCTTGCCTATCCTGAGTGTGTCATTTTACCTCAACAGAGAGTCTTACCTTGTACTTCCCATTACACAGTGCCGCAAGTGATCCGCTGGGATGCCTCGCCCCCTCCACTTGGACATGCTCGGAGCACACTTCAATTCGACGCCTTTGTCTGTCAAAGAACTGCACCTCGGTGAGTCCAACTCGCTCATCGTGGCCCCAGTTACTGCTAAGACACAGGCATACCTCAATGCCACTGGTCACACTTGGCTTGCTCTGTCAAAAAATTGTATTGTAATTGTGAATTTTATCCATCATGTCCCAAAACAGTTTTTACTGCATTACACATGTACCTTCAACTGAAAACCGTGGAATTGACAATTTCTATGTCAAACGCACCTTTGATTTGTGTGGTTTGTCATTACTCAGTGGTGGTTCGATAGCTTCCAGTGTAACATTTGGTGAACTCTCAGACTCTTCAATATCTCGCAGAGCCCGCAGAAGCTTCCTCTGTCCTCTGAAAGTTACAATAATTCTGGTGACACAAACTGAGAGAATTCCTGCGTTGCTGTGCAAAATTCAGTTAATTTCTTGATACAACGACAACAATCTCTAAGCGTCATGCACAGGTGTCCAGTAACAGTCCACTTTCTGTTATCTGAAGCTTATGAACAATTTTTAAAAACTTTCTCATCTTATCTTTATGGGAATTGAAAGTTTGCCCCCTGTACCTGGAGTCCAACTGCAGCACCTTCTGCACTATGCTGTCGATCTCGTTGCCAGATTTCTCTGTGGTTTCTCGACTGTGTTTAAAGTCACCTGCAGGAACTGCCCAGCTATCTCTCGTCTCACTCGTCTTTGTCGGCTTCAGCCTTTCCTTGTAACTCAGCACGGCTGACGACGGTCGTCCTTTCTGGGCAGGAACGGGAGATCGTTCCTCATGCTGGTGATATAAGGAGCGGTCTTAAATTAATTAATTCTTCAAGTTTTCAATGGAATTATCGAAGAGGATGTTTGGCCATCAATGCATACAACAAATTGATAATAGAAATGCAGCTACACGTAAAAAGGTATCAGAGCAGATGTACATTCATAATAATATAGTATATATAAATCATCATTAGCCTTTGTTACTGAAATTGTGATCTCTAGCCTGAATATATAATTGGTAATAACCACACTGACCAGGCTGGTGCCAGGAGCACTTCTGGTATCTTTCCGCTGTTTCGGTAACACCTCAGCACCCTCTTGCATGGCTTTGAACACTGCCTGAGCAGTGTCTGAAGAATCCACATCAACACTTCGCTCGACCTTCCGTGGAACCGTGGCAACTTTCTTGGATTTTGAACCTTGAGCAACATGTTTATTATAAAGGTTAAAGAAAGGCAACACCAGTAAATATAATTTTCAAAATGATTATTCAGCACCAACCATTTGTGTGTGAATGTTTATTCTATCCCAATTCTATAATTTGGTTCACAATTATCAGAAAGAAACCTGTTATGGATTTCTGCAATGAGACACATGCATGTATGCAATAGAGGCACAGTTACCTGTTTTAGCTGTCATCTCTTTGTCCTCTTGTACATGTCGTCTCCTAGCTGAGTCTTTGTGAGGTCTCTCTGAAGGCTCGCCAGCACCATCCCTTGCTTTGCCTGGAACGAATCATTTCTTACCCTTGAACTGACTATTAACACCTGATAACATTGCATAGACACTGCACTGGGGCAGCCTTCGATATTGTACATAATATTATGCACAAAGGAGAGGGAATATGTCTCCAAGTACTGACCCTTGTTGAGCTTTGGTGAGAACTCCAGTACGATCAGATCATCAGGTTTGAGGTGAGCATCCTTTGAGACCTTGGGGTTGACTTTATGAGTGAGAATCTCCCTGTGAGAGCCTGGTGTTTTCTTCCGAGGATGGCTGCGATGTTTTGTAGGAGCAACTTCTTCCTCCTCCTCCTCCTCAATGATGGGTGAGTCCTGTCCATTGAGATTCACACGAGTGATCACAGGTAGCAGCAAGAGACTGGCAACTGGTAACATTGTTACAAATGCAATCAGAATACATGCTCAGCATTCCTCGTCACTCACCGAGTCCTCTGAGCCATTCTTGGCGAGAGTTTTTCTGATGCTAGCGTTCATTTCGAGACTCGCTCTCAGTTTCTATAGGACAGTGATGGTAATAATTACCAGTACAGAAATCAACATCCAACATATCAATGTATAACATGTATTGCTATAGTGTTATGTTGACATGTGTTATGCTGACATCTAGTGTCAGGTGTCATGCATGTCAAGACACCTGAAGTATTAATACCTTGATGTCTTTAACGTTAAGGGTGAGTTGTTCACTGAGTTCTTCGTCTTGTGAGTCAGAAGACATGCTATCTGCCAGTGACACCTGACAAAAAAAACAGGCCTTGACAAACTTGACACATATTCCTGCAGGCTGTGGGAATATAATTCATGAAATATATTGAGGCATTAAAATGATTCAATCTGCAATAAATAGTTCTACTTACATTGACAGCCATATCGGTTTCAGGAATTGACTCGTCCGAGAATTCGTCTTCAGAATTCACATCATCTTCAAAGTCATCTTCATATCTACCAGTCAGAATATCTAGAAAATACGTAGGATAAGTATATATAGATGATAAATATTATCTTTAAACAGCTGAATTAATTTCTTGATACATCTAAACAGTCAACTCATTTAAAACTCTGCAATGTACATTGGAATTGCACTGTACTACTCAATTCGTCAAACATGAACTATCTACGAACCTGGAGCTTTGACCTTGACCTTGACTCCTCGAGCTGTTTTGATGTTAACGGAACCTGCAAGCCAATTTTTACGTTTTTCTGGGGCAGTTTTTGCTCGTAAATCTAGTGTCAGTTCCTCTGAAGTCTTGGGCGTCTGATCTTCCTCACAGCGACCTGCATATGAAGAGTCAAAGATAAAAACTGAATGTTTCATTCAGCTGGGGAGGTGATGTCTTTAATTAAATCAACAACTTTGAGTACCATATTGGTCCTAATAGTGGCACATGCCCTAATAGTAGAGCACCCCCCTCTTTCCACAAGAATGTTTAATTTTTGAAACACTGTAATTCACTTCATATCTTTCTAATAAGATCTTGGGAGTGTTCCAATCCACACATTGTTGCAATTTGAATCTCAATAAAGGGTGCTGAAGGCTATAGGTATATTATTCAGAGATTTTTAAAATTTTGACCTCAAGTTTGACTTCATTTTTGTGCACACTGCTGCAGGAGGTCTTGCTTTGGCACACTATGCTACTATTAGGACCAATACGATAATATAATGTACATTCCATACCTGCACCAGCAGTCTTGGTCCGACGAGACTTGGGCCTCTGTGAATGGGCTGTTATGTCAGACTCCCTCTGCTGCTGGTATGTTCTGCCATTCACCTCCCTCTGCTTGCTCGATATGGGTGACTTCTCTTTCTTTCCTTTCTTTACTTTGCCTCTCAACAAATCTGTGTTAGCACCATTGAGATACAAAGAGAAACCTTGTTCCTTTTGTTCCAATTCAATCTGTTTGGGATCCTTGGATTTCAGCTTCTTGATTGTCCTGGAAGGAATCAACACACGAAATAAATTTATGAGAAATGGGTACATGACCTTCATGATGAAACAATTTATGGGTATTACTGATACTAAGCTTTATACACACCTGTTTCTTTCATGAAGAAGCAGCAAATACTCTTCATACTGAGGGTTGATCTCTTCTAAGGCAGGTTTGGGCTGTCAAAGGAGCAAGTCAACTTAGTTAGCCGTAAGGTAACACATGCAAATTCATGACTAATTTGTACTGGTGCCAGGTTCTCAAGTTTCCACGGCTCTCAGCAATTTTTTCACCCAAGCCTATTCACAAGACCTAAGGATCAAACCAAGAGTGTTTGTGGCCGGAACAAAAGGATCAAATGTTTGCAAAAATACTGAAAGGTATAATGGCTTCCGCAAGATAGCCTAAAGGATCAAATGTTCGCAAAAATACTGAAAAGTATTTGGCTTCCCCAAGGTAGACTAAAGGATCAAATGTTTGCAAAAATACTGAAAGGTAAAATGGCTTCCCCAAGGTAGCCTAAAGGATCAAATGTTCACAAAAATACTGAAAGGTATGATGGCTTCCCCAAGGTAGCCTAAAGGATCAAATGTTCACAAAAATACTGAAAGGTATATTGGCTTCCCCAAGGTAGCCTTTTCCAGGACCTTGGGTATACTTCCAGGAATTTCCAGGCATGGAAAAATAATTTTGCGAATTCAGGGTTTTATAGGAATTTCAGGGCCCATGCAAACATTACTTTGCAAGCGATATATTCAAAACATTGCTTGCATAGTACTGGTTAGTGCGAACATTGAAGTGAAAATTCCAGATACATTACAAAATTGCCAAATCAAATGATCTTTTTACTGTACATAGTACATACACATACCTCTTCTGTACACAGGTTGACCTCTCCAGACTCCCACTGCCTTCTGTTGGTCACCCCTGGGGTAAAGTAATCAAAACTGAAAAATTTCAATAATAAGTCACAGCATTTTTATCTTTCATATTTTTTATTATTTAAGTGGATCTCGATCAACGCACCAATTTCTCTGAACAGGAATGTCTCAAAATTTATGAGAGCACAAGTCAAGATAGAGTGGGCAATTTTTATCACCATGTATTGTTTCATCATATAGCTGAATCATAATTGTGCTCCATAAAACTACATGTGAATAGAGCACCTCGGCATATGGGATCCGATTTTTTTGGCGAGCCATCAAGGCAAATTTTGCCTCAACTGACGTCACGCTTACGAGAACTGCCGAAGCTAGTTTTTTCATCGGTATGAGAAGGCGATTGCAATACTGGCTCAATATACTCGATTACATGTCGCTGTTATTAGTTACCACTTACCAATGAACGTGAACAACTTTTTTTTCATTTATTTCCCACATTGTCTTTATGTGAACAGGAATAAAACCATATTATGGTACCTTGCTACTATGACTTTAAAGGGGAACTCCGGTGAAAAAAAAAAGTTCCATGAAAATTACATATGTGATAGTACAGTGGATCCTGTGTTACTGTCACTGAATGTCTTATCAACCTGCCCGCACTGCAGCACCATAACCGTGGTGTCACTACTCCCGCACACCACATCATAATGCTACAAATTATAACTATTTATTGTTAGGGCCCGGACGAGTCGGAAATTCCCGACCCGGGTACCCGTGTGGTCGGACCCGCCCCGCCCCGGGTAACCCGTCCAAATATAGATCAAATGTGAACGGGAATCATTGGAGCAATTTGTAACACGTAAACGCCAGTCATCGATCTATTGACACATATTATTTTGTCTCATCGGTGTTTATTTTCAAGTTTGAAAAATATCACGACCTAATAAAACTACTTCCGACTGTTTCCCGATGATTTTCTTGTCATTTTTGTGATTTTACTAGTGTTTTTACTAGTGTCTAGCAAATTTTCAAGACAAAAACTAAATTTTTATTCGTTCTCGGGTACGGGTAATGGAATTCCGACCCGGGTAATTGTATGACCCGCCCCGAATTCGGGTACCCGTCGACTCGTCCGGGCCCTATTTATTGTTGTCATAATTGTCAAGGAGTGTGGCCATGTTGTGAGCGGTTTTTACGCGATCGCCTCGACCCATTGCCGGTGTAGCTCTGTATATTGCAAACATTATCAATATAATCTCACAAATTAATACAATAACGTGAAAATTACCTCTCTGCATGCGTGGAGTTGTCCGTGTCACGCTATATCTAGAATAATGCACTAATTTTTGAAGAATGATATGCGAAATCCTCCGCCATTCTCACATTTGTTTATAGTGACGTGCGCATGCGCGACATTCCAGCACAGCTTCACCGGTGATAATCAAACACGTTACGGATTCTAAATTCAGATGTTAGCGAGATGCCAAGAATGGTGGCTATAAATGGTGGATACTTCTTGATGCTATATCTAGTGTTAATTAACACTGTTTTGTTCAATCCATATATATTAGATAATAACAATCATACTGTATGGCACACACATGAATCCTTTCAAATTAGTATTTTAGTCCTGTAATCTAATAAAACAACACATGCCTATATAGCTACCGTTAGAGTTACTAGTAAAACTATTACTTGTATCTCATAATTGACTTCAACTATAGGTACAACAGGTAATATTAAGTCTATTTGATTTACCTCATTGTACGCAACGCCACAATCGGACCGGTCATTTTAATGGCCAAGTTCAACACAAAATCTCAAATGATGTTTGGCCATTATTATTATACTCTGTTTAAGATCGTGGGATCAATTTTAAATTTTGCATGTTTCTATGGCATACAAAATCATATTTTTTCACGAATTTTTAAACTTCTATCTCGAAAACAGAGATGTAAATGATCTGGCTAAATTAGCTAAACACTGGGGTAGATTAATTGCCAACTATTTCAGTTTTAGCAATAGAAATGTGAAATTCGGTAGAAGATTGCCGTGTGACTCCCATGTGCGGTTGGCCTATGCCAAGTTATCAAGTGCATGGTTATAGAACGCTACCATTTAGCATAGCAAAATAATCAGCGAAAAACAGTGTAAATGAGTTAGAAAAATTGCAGTATAGATAGTAGGCCTAGGCAAACTAGTAGATTGCCAAGGCTGCACACCTGGGTTAGAAGGCCCTATATAAATCAATGTAAATTTTCCCACTTCGGACCCTCTTATCTCTATCAAAGGGGAAGAAAATAAACTTATTGTTCATTTTTTCTGACAGCTACATCACTGGGCTGTAATAAAAATGTCATTTCGTCATATGGTCACACGCTCGTTTTTTCGCTAAATCTAAATGAAAAAAAATCACCAGTTTCCGCCCGTTTTGCCGACGAGCGTCTGACAGCCGAGGTCCTCTCGAAACATGTGTGTTCGGCGTAGGAATACCAGACATTTAATGTTTTGTCAAAACGACATGTAGTGCAATGTTCGAAGCTTTTTAGCTGCAAAATACCACTAGTTATATATTCAATATCCACAAAGACTGCATACATGCCTGAAATCCAAGTTTTTTTAGGCACTATTTGATTGGGTACACGGATGTTCATCGGAGGAATCCCAGGTGTGATACCCCAAAATTTCAGTTTTCTTCACAATAGAAATTTAGTGAAAAAATACAGTTTTATGCCAAATAGAAACATAGAACTCGTACTTTAGTACGATGGTTCTGCCATCTGTTGGTGAGTTGATTCATTATCTGCGTACTCGAAAGAGGGACTGCAATTTTGATAGCATACGATAGGTAGCGCAGCGACCGCTTACTAGTAGTTTCAATTTTGCTCGTCAGATGTCAGGCCTGTCACAGCTTATCAGCAGGTGGCTCTCTCTGGCGAACTGTTTGCACAACTGGACAGGTCGCGTCGCTTGCGAGACCAAAAACGAGAAAATGGCCTGGGTTGACACTTCGAAACTTGGAAAAGTGCTTTGTTTATATTGCACCTAATGACTAGGCATGCAAACAAAAATGAAATCAACACCGTAACTAAGTTTGACGAAATGGATTCCAAGGCGAATAAAGATGTGAGAACGTTGTCAACAAAATGTTTGGCTTTGGTTTTCCGAGAGCGAAAATCGAGGACTCAACGGATTTCAAAATCTGTGGAAGGAGCTGAAGCGAAGCCGAACAATATTCATATTGTGAAATCGGCCGAAAGTTTGTTCGAGGCATTCATAGAAGAAAATGGCTGTTGTTATTGGAATCCTCATTTAGAGGAAAGCATAAAAAATCTGAAGTTTGAGGGTCACATCAGTCCCCTGACGCTGTTGGTAACCGGCCGAGATATTTATCTGGACACGGTGAAGAGTGCATGGACACGACGAGCAATACAATGTCCAAAGGGATTCGCTCTGCTTCATATAGGTACTTAATTCACGAGTCTTCTAAATAAAATGCATGAGACTGATGAGTCTATCAAATTAAATTGTTAGTAACTTAAACTTATGATAATGTGTGTAATAAAGAATGGAATGTAATAATGCTGTTAATGCATATATAATTGGTCATCATGTCGATGTGATGTCAGAGGTAACATCAGTATAGTACATGGGTAACTATTACACATGCATTTATATTGAAAAGTAAAATCAATCTGTAATTTTTAATAATTGACAGGATGTTATTAATTTCAGGAGAGATACCAACAATTGAGATGGCGATAGTCCCACAGACACAGTTTGCACCACTGCCAGAAGCCTTGTGCATCATCATTGCGGACCTTACAAAGACTTCCAAGGATGCCTCATTCGATGCTGTTCTAGAATGTTTGAAAGATAAATACAGAGGCATGCAACAACCCTCAGAAACTGTTGTGTACGAAATGTTGGGTACCCTCATAAAGGAACATAAAATATACCATACAGGTAAATGAAATTGCTTCATTGCCTTGTGAGTGATAAAATGCAATGTCATATAAGCATTGCAAGATAAACAAATTTAAATCCATGAGCACAAGATTTTTTGTGTGTAAATTTTAATTTTGTACAAAACTATATTGTTCATATATTGTATTTTTGCTGGTGTTCAGGAAGCGGGTACCACCTGGTAACGCCAGACATGTACCAACCCGGCGGCAAGTCTATCACACTACAGGATCATCACTTGGTGATTGGGGGCACGGACACTCCCAATGGCCTCACACCCACCATCTACATCCCCCTACTTAACCCCTCTGGCAATGCGGACATGGTCTCCATCTCCTGTCAGACAGAGACCTCAACAAACCTCGACTCCACCGACCCAAGCCTGAACCAGTCACTAGAGAAGGAGGAGAAGCCCCGAGGAGGTGGGGCCAAGCTGGAGCGGGGTCACTCGGTGCGCGAGTCTAAGAAGGGCAGGAAAGAGAAGCGTGAGGATCGTGAGTTTGCTCGTGGCAGCTCCTTGAGGTACAGTGAGGAGAAGGCAAAAGGAACGGTGAAAGACATCAACCTGAGGACGAGCGACGTCCACCAGGATAAAGATAAAGGTTTGTTGATGTATGCTGGATTGATATTTGGTGGTGCTGTTTGACTACTACTCATTCCTTATTCTGAAACTAGACTTTTGAATCATTAGTTAGCAAGCTCTAGACAGTTCATATGTCGTGCATCGTTTGTTATGTTGTTCACAGGGGAGAAAGCATCGTTGTTGAGTAAGTTGTTTGGTCGAAACAAAGCGAAGGATTCAGTGCCGACGACCGAGTGCGACACAGACGAAGGTCCTCAGGTGGAATATGCAACCTTCTCGGCTCAGTTCCCTCCCCCAGAGTGGCAATGGTATGAGAACCAAGTAACCCAAGTTATTGAATCTCAGCGACAGATCCCCAAAAAGAGCCTCGCCAAGTCCTCAACGTGGCACCATGCAGCTCGGCGCTCAATGCTGACAGACCCTGAGACCCAGAGTGACACTGATGACGTCTACGATGAGATCTGTGTACACGCCAATGACTGCCCTGTATCACGAGCTCGGACACTTCCTTCCGAGTTCCCCCCGCCTTCCATGGACGACACTTCCCCAAAGGTCCCGCCGAGTTGTTCCTCACAGTCTGACAGTTGGTCGTCAATGAGTGACCTTCCAGTCAAGCCACCGTACCAGCCTCCAGCTCGGCATCCACACAGGCCGTCCAAACACCGACAGAGACATAGCGTCAACGTCCACGACTTTAGCAGGTCTTCTGGTGCTTATGAGAGCTTCCATGCAGAAGGTTGTGTACCAAACAACCAGGTGCGACCAAAAGACACGTACCAGGAATACAGTACACAGGATGATCAGCGCAAAAGTTCAGCTGAGGAATCTAGGATGTTGAATAATGCAACAGATTCCACACCAGCCAGGCCTAGTCATGTCACAAAGGTTTTCAAGAAGTACCGTCAGATGAAGTGCCCCAGCATCTACAATAATGACATCAGTGTTGAGTACAAAGGCAAGATGCCAAAGAAAGGTTCTGCACTCTCCATGTCTAGGGACAGTGGTGTGAACTGCATTGGACTTGGCGCCAACAAGCACCAACCCAAACCTCAGCTGTTTGGTAAGAAACATTACAACACAGAGACGGATCTAGACGGCCAACAGCTACCTCCGTCCAGCAACATTCCAGACCCCGGCAGTGGTGTCCTACACCAGGCGCTGATTCACACTCACCCTGGGGCCTCTCCTGAGGACAGTGGATTCAACTCACCCAAGGCTTTGGTGGAATCCCCATCACCCCACACCCCTGGTAGTGATGTCCCCAATCACTACGGCAACACTCCTGACCGACCCTCTCCAGAGCAATACAATCACAAGCAGGACAACTGGGACGAAGTACAACATACTGGCATCCAGTCACCAGAGGCTTACGATAACGCATATCATCATCACTACCACCATCACCATTACCTACCTCAAGACAAGCCTAGTAACCCAGACCTGACTGAGCTCGCTAATGGGAACCCAAGGGCGACAGGCTGGGACACACAGGGGGAGGGCTCAACCAACAATATGTGGTCTGACACCACCAGCGAGCGGACAGTACGAGAGGTCAAGTCTGCCCACTCACAGGCCGCGGCCCCATCTGCACCAGACCCCCAGAGACGCAGCTCCTCATCACCCCCAGCTGTCCGACGGGAGACCTCACCCCTGCGACAAGCCGTCAGACGCACTGAGCCTTTTCGCGAGATCCACCTTGTCCCAGAGAATAGTCGCACTGTCCACAAGTCGCATCCGTCCCATGACAAAGTGAGCTCTCACCATAGACGCTCACACAAAGACTCCAGCAGACCAAGCAAGCCTCGGCAGCATCGTGGGAAGGCCGCCCCGGGCAAGCAGAGGCCCCTGCCAGGTCTGTCTGGTGGGGAACGTACACAGCAGGCTTCAGGACGGTGCCCCACAAGACGCTACCCCTCAGAGAATACCTACACACACAGAGTGTATCGGGGAGAGTCTGATGACAGCTGTGACCCTCCCCCGCCCAGAGACTACTCCGTAGTTGGTGTTATCTAGTTGTATCTATCAGAGGTTTCGCTTAGTGAACACGGTATTTGTTAGGTTCATAATAGCATATAGTTTTCATTGGGAATATATAGACGTTGCGTATATTTATGCAAATGTTGCCAAACTTCTTCATAGCATTTTAAAAATCATTTATTGGCTGAGGGATGATGATTTACTTGGGTTAATGACTTGAGGTTGTTTAAACTCGTATATAATGACTAGATTTCTAGTTTCCAGTGAATCTAGTATTGTGTGGGATTTTTGCCGACATTATTCTGGATCACTGAAATTTTACTACTGCCAAACGAAAACCTCAATGTGTTGCTATAATATGTCCGAGTGCATATAAGCTAGCATTCCATGTAGGTTGCTATATCATGTGTTTATATTTATTATATGCTAATCTCCACTTCTGTTTATTAGTACATAATTTTAGTGACCTTTATGACTACCTTTAAGTTCTCTTTATATACAACATTGAAGGCCCTTGCCAATATTGTTAGAAATCATGTATTTGCATATGTGAAATTTAGACAGCTTCTTCATTGTTATAAGTGTTTTGTATGTAATATCATGTCAAATTTACATATCTTGTAACAATGTGATAGTGTCATACCTGAGGTCGATCTGCTTTGTAGGTTGCCTGTGATAGAATACATGCTTGATGAAGCAGCACCTGTAAAATTTTCTTGAACCATCATATCCAATATGAATCTTGTTTGGAGAGATTTTTATAAGTATTTATCGGTCTGACTGTACTTTTCTACATGTTTATACATTGTGTAGTTTGTATATTTTATCCATTTTCAACTGGCCAATGATTATTGCCAAAAAACATAAGAATATTGTTGGGAGTACTGAGTACATGGTAACAAAATCTAGTTTGTTAAAGTGTCTTGCCAGTTTTACACAATGTATCAAATAAAACACTGCTCCAGCTGATTTGTGGCTCAATGTCCAATATTTCAAAAGTACCCGGTACCGGTAATATTTATATCTTCTGGATTGAAATGTTCAAAACTCACCAAAATCATTGGGCAAATTGTTCTGAAACTTGGTTCGGAGCTTCATTGGGATGTTATCGAACCAGTTTGTTTGCAGTTTTGAAATTCATTGCAAACCTACCGGTGAGCTCAGAACTGTCTTCCATTAAGTGCATGTGTAAGCTATTCAGGCGTATTGTCTCCAAAAACTACTTCAGGGTTTTTCCCAAGGTCATATTCCCAAGATCCCCATAAATCCACCATCCAGGACTCCTTTTCAGCTCACAATGAATTCCCAGTTTCTATTGTATGGACACTTCCCACATAGCCTTGAGTTTTTGCACTTGAGGTCATCCGAGTTCAAGTTCATGGTCACCAGAAACCCAATCCTGATACTTGCAATGGGAACTTGCTCTATATTCGCAACCTTTTTCAACATAGGCAAATTAAGCTATCGGTAATTGGAGGCAGAGTTCAAGGTCATCTAGTCACCTCCAGCTTTGGAATGGTCAAGGTATAAATCAAATTAGAGATTGGCATGAACAATTGACACAACACTGTAGAAAAATATTTTATTTCATTATATTTTAGGAATAATGGTA
Organism: Terebella lapidaria; assembly: GCA_949152475.1. Taxonomy (NCBI): domain Eukaryota; kingdom Metazoa; phylum Annelida; class Polychaeta; order Terebellida; family Terebellidae; genus Terebella; species Terebella lapidaria. Next base: position 87,884,999 of record OX424555.1, read on the forward strand.
TAATATCAGCATATATATTACAATATTCCTAAGTAAAGAGTTCCAAACGCAAAAAGTAGTATATATACTAGGAATGTTAAGTAACTTGGTTAATAACTCATTACAAAAATAACTCGTACACAAAATAACTACATAAAGCTAAGGCATAACTTACATTTCAAATATTTACAAGAGTATTTTGGGAGAGTTGTTCGCACCAATACAAGGGTAAGAATAAAACAAACAAATTTACTGATAAACTACTTTGGAATGTAAAGCAATCTATATAATGAACAAAATGTCCATATTCATGTCTACCTGAAAAATCTGATGCATTCACAACAAACAATTTAGCATGTGTAGGCCTACATGTGATGAAATACACATGAACAACAACAGGTAGTCGCTCACTACCACATTTGCCGTACTATTTACATGTAAACGCTGCCTGTCAATTATTACCATTACCCAAACAATCAACAGGGTTAAATATATTCGTTGTTAAGCACACTGCTGAATATTTACAGAATAACAGTGTTTACAGGTCTGGAAGCCATATATTTACTATGCTCGTACGGATACTAAGTACTACAGGTCGACATCAGCATGAGATATAGCACCAGCCACTAAGAATCAATATCTACAAGTGAGAATGAATACAAAACAATTGGCTAAATCTACCTTTCGTGAATTACTTGTGTGATATATTGTGGATTGAATAAATGAGAGTTTTGAGGCTCAACATTGTTCTATCAGACATGAAATGTAACATTCACTCACTAACAATGTGCAGCCATATATCTTGACCTGCCATGGCAACTGCTTGAATAACTACCAATATAAATGCAGATAGAAATATCATGAATATTGGATATATGGAATGTATGTAAGCAGAGATCATAAGCCTTACAATAATTATTCAAGTTAAAACATTGCAGTTGGAAGCTTTAAAATGTGAAACAGAATGAAAGCTTTCTGTCAACAAACACATCATCTTGGTCCACAAATCAAATTATTATATCAGCACCTTTGTCATTAGGAAGCTCTACTAAAACGTGATGTATTCTATGTCACCATCACCATAATTGGCAGTGTTGCTATGGTACTGGCGAGTCTCCGAGAACTGTGTCTCCTGGTATTGATAGCCTGTGGGGGCAGGGGGAGACACGGGGGCAGGCACCGGGGCCACTGGGTGGGCGTAGGAGGGGCTGTGGGAATGAGGCATGGACCCCAGGTGTATCTCTCCCTGGTAGAACCCATCTGGGTACTCCACCTCAGACTGAGGACTGATCTGGAGATTGAAGCGAGGGTCGTCAGCCGGCGGGCCTCTCAGATCCAGGTGTGTTGTGCTGCTGTACGCCTGAGTGTTGACCGTTCGTCCATCCGTCGTCCCGACGTAGTCGTCCGTTAGGTCCATGGAGCCGGAGGTGCTCTCATAGCGGACGTCAGTGCGGGAGAGCGTGGCTCCGATGGGTGCATGGTGCGGGGGAAGCTCCATGGACGTGTTGAGGGTTCCCGCGAGCTCGTCCGTCTGGATGCCGCGGTTCATCGTGTCCGTGGAGAGGATGGAGCCGCCGAGAGCACTTCCACTGGTAAGCAACATGGTGCTGGACGCCGCAGCAGCTGAGCCGCCAGAGAGGTCTGCCTCAATGACGGGCAGACCGCTGGAACCGACGTGTGTTGTCTCTTCTAGAGTGACCTCCTCGTGTGTCGCCACGTAACCATTGCTGATCTTACTCTGTACGGGGAATTACCATAGTCATAAAATTTCCTGATGAAAATTATGTAAACACAGTCATATGGATATCAGTGGAGTACTGACCTCTTTGTATGTGGTGTCTGTGTGGTCAAAGCCTGCGTTAGCATACCCTGAGGTTGCCTTCAATTTGGTGTCACCATCAAGGACGGCCATACTCAACTCCTGCTCTTCAAGCCCTTTCCTGCAGGAAAACAGTAAATCATACATGAGCATGCATGGAAGTTCTGAATAGCAGGCTGTGTTAAAGACTATAGAGAGGCATTACTTTTTGAGACGGAATATATTTGAACTTGGCATTTATTAAATCACTTACCAGTAAGGGTTAACACTGAAAGAGCAAGCAGAATACACGATCAATATACCGGTAGGTATAATTGCACACAAACAGGTAATCAAATCTCAATGTGCATACATGTAATAAGTTTAGCAGTCAAAGCCATACTCACACTCCAGCATTAATGATCTTTGGTGCCTCAACTGAAAACAATAGAGTTTTGTCAAATACAGCATAAACCCTTTAGTATTACTTCAGTTTACTGGATTTCATTCTGAAAGCAAAGAAAATAGTCGAGACACTATATTTACTAAATTTACTTTTAGTTTCAACCTTACCATATTTCGTTTTCTTGAAGCTGGAAGAAAAAGAATCTCATTGGATCAATTGAAGTAGTGAAACATATCATCAATATTTTAGTTGCTAATATTCTAGTTCTCATATGTATAAAGATAGGTTACCGGACAATTTCGGTTTGGCCATGGCAGCATTGGCAGGTAACAGACCTTGAGATTTACCAATCAAGGTTCGCAGTGTAAACATATGACCTTGGGATTTACCAATCAAGGTCATCCGTATGAACTTCGATGTAACCATTACATGTATGTGTGCGGCATTTGATATTCTATATGTCGCTCAGGTCAATTTACACATTCCAAGTCAGACATTTGTCACTCAAGGTCATCTGACGTCAAGTTCAAGGTCATCATTAGTTGTGCCATATATGTCTTCCTATATGTTCATAATGCAAACATGAGCTCTATCTGCAAGCATTTCATCTACAGAGGCAAATCTGGGCATTTTTTGACCCCAAAATGGCTGTTTTGACCTTTCAAGGTCATCGAAGGTCAAATTCAAGGTCACCACACAATTCGCCATATATGCCTTTCCATTTGAAAGTGCCAATTTCTAAGCTCTATCTTCAAGCGTTCTATGAGTACAGTCCGGACAGCTCCCATTATGAAGGAAAAAAGTCCAAAATTTTTTTCAAAGGGCGAAAAAAAATTTTTGCCCTAGAAATGGCCCAAAATGGATAGTAATGCGATTTGGGGCGAAAAAAATTTTTTTCGCCGACCCGACAAAAATTCAAAATGGCCGCCACACGGAAACCGGCGAATTTAGGGCAACCAAACTTATACATATCACAGAGGTATATGAGGGGAATCTTTTGAAACCAAAAACTCAAAACTGATCAGACAGTTTTTGAGAAAATGGCCGTCAAAGTCCAAAATTGAGCGTTTTTCGACAAAAACGGCCGCCATTTTGAAAAAAAGGAAGTTTTAACCTGTTAAAACCAGTATTTATTACACACTTACCTCTATAATAAACACTTTGGGTAATCTTACCTGGCTTTCAAATAAGAGGGTAATCGTGCCATTAAGAATTTTTTAATGGCAAACTCTCTAAAACTGGTCGTTCTATGCCCCTCAGATCTCAGTCGTTCATAACGGTTTCTTGACGAAACCGGACTGAGTCAGTGGTCACTTTGAGACATTTCTTGACGAAACTGTTCCACCGGAACCGCCATTACTTTGTCCCCTACTAGTTAGGCAGGGGAGGCGGGAGGGAAACTCGCCGTGTTTATTATAGAGGTAAGTGTGTAATAAATACTGGTTTTAACAGGTTAAAACTTCCTATTTATGTCCACACTTTGACCTCTATAATAAACACTTTGGGTAAATACAGAATACCCAAAGGAGGTGGGCTAACCATACTCCCTCACTGAGTCATCATGGAGGCATAGAACGCACTTATTCAGTGGTTTATGGATTCGAGAGTTTATTAATTAAGAATGCGAGAAACTCCCACACGCGAGGAAACCCAGGAGGGTTGTTTAAGACCGACTAGTAATATAAGTTAGGTTTATTTAAGCGTGCGAGAAGAATCAAAAACTTAAACTGAATGGTACCTGGTTAAGAGAGTGTAGTCGTTGAGGAGGCTCCCCCGCAGTTGTCCTGCTGGCGGCGGGACAACTTAAAATTTCCACCCAAATAAGAGGGACAACCGGCCTCCGAAACGAATAGTCCAACTGGTGCGTATGTACAAGTGCTGCTCCTATATACATCATTTACAGATGGACCTCATGCTGCGCGGCTATCACGGGTCCCAAGTGATAGCCGGCGTCGTCCTGCCACGTCAGTTCCCTACAGTAGAAGGAAACGAAGGTATTGTTAGAGGCCCATGTACAGGCCTGCATGACATCGGACAAGGCAACATTATTCATGAACGCAAGAGACGACGCTAGTGCTCTTACATCATGCGCCTTAACACGAAAGGAGCCCGACGTTTTAGTCTGAGATTTCTCGTAGCAGAACAGCACGCATTTCTTAACCCAAGAAGAGATGGTCGCCGCCCTAATATCATTCTGAAAACCCTTCTTAAAGGCAACGAACAGCAAGCGTTTCCCAACATGAAGCTCCCTCGTGCGATTGACGTAGATGCGAAGAGCTCTAACGGGACATAGCTTAGCATCCTCCTCCAAGCCCGGCCCCAGCGAAGAGGTTAGGGACGGGATCGAGAAGGCAAGGGACGGGGTGTGAGCCAATTGCGTCTTAGCCAAAAAAGAAGGGATAACCCCGAGTCTGACCGCGGAGCCATCTTCCTTCCACTGGACTTTGGAAAAATCGAGAGCGTGCAGCTCACTACGCCTCTTCCCCGAAGCAAGGGCGAGGAGGAAAACGGTCTTAAGAGTTAAAAACTTAAGTGACGCTCTCTCCAAGGGCTCGAAAGGACCAGACAAAAGGCAATTTAGAACGAGCGATAGATCCCAAGCGGGAACCGGGTTCCTCGTTTTCGGCCTTTCCACCGCGAAGCTATTCAGCAACGCCGAAAGGCTGGCATCCTGCCCAAAATCGACTCCGGTTTTGGGCTTAATTGTCTTAGCAATAGCGGTCCGATAACCCGCCAGCGTAGAAGGAGCTCTACCCTCCTTAAACTTCTCGAGGAGAAACTCCGAAATCAAAGGAGCCGAGACTGCGAACGGACTAACTTTCCGGCCACGACACCAAGCACAGAATCTAGTCCACTTGGATTCATAGACTGCCAGAGAAGACCGTCTATTAGTTCGGGCGATCCTGGCTGACACTTCTCGTGAAAAGCCCTTCTTTCGATAACATCGCTCGACAAGGGCCACGCGTGAAGCTTTAGAGCGCTCGGAGCCTGATGAAATACGTCCGACCTGGGCTGCTTCAGAAGGTCCGCCCGATCCGGAAGAGGCACCGGATTGTCTACTAACAAATCCAACAGATCCGGAAACCACAGCTTCTGAGGAAGGAAAGGTGCGATGAGAATCATCCTGGCGTGATGAGACTTGAGCTTGACCAAGACCCTGTCCAGATGCACTGTTGGAGGGTAGGCATACACAAACCACCCGTTCCAATCCACCGACATCGCATCGACTTCCCACGCCTGCTCGTCCGGAATCGGCGAAACGAACGTGGGAAGCTTGGCATTCCACCTGGTCGCGAACAAGTCTACTGACGGCCTGCCCCAAAGGTTGCAAAGACCCTGGAAAACCTCGGGAGCCAAAGACCACTCCGTGGGCTGAATTTGGCCCCGTCGAGACAGGCGGTCGGCCCACACATTCATATGACCCGGAATGTGACGAGCCCTGAGGGAAATGCGACGAGCGGAACACCATGAAAGGAGTTCTACCGTGAGCAGACACAGGGACGCTGACTTGGTACCTCCCTGCTTGTTCACGTAGGCCACGACAGTAGAATTGTCCGAGGCCAACAGAACTACCTGATCGGAAAACTGGCGTTCCCAGTGCCGTAACGCTAGGAACACAGCTCGCATCTCCAGGACGTTGATATGCTCGTCCCGCTGCGAAAGAGACCATAGTCCGGAAATCTCCTGCGAGTCCCAATGAGCCCCCCATCCCTCCATACTGGCATCCGTAAAGAGATGCCTGGAGGGAGGAGGCAGCCGGAACGGCGCCCCGCGAAACAGATTACTGGGGTCCAACCACCATCGAAGATCGCGGACCACCTGGTCGGGCACCGACACTAGCTGAGACATGTCCCCGGATGCCTGCGACCAATTGGCATGCAGATGCAACTGGAGAGATCTCATGTGAAGACGGCCTAACGGAACCATCTTCTCCGTCGAGGCCAGGGTGCCGATGAGAGACTGCCAGCGCGAGGCGGGCTGCGGAATCCGGTCTAAGAAGCCGCGGGACTGCTCTGATAATTTTGACTGACGCTCCTCGGTTGGGATAACAGATCCGGAGATAGTCCGAAATCGATAGCCCAGAAAGACGAAGTCTCGCCGAGGAGATAAGTCTGACTTTTTTAGGTTGATCTTGAAGCCCATAGACTGGCAAAGATCCACCACCCACTGGGCTTGACGAATCAAGGTTTCGGGACACTCGTGTCTTATCAACCAGTCGTCCAGATACTGGTACAGCACAATGCCATTGCGATGGGCCAGCACCTGAAGCTCCCTGACGCACATGGTGAAAATCCATGGGGCTGTGGACAGGCCGAACGGCAGAGCCCTGAACTGCCACACTTGCCCCTGGTAGAAGAACCTGAGGTACTTCCTGATCGATCTTCTCATGGGAACGTGAAAGTACGCATCCTTCAGGTCGATCGTCACGACCCATGCCCCCAGAGGCATGGCCGACCGAACCACTTCTGGAGTCTCCATGGTGAAAGTCGGTATATGGAGGTAGCGATTGAGGGCGGACAAGTCTATGACCGGTCTCCACCCGCCTGAGGCCTTCGGAACCACGAAGAGAATACTGTAAAACCCGGGAGAGTTGCCCCGCACCGGTTCTACCGCTCGCTTTTGAATCATGGCCGAAATTTCGTCTACCAAGGCTTGACGCCTTTCGGGGTCGTGAGGAAGGGAAAAAACCCTTGGAGTGAGCGTCAAGGGCGGGAACTGAACAAATTTCAGACCGAACCCGCGACGTAAGGTCGCGACAATCCAAGGACTGGCTCCTAGATCGCGCCAGCGAGTCCAAAAACCGTTTAGACGCGCACCTACGGGCTCGCTTATATCTAAGATATTGACGGAGCCGAGTTGACTTGGAGACACGGCCGTACGTGACGGAGCCGGATCCCGAGACGAGGGAATTACCTGATTTCTTCGCCCCTGCGGACTTGGATGGGCTGGTTGGACGTCCACGGCCGCGACCACGTCCACTCTGCCCCCCTCGTTGCGTGCCTGCAGGGGCCTTGCGAAAGGGCCGGTCAAGGGCTCGACCCCTACCGCGGGCTGTCGACGAGGAGTCTGAGGCCCCCTGCGGCTGCTGCTGCTGCTGGGGACGCTTGCGCTGCTGCTGCTGCTGTAAAAGCATTTTAGACCAACGCTCCATAGCTTTGGACTGTTGGAGAGAAGCATCCATAGAGGCCTTCGTACGCTCCCGCTCCTCCTTACGGGTCTTCAACTCATCCAACTCCCGGTGCACGTCCGCCGGGAAAAGGAAAGGGGAAGCAGGACCCTCCTCCGATAAGACGGGGTGGTGACGTAGCCTGGCCAACAGCTGCTCCGGCAACTTGACATCGAGCCGCTGAAGGACCGCGTCCCTGCGCCACAGCTCTGAAGCCCACCAGAGGTACGTGTCCAAGGACACCTTATCCGCCACGGCCCTCCCCAAGGACTGTAGAAGGCTGACGGACCCATGGATAACGTCTGCTAACTCGGACCTGTCCAAATCCTCGTTTTCCATAACCTGCTCATGACAAGCCTTCATGGAAACGGTCAGAGCATGGACAAGCCAATCCATGGAGGAATCCACTGCCACCCCAAGCCGTACGGACGATTGCCAGTCAGACAGCTGATTCCATGGCACAGACAATGACTTGGGCTGCGGGAAAGAATCATGGTCCTGAAGCTTGGACGGCTCGGCCTCCAACATGGACGAGGAGTAAAAATCCGCAATCTTGGGCCTCGCCGGAACCGCTCCTAGTTGAGGACGACCGCGCTTGGAAGCCTCCTCAACCCTGGCCGCCGCTGAGTTTCTAACCCCTGGGGCCAACGGGAAACGTTAGACATCCCTAGGCACCTTAGGCTGATGGAGATCACGCTCCGTGAAAGACCGGGCGCGCTTCGCTGGCGGAGGAGAATCCGCATGAACATCCGGCCATTCCTCGCCAGTGATTCTGCGCACAAAGTCCAACTTGTCGGCCCAGGGCATATCGTAGGCATTCCCGGAGTCCTCGCCCTCCTGAGAAGCAACATCATCCTGACGCTGGCGCTTGGGACGAACGAGCCCTGACGGACCAGGCAACGGAACAATGCCCTCCTCTCGAGGTAGATACGGGACCTCGTCAGAATCCCCCACGGAAGAGGCCACGGACGGAGGCTGGACACGCTGGATGTCCGGAACCCTAGGAGACCTCTGAGGAAGAAGGTTCTCCAGACGGGCCAAGAAATCGTTCTTCATTGCCAGCATCTCCGCGTGAAACTCCCCACGGGAAAGGAAATGAGAGGAAACTCCCGGTATCGTGGACAACGGAGTCTTGAATGCCGTAGACACCGGCGAGCCAGAGGCAGAAGCCGAAACAGACGGTGGAGCTGGAGACGCCTGAGCTACCGAGTCCGACCGGGGAACAGAATCCGTGACGGACGAAACAGCCGGCTGGAGAGGGACAGGCGGGACCTCGCCCCCCTCGAAATCCTCTGCGACCTGTGGAAAATAAACCACATTAGAATCGAAAGTCACCAACTTCTTACGTAGCATAGACTGAGAAGTAGCAATACGACTCCTTGGTGCCATGCACACCGGAGGCCGGTTAACTAAAACCCGAGGAGACAACGGATACACGGGCGCATCCGGCACAGAGCTCCGAACAGGAGGCGGGCCACGGCATCCAAACCCCGCGGTAAAAATCCGAGGCGAAAGGAAGGCCGAAAACTGGCTCTCAGGAACCGAGGATCGGCTCCCGGGAACCGAATCCCGGCTCCCGGGAGCCGAGACCCGGGTCCCGGGACCCGACCCTAGGTCCCTAGGAGCCGCAGCACGGCTCCCGGGAACCGGGACACAAGGCCCAGAAACCTTGGCAGGCGCAGGCCCCGCAGCCGTAGCCACGGACGCCTGCCCTCCGAGGGCCAAACCCGCGTGAACAGTGCGGCCCGGGGGGGCTTGCGACCCCCCGGCGCCGACGGTCCACAGTCCACAAATTGAGACGTTAACAGAGTTGAACTCACGGGTAGTGGACACCGTGAGACGCCTCTGAACGGAGCTCAATGCCGGATAACCGGGGTCAATGGGCATGTCTCGGCCCCTCGCCCGGGTCTCCAATGGCGGAACTGGGTAAGAGCTAACCGAAGCCAAGCACAATAGTCCAGTCAACGAATAGTTGTGGTTGGAAATATATGAAACAAAAAGTTTCTCTGCAGTGTTGGGTTCTATCCGATCCATTATCGCTACATTTAAAAATCTAGAAAAATCAACGGTGGGATTTAGTCAGAATGTAGGTGAAACCAATATGGCTGCCGTCAATCAGTAAAATCAAGAAAAATAATTTTTTGATATATATGGGAACTGTTCTGATGGATATAGGGCATGTTGTAAGGCCTTTGAGTATCCCAGTGGTGCAACATCGAAATAGCTGATGACTTCGGCTATCGCTATGTCAAACTAGGTCATACTGGGCCCGTTAGCGACAGCGTTGCTATGGGTTACCACACATAGACTACACGTATACTGTTTGGGCTCGGTATTGCACTATATCTTTGTCATAGATCCCATAAACAAACAGGTTAATGATGATGTTCTGTATTTTGATTTTTGTGGCTGCATATCTTCATAGCAACCAAGTCATCTGCCTTAGCAACCAATTGTTATATCATAGCAACGAGCTGGCCAATGGTGACAAACAGTTGGCATGGATCAGATGGTATGGCCGACGTCACATCGTGCATGTAATTCGCACCACCCATGCACTTACAGAATTTTTTGGAAGCTCATATAAATTTAAAATCTCAACCGATTCCAATAATATTTTATAAGGATATGCCGTGTGGTAAGGTTACGACAGCAATTGATTTTGGTTGCCATAGGAATCAAAATCACATGTTGTGGTGAAATCAGCGTTCTCGACACACATGGCTTGTGAAGGCATTTGGGATAATAGGCATATGTTGATCACGAAACCGATTATTTCTCAGAAACATTGAATACAATTTAGTTATTATAACAACATATCTTATTATGACAATATTTTTATATTACAAAAACCCATTGCTCTCCGTGAGGAAAACATCATTAAATCATTATTGGTCAATGGCTTGTTCTTACTCTGTTTTAAGTCTGGTATAATTAAAGTGCATACAACTGGAGGCATTACAACAAACGTTGGCGTCTTTTAATTATGAAAGGATTTTAAAGTGTAAGATTCCTATGACTGTTTTTAAACTTTTACACAATCATATGATTTCGGTGTGCATTTGAAAAAAGAAAATTTGGATGAAATATTTTTACAACATGAAATTATGGGTAATATTAACCCAAACATGCATATAAACATGATAAAATGGAGTCATTTTTGGACATTTTCACTGAAATCAACTTCAAATAAAAACGACGAGACAGGCTTTCTGAAATTTTGCCTATTCTTATTTTTTTAGACTAACTGGTGTGATTATTGTTGATATGAAAAAAATATGGGGGTCACCGTGCTAATTGCATCCCCTGGACGAAGGTCATCGGATACTATGGACTTGTGATCATCGTTCCACCGCCGTCGCTGCCGTGTTCGAAGACTTTCTTGTGAATACTCTGCAGGTTGCAAATCTCAACATAATCTAATATTATTATATACTGCTAAGAATCCCGACGTTGTCATTGGTTAAAAGCTGGTCATGTGTCTATGCATAAAAGTACATATTCACCAGACCAGCCGGTGAAGTTTTTTCGATATTCACCGATCGGTCCATATCACATATATGTACCTCTCGCCAAAGAGCATCTCAAATGCTTTGTCATGGTTGTTCTTTCTGTTACTAGTATCGCGTATCCAGTGATATAGTGAATTGAATGAGCTTGTTTCAGAAATCATTCCTCGTTTGTTTATAGTGTTCCTGAAATATTGACATCAAACTGAAATTTAAATGCCTGACTGCTGGACTGGCGCGCAGTACTTATTCGAATCAACACATGGTAGTTTTAGATGTATTACGTTTATATCATATCCACGTCATACATAAACATTGATTCAGTATTTGCATGAACTTTTCACATGTATTATATAATAAAACAAATATTAACTTTTGGTTTCGGTGAATACGTGAAAATATGTACCTCTCACCAAAGACATATTCACCTCGCAAGCTCGGTGAATATGTCTTTCGCGAGAGGTACATATTTTCACGTATTCACCTCACCAAAAGTCAATATTTGTATAATGTTTTATATGGACATGTCTTATAGTAAGATCACGACACGTATTGATTTTGGTTGCCATGGCAACCAAATTGACAAATGGCCAACACATTTTTGCACTCAAATTGGCCTGCTACATGTAGAGACCCGTGGCTTGTGAACGTTCTACTAGTGGGAGATTCATTGATGAATAATGATGAATTTACACAGGCTCGATGAGAAAGGCAGTGACACAAAACATATTGTTTTTCAAAATGATCAAATAAATATCAATAAGTTATTGGGTTGATTTGTTACGAGCATGTTAAATATCATAGTTTGACATCTATGATCATTCCAACAACCTGTACTATGGAAGTAAATGGCACTAGAATCTTGTTTAGACTACAGAGCTTCCTTTTTTTTTGGTGAAAACAGAATATTATCATTAATACGTGAACATTAGTTTAACTGTTTAAGTCTATTATTAGCCACAATAAAAATAGTTGAGGTGAGAAACATTTATTATCAGACTAAGCATGGCAAATCTTTTGTCTGGTAGAGATTTTGTAGGTGTAATGTTGATATTAAATAGTTAATATTGCTTACTTAATACAACAATGATAGAATTCTCATCACCCAATCACCCATAATAGTGAGGATTGAGCAAGGTTTCATATTTAAATTATGTAACGAACATTTCTGGAAAGTTTTTGGTAAGGAATAAGTTAATGAATATTTTAGTTGTTAACAATAGGCCTATTACTGTATGCAACATAAATAGTTAACACGCGGAACTTTTGGCAGGAAATGCTCATACTTTCCGGAACACATATTTCACCTCCTTATCCTTTTATCGATTTTGCCTGACAATGGACTTTGAGATTGGATAACGGACTTGGTTTAGTTTCGCTTGGAACACTGTACTTGGGTATTGAATACATGTTTATTACACAATTATTCATTAAATAATTATTCAGTAAATGTAGATATTGAAATAACTTTAGTTTATGGGATTGAACGAGATTTCATATGTCAATCTCTTGACAAGCTTTTCTAGAAATTAGTATATATTTGGTAAAAAGATGGTATAGTAGGTAAAGAGTATTTATATTGCATGGAATAAAAATAGTTGGTGCCTGGAATTTTCATGACTATTGATGAATGAGACTTGACGAGCAGTAATGACATTTCATCGGAATTAACATATTTTGGGCAGAATGATGATAGGGCTTCGGGGGATACACCCATGCGGTCATCGGCGACCTGGAAGCTTCTACGTATACTTTACAGAAAAATCATGAAACAATGAAGCCAATTATGTTGCGGCCGATAGTGCACCATTTGTAGTTTCAGTACTGAAGAAACTGGCTTTAGCATATATTTAAGCCACATGAAAAATATTTTTCATGTGAAAACAGCAACAGCATACGCGTATCAATAAGAACCTTGCACTGGGATAACATTTTGTTGCAATAGATAACTTATTACAACAATGATCACATAACGGTATTCATTATCAGCTACTGATATTGAAACCACTCATAATGTTGGGGATCGAGCAATGGTTCAGATTCAATTCTTACAGCAAGCTTTAAATAAAAAAAATAAATAAAAACTAAAAGATATTTTAGTCATTTATTTAATAGAAATACTGCATAGAATAAACATATTGAAGACCCAACACTTTTATTACTGACTTTGATCAAGCACACTGGCGTAGCAGTAATGATGCATGGACTGACTTAACGTATTTTGGACAACAGAGATGATAGACCATGAGGGGGAAACACCCACGCGATCATCGGCGACCGGAAAGCGGCTAGTTTGAAAACAAATCACACTGAATGTGTTTACAATATAGCTCTGATGGTTATGTGCAAAACAGATTATTTTTACTGAAAAAGTTAACATCAACCTCATTCAGGACAAGCTTTAGTGAGGGACCCTTTCAGATGGGAAGCTATTTTCAAGCCTACAGCACCTTTCGAGTAACTTATACTAGTGTATGCAAGATGGGTTATATGGCGAAGGATGAGCTATAGGAAGCTATGTGTAACCTGACGGATCAGTGAGTGGAGACCCTCGAGCGCATCTAACACCTCCTGATACATGCTCTCCTACTGCGAAAAAGTACATCGAATTGATACTGTACAAAAAAAAATTTTAAAGTGACGAATTATTGTGAATTAGTTGGATAAATCAAACTTGTCAGTACCAGATGGTTTTTGACTCAGTTACATCGGACCTGATCTAACCTGGAATTGCATTGCATCAAGGGATACAGAGTGCGCTGCATGGCGGTAATGTCAACATACTCAAACACCAGAATTTCAACCAGAAATTACATTTGTGGAAGAAACCAGTGCACAAATACCTGCTCCTGGCTGCCGTCAGAAATGTGATGCAAAACTTACATTTTTCTTCCAATGAAACTTTAATCAATTGAACAAATCTTACAAGGTTATTTCCAAACTACGTATGCATAAATTTGCATAAAATAAAAATATAAATTCAATATTTGGTTTGCATGGTGGGGAGGGTGATACAACAATATGTAGGCTAATGGGACATGAATCTATATCTCAAAACATATAAATGTGTCAATTATTTCTCTTAATATTCATCAAGGGAGAATACCGGTAGTCAAGTTTGCTGACTAGGAAACCATGGGTCCAAGCATTTCAAACATGCCAATTGGCTGTATATTCCCAGAGATTTTGGAAAATCTGAAAACATCAGGAATTTTCGCACATGAATATGCATATTAAAGTGATATTGGCAGAAAAACTACTTTTTCCAAATCAATTACATATATGCCGTGGTCTCAGAAAATAGGTTACAAAAGAAACGATGATTGATCAAATGAATAAACCAAGCATATGACAGTATTAGCAGCCGCTTTTCATCTTTTTTGTGCGCCACACAGAGTTACCTCTGACTTAACCTAGTTCACACTCGATTGGCTCGAACGTATACGAGTAAACTGGAATTGCATTGCATCAAGGGATACAAAGCACCGAGAATGGTGGTAATATAAACAAACTCAAACTATCTCCACAACGAAATCAATTACATGTAGAAAGCGGCATCTGTTTGAGCATACAAGTGCAGATATATAACTATTATGCTTTCTTCGTTCGATCAGAAAGGTGTGGCAAAATCCATAATTTTCTGCCAATATCATTTTAATGGATACATTTGCATAATATATAATTTTTGACTACATAATTCAGTTCCTTGACCATGAAAATATGGGTTTAGACACTTTAATCATAAAAACTAGACAGTAACTTTTCGAGATATTCCTAAAAATACAAATATCAATAATGGTGGCAGCTAATTTGCATTTTTATGATGTTTATAAAAACATGTCCTTCGAAATTTGCTTAGTATAGCTTGGTCATCTAAAAGACGTAAACGTAATTGTCATGTGGACCCTATTGCACACTTTCGTGGCTAACACCCGGACCAGTTGGTGCAATCTGATTTCAATCGACACCTGGGCTACTTGTGAAACCCACATATCCTGGTGGGAATATCGTCATTGATACGGAATTACATCTTGGTTGTCATGGAAAACTGGATGGACAGTATACACAATGAAGAAGATAGCTTTCAAAATATATCATATCAAACACAGATAGATATATTCCGTCTCCTTAGATAGGATAGGTAGTGGCATCGCATAAATCATTGCCAATTCTGTTATTTTAACCATGGTTGATATGCCTGACAAATGGTTGCCTAGCAACCATCTGAAAACAAAAATTTTATTTCGCCTCTGTGTATCCAAAATTTTGTGATATGTTATGTTTAATCTGTATGCCAAATTTAGAAAGTTTATGACAAATTTCACGATCCCGCCGAGTTTCAAACCATAGCCAATGCATGAAACGTGTTCCTGATATGACAATTTTCACAATTTGGCTCATCGATAGTACCCATATTTCACCCCAATTCTGGCTAATTCCCACCATAGATTTTTCTAGATTTTTCCCTATTATAGGAGTAAGACCCATAGATCCAGAAACAACCAAGAAACCTCTTTTTTCAAATATTTCCAACGCCCATTTTTGGGCCCTCATTGACTGGACTACAAGGCTAGGCACGAAGAACTCGTGGTACTAAAGGCATAGTACTGGTTCCCGGGAACCGGCGGACCGGTTCCCGGGAACCGGGGATCGCTGAAAGACAATGACAAGTCAGAACTTACAGCAGAGATAAGACGAAGCAAAAGTACATCCTGCTCTTCCCGCTTCTGCGCGGCCTGCTTGTATCGAGACTTGCTGCTTGAACTAGCAGAGGGGCTGGGAGCGGGAGGGAGGGGCTTAGCCAACCTGTCCTGTTGCACCGCGCGAAGACCACGCAAGTAGTCAGACCAGTCATCTACCGACCATGACGCACACATCCCACAACAGGCCGTAGGTCGACACAGGGAGCGACACGCCCAACAATTATGGTGCAGCTCCCACTTCGGAAGAAACTGTTTACACCCGACGCACTTCATCTGGAAAATTCCAACATGAACAAAGCAACGGGCGATAATGGAGGAAGCTAACTATCCTATGAGGATTTTACCACCTCCTCACAAAAAACTAGACTAAAAGTACTCTAAACTACTGTAGCTGTACAATGTACGCTAAAATAGTGAAGAAAATCCGTAGGAAAACGATCGTAATCCAAGGAAACGATGATAAACTCCTAAAGAAAGCCTAGAAGTAAGATCCTTTGAACTGGCGCGAAAACCAGGGACAAAGGTAATGGCGGTTCCGGTGGAACAGTTTCGTCAAGAAATGTCTCAAAGTGACCACTGACTCAGTCCGGTTTCGTCAAGAAACCGTTATGAACGACTGAGATCTGAGGGGCATAGAACGACCAGTTTTAGAGAGTTTGCCATTAAAAAATTCTTAATGGCACGATTACCCTCTTATTTGAAAGCCAGGTAAGATTACCCAAAGTGTTTATTATAGAGGTCAAAGTGTGGACATAAATATGCGAAAATCAAAAAACAAAAAAATACCTCCTTCTCAAAATATTTTTAGGCATTTTTGTGCAAAATTTCAGAAAGATTCGATCGCTAACTTTAAAGATAAACATAGCACCAAGGGTGCTGTAGCTTACCGGCAATCATGAGAAACGCAGAGTATTGATTTTCCAACATATAAATTGTTACACTGATCTTGAACTCTAAATGTCAAAACATGTTCGTAAATGTTGCTGGAAACACATTTTCTGCATGGACTATAATACGAAATCAAATAACACATCACAAAGGTAGATAAAGAGAATCATATACATTATTTTGAGAAAAACTGTCTGAATAGACTTTGACAAAATGGCCACCAAAGACAAAATTCATCGTTTTTGACCTTTCAAGGTCATTGAAGGTCAAATTCTAGGTCATCACTCAAACTGCAATATATGATTTCCCATTTGAATGTGCCAATACTGAGGCTCTATTTTGAAGTCTTCTATGAGTTTACTCTGCACAGCTCCCATTATGAAGGAAAATTGGGTGAAAATTTTTCAATGGCCCAAAAAAAATTTTTATTTTTTTTTGCTGGAAATGGCTCAAAACGAATAGTGACTTGATTTGGGACAAAAAAATTTTTTTCGCCGACCCGTCAAAAAATCCAAATGGCCGCCACAAGCAGACCGGCGATTCAAGGGCAACGAAACTTATACACGTCATAAAGGTACATGAGAGGAGTGTTTTGAAACAAAAATCTCAAAACTGATCAGACAGTTTTTGAGAAAATGGCCTCCAAAGTCCAAAATTGGCAATTTTTCGTCAAAAACGGCCGCCAAATAGGCAAAAACGATTCAATCAAAAAAATTAAAAAATTAGCCCAAAGGCTAAGACAGGTTACCGGACAATTTTGGTTTGGCCATGGCAGCATTGGCAGGTAACAGACCTTAAGATTTACCAATCAAGGTTCGCAGTGTGAACAAATGACCTTGAGATTTACCAATCAAGGTCATCCTTGGGAACTTCGCTGTCACCATTACATGTTCATAATACAAAGATATATCTGGGTGGAATCGTTTAGGCCGCTCAGGTCAATTTACACATTACGAGTCAGACATTTGGCACTCAAGGTCATCTGACGTCAAGAACAAGGTCATCATTAGTTGTGCCATATATGTCTTGCTATATGTTCATAATGCAAACATGAGTTCTATCTGCAAGCATTTCATCTATAGAGGCAAATCTGGGCATTTTTTGACCCCAAAATGGTCAAATTCAAGGTCACCACACAAATCGCCATATACGACTTCCCATTTGAAAGTGCTAATATCTAAGCTCCATCTTCAAGCGTACTATGAGTACAGTCCGGGCAGCTCCCATTATGAAGGGAAAAAGTGCCGAAAATTTTCTAAGTCCAAAGTTTTTTTCAAAGGGTGAAAAAATTTTTTGGCCTAGAAATGGCCCAAAATGGATAGTAATGCAATTTGGGGCGAAAACAAAATTTTTGCCGACTCGTCGAAAATTCAAAATGGCCGCCACACGGAGATCAGCGATTCAAGGGCAACAAAACTTATACACATCATAAAGGTACATAAGGGGAATCTTTCGAAACAAAAATCTCAAAACTGATCGGACAGTTCTCGAGATAAGACGGACAAGGTGCAAATTTGGGCATTTTTCAAACCAAAAATGGCTGTTTCGACCTTTCAAGGTCATCCAAGGTCAAATTCAAGGTCACCACACAAGTCGCCATATATGACTTTCCATTTGAAAGTGCCAATTTCTAAGCTCTATCTTCAAGCATTCTATGAGTACAGTCTTCACAGCTCCCATTATGAAGGAAAAAAGGGCCGAAAATTTTGTAAGTCCAAAATTTTTTTCAAAGGGTGAAAAAAATTTTTTTGTCTAGAAATGGCCCAAAATGGATAGTAATGCGATTTGGGCCGAAAAAAATTTTTTTCGTCGACCCGTCGAAAATTCAAAATGGCTGCCATACGCAGACCGGCGATTCAAGGGCAACCAAACTTATACATATCACAGAGGTACATGAGGAGAATCTTTTGAAACAAAAATCTCAAATCTGATCAGACAGTTTTTGAGAAATTAGCCCAAAGGCTAAGATAGGTTACCGGACAATTTTGGTTTGGCCATGGCAGCATTGGCAGGTAACAGACCTTGAGATTTACCAATCAAGGTTCGCAGTGTAAACATATGACCTTGGGATTTACCAATCAAGGTCATCCGTATGAACTTCGATGTAACCATTACATGTATGTGTGCGGCATTTGATATTCTATATGTTGGGTGGAATCGTTTAGGCCGCTCAGGTCAATTTACACATTCCAAGTCAGACATTTGGCACTCAAGGTCATCTGACGTCAAGTTCAAGGTCATCATTAGTTGTGCCATATGTCTTCCTATATGTTCATAATGCAAACAGGAGCTCTATCTGCAAGCATTTCATCTACAAAGGCAAATCTGGGCATTTTTTTGACCCCAAAATGGCTGTTTTGACCTTTCAAGGTCATCCAAGGTCAAATTCAAGGTCACCACACAAGTCGCC
This sequence comes from Terebella lapidaria, assembly GCA_949152475.1. Lineage (NCBI taxonomy): Eukaryota > Metazoa > Annelida > Polychaeta > Terebellida > Terebellidae > Terebella > Terebella lapidaria. The sequence goes on from OX424555.1 coordinate 87,903,859, forward strand.
ATATATGACTTCCCATTTGAAAGTGCCAATTTCTAAGCTCTATCTTCAAGCGTTCTATGAGTACAGTCCTGACAGCTCCCATTATGAAGGAAAAAAGTGCCGAAAATTTTCCAAGTCCAAAATTTTTTTTCAAACGGTGAAAATTTTTTTTTGCCTAGAAATGGCCCAAAATGGATAGTAATGTTATTTTCGGCGAAAAATTTTTTTTTCGCCGACTCGTCAAAAATTCAAAATGGCCGCCACACTGAAATCGGCGATTCAAGGGCAACAAAACTTATACACGTCGCAGAGGTATATAAGAGGAATCTTTTTAAGCAAAAATCTCAAAACTGATCAGAGAGTTTTTGAGAAAATACAGACCAGGTGCAAATTTGAGCGTTTTTCGACCCAAAAATGGCTGTTTTGACCTTTCAAGGTCATCCAAGGTCAAATTCAAGGTCACCACACAAGTCGCCATATATGACTTCCCATTTGAAAGTGCCAATTTCTAAGCTCTATCTTCAAGCGTTCTATGAGTACAGTCCGGACAGCTCCCATTATGAAGGGAAAAAGTGCCGAAAATTTTCTAAGTCCAAAATTTTTTTCAAATGGTGAAAATTTTTTTTTGCTCTAGAAATGGCCCAAAATGGATAGTAATGCGATCTGGGGCGAAAAAATTTTTTTTCGCCGACCCGCCAAAAATTCAAAATGGCCGCCACACGAAAACCGGCAGATTTAGGGCAACCAAACTTATACATATCACAGAGGTATATGAGGGGAATCTTTTGAAACCAAAAACTCAAAACTGATCACACAGTTTTTGAGAAAATGGCCGTCAAAGTCCAAAATTGAGCGTTTTTCGACAAAAACGGCCGCCATTTTGAAAAAAATGCGAAAATCAAAAAACAAAAAAATACCTCCTTCTCAAAATATTTTTAGGCATTTTTGTGCAAAATTTCAGAAAGATTCGATCGTTAACTTTAAAGATAAAAATGTTAACGCCGGACGGACGGACGGACGGACGGACGGACGACGGACGCAACGCCATGCCAATAGGTTATCGGACCAAAGGTCCGGTAACCTAAAAAACGTCTTTAGATACTGGCCCAAGGTATGTTCTGACAAATTTATGGGGAAATTCATCATGTCAAAAAAAAGTTACAGACCCGGACGGACGACGGACGGACGACGGACGAAATACCACGACAATAGCTTATCGGCCCAAAGGGGTATTAGGACCAAAGGTCCGGTAACCTAAAATTAAACATATTTGAGATGATGAGTTGAACAACCATCAAGTCATACTTACAAAGCCGACCAACACCAGCACAGACAGCAGAGAAGTAGCAGAGCTATGAACAGCAGTATGGCCACGATGATGATGGCAATCATCACAGGGTCCCTTATAAAACCTGTCCACTGAGTGGCTGCACCCTGCAATATTATTAAAAAAAAATCACAAACACTTCTCGGACTTGTTCCCGGAAATCCTGAAGATTGAGATCTCCACGTTTGGGTTACCGTATTGGTCCTAATAGTAGCACGGCGAGCCAAAGCAAGACCTCATGCAGCAGCGTACGCAAAAATGAGGTCAAATTTGAGGTCAAATTTAGAAAAATCACTGAATAATATAATTATAGCCTTCAATTCCCTTTATTATGATTCAAATAACATAAATGTGTGAATTGACACTCGAAGAATTTATTGGAAAGATATGAAGTGAATTACAAGGTTGCTAAAATCAAAGAATTTTGGGTAAAAGAGGGGGATGGGGGGGGGTGGGTGTCTACTATTAGGGCGCATGCCACTATTAGGACCAATACTTTATACTTGCTGCAGAATGTGCTGAGAATGTAACAAGGGCCACTGGCCTCATAGGAAGAGCTTTGAAAATGTTTGCACAGAACTAGTTCAAAACCTATTCATATCCTATTCGGTACATATATGTTGTGGCCATATTGTAATGTAACTGTAGCCCATGATATTGTACTGGCCAATCATTTGCTTATTGTTGATTTGGCCTGATATAAATTGATTGATACCATTATTAAGGTACTGATTCCATCTGCTCCCATCTTCCAAACTAGATGTTCTCCAGTCGCTGACGACTGCTGGAGTGTATCTCCCATAGCCCTATCACCCCCCCCCCCCAGTCACCACCTCCCCCCCCCCCCCCCCTAAACTATTAATAGATTCAACCAGCAAAAATCGATGTTAACTTATTTTCATAATATGACCATAACTACTACAAGCATCAAATTAATATTTACCAGAACCTTTATCTTGAACCTAATAGTCAATATTTCATGTCCTAACTATTTTTTATTGTGGTCAATAGGCCCTAATAGACACAACTAGTAAAGTTTATGTTAACCTATTCGGTTACAGTCATGAAATATGTAGTGGACAGAACCTTTACCTTATTGTGCCCAATAATAAATGTTTTATGTCTTAATTAAATTTACTGTGGTCAATAATAGACCTAATTAGTATTTACCCATCGGTTTATTTTTGATCTCCATCAGTAGACATGTTATATGTCTTGTTAATTGTCTAAACAATGTCACAGCTCAGAATGCCACATCACGATTCCCATGCAACCAATAATAGTGGTGTAGCAACAACAGGCCTATCTGATCATACGTGATTTTCAACAGATGGCGCTCTTGAAGCATGCAGTAGGCCCATACAGGAAAGATGTGCGGTCCATTATGATGAGAACTGTCATATTTTGTGACAAACGTGATGATGTGATTGCTGCATTACGAACTCGACTGGCGATTTTTGCTTTGATCATTTGTGTACGATTCCAATTACTAGTAACCTATCATGCACAAAATAATCGAGCAATTGAAACATGACTCAACCAACAAATCATCGATTTTAAAAGATGATTGATAAGCTATGATCAATTGATTTATTTTTAACAGTATCTCGTGATGTCATCTCATTAATTATTCATTAGGCTATGAGGCACGCTCACCCAACGAACAGCGATGTTTAGGTGGAAGAGGAGGGGGGAGGCATAGTGAAGAAAGTGAACTTCTTGTCATCGGCATACGATCTCTCGAGGTGATCTTATTTCTGAAATGCATCAGTAATCGCCGATTGCGATCTTGCAGATAGTTTAGCGATATATTCATGCGAGAAAAGTCAGAAAACTCATCGGACCATTCAGCAGACCGGGTGCGGGCCAGCTTTCATTTATCACGATTGGGTCGTAGTCGGATGGGAGGGGGGGGGGGAGGGGGAGAGGTGGTGCGGAATGGGGATGAAGCGGGTCGAGTGTGGCTGGCTGCCTCGCGAACAACCACTAGGAGGGGGCCACACTCATTTGCATTTGGCCTACTGGACATACCAGCACTTGCCACAAGTTTTCAATTATTATGTTGCCGTATCAAGCGTTTTTCCATTTTTGCAATAGCTTATGTACTATCTATGTAGTGTGGAATGTTTATGCAAAATTTTGAGTGCATCTGATACAAGAAAGCCCTGTTTCAGAGAAGATCAAAACGGGAGTGGTGATGGGTGATGAAACGGTGACACACAAAAAAAATAAACGGTCGGAACACACGTCTCCTGTGGCTATTATTGCTTATAACTTATTACAGTAACCATACTTGGGTACACGGGTGTCATATTCTTTCCAACTGGCCCCGGGCCCTCCTAATTAGCCACAATTGAATGTTCTGCTCTGGCTCCAAGTCGGACTTTCAGAAATGTAAACAAAGGAAAATTCTCCAAAATCCAAAAAAAACCAACATCATAGAGGAAGAGCTCTGCTCTTCCTAAAAATGCATACCAGTACAGGCTGTCCTTCGAACCCAGCAAGTCGTCCGGAGACGTAATCCTCATCCCAGATCACGAGGGTCTCTGGGTCGATTACGTGGATGAACAGGTCCGTCCTAGTGGAAAACAGCGCAAGGGAATTGAGGACAAATGATGCAGTGATGGAAACATTGCAAAACCATCAGAAGAATGCCAGAAAATTGCTCACCTGGTGATATCAACAGTGGTGTCGCCGCCGCCTCCGATGACGGTGTGATAGCGGATACTATTGACACACACGATCCCAAAACCTGTCAGTTCCGAAATTTGCCTGTTGAACAAACAATACAATAAGAAGTTATAACAGCACTATGACTAACCTGTGTGTATCCCAGTGAAGCTTGACAAATAATCATAACAAATGTCAGAAAATGAAGAACCTACTGAACGTATGTGTCCAAGTCACGTTCAACTACATCCTTCTCAGCATTGATGGTAACCTTGACTTCTTTGGATGGCGGTGTCACCCAAATCTGAACACCCCAAAGCAAACCACTAGATATTCATCTACTCACAAAATTATGCATTTTTACAAATCTAATAGGTACACAAATGGATCTTAGTACACTTTAGTAGAACTTTTACAGTACATGTGCATACCCGAAGACTGGCAGTTGTGCTGTAGTTAGCATCACGAGCCTGTACTCCCATTCTGAAGTACTTCTCTAAATACAGGTCCATCAGTGTAGCACTGTATACTGTGCCATTGCCCTCACTGATCCAGAAGCTGTTGTCGACGTTGACACTGTTGTCGCTTAGTCTGATGCCATTCAGGCTGTAAGTGACACCGACAGAAGACTGCTTGTCCGGGTCTGTGGCTTGAATACGAGTGACAGCTTTCCCAATTGGAGCATTGACCGAGATACCTGCATAGATACATGATTAAGGTGGTATGTGGCGGAGATTAACATTTTATAATGAACGTTTTGCAGTTTTATGTCCCAGAGACATCTATTTCTAGAACTTTGAACCTTACATGCATTGAAGACTTGATTGCTGAAGACAGGCGGCATCTCATTGACGTCTATGACATTTACATGCAGGACCATGATGGAAGGGTCTGTGCAGTTGGGGTTACATTGAGGACCCGGTACCGAGGGGGGACCAGGCGTCGGGTTTGTGGCTTTGATGAGTAATTGATAACTGGAAACACGCTCGTGGTCAAGGGTGTTGTTCAGCGAAACCGTTCCAGTTGCAGGGTCGATAGTGAACGTGCCTCCTTCGTTACCTTCTGATTGAAGAAACGATCAGAAATTTTCAGGTGACATGGACATTTTTATAACAAACAGTTTACCAGACGTGTCTGAATTTAACACAGTATACCGGTATACCATGCAGGAGTGTTCATACCCTCAATGCTGTAAATGATGACTCCTCTCTCCCCAGTGTCCTCATCCACTGCCACAACGCGTCCTACTGTGGAGTCCACTGCGGTCGTCTCTATCAGATCGATGGTGGCCGGGATTGTACAACAGTTCTGGAATAATATAAGCAGCTCATTGTAAACAAGCCACCAGCAAAAAGCTGAGAAAGAACTCGTTCAGACGAGCTAGAGAACTGACCGCGTATGTGGGGAACTCTGGGTTGTTGTCTTCCAGGTCCTCAATATTGATGACAAGCGGCTGTCTTGCCTCCTGGTACGGCCGGCCGCGATCCCGAACCAACAACTGCAGCTACAAAGCAAACAAGGAGGACATATCGACATTGATAAAAAATTTCTGTTAAGAAAAAAATTAGCCCAAGGGCTAAGAAAGGTTACCGGACAATATATATTTTAGATATCGGTATTTTGTTCCGTGACCTTGAAAATAAGGTCATTCGACACGATAATATTCGGCATATGTCATTTCTAGTATGTCCACAACGGATTCGTAAGCTGTAAAGTCAATAATAAGCGAGATATTAGCCATTATGTCCTGTGACCTTGAAAATGAGGTCAAAGGCCGAATTCAAGGTCATAGCAATATTCAGCATATATCATTTCCAATATGTTCATAATTGATTCCTAAGCTGTAAAGTCGATAAAAGCAAGCTATTAAGCATTTTGTCCTGTGACCTTGAAAATTAGGTCGGAGGTGAAGTTCAAGGTCATGACAATGTTCAGAATATATCATTTTCTATATGTCCACAAATGATTGGTAAGCTGTAAAGTCGAGAAAAAGCGAGATATTAGCCATTTCGTTCTCTGACCTTGAAAATGAGGCCAAAGGTCAAATTCAAGGTCATAGCAATATTCAGCATATATCATTTCCTATATGTTCATAATTGATTCCTAAGCTGTAAAGTCGATAATAAGCGAGATATTAGCCATTTTGTCCTGCGACCTTGAAAATGAGGTCAAAGGTCAAGTTCAAGGTCATGACAATGTTCAGAATATATCATTTTCTATATGTCCACAAATGATTGCTAAGCTGTAAAGTCGATAAAAAGCGAGATATTAGCCATTTCGTTCTCTGACCTTGAAAATGAGGCCAAAGGTCAAATTCAAGGTCATAGCAATATTCAGCATATATCATTCCCTATATGTTCATAATTGATTCCTAAGCTGTAAAGTCGATAATAAGCGAGATATTAGCCATTTTGTCCTGCGACCTTGAAAATGAGGTCAAAGGTCAAGTTCAAGGTCATGACAATGTTCAGAATATATCATTTTCTATATGTTCACAATTGATTGCTAAGCTGTAAAGTCGATAATAAGTGAGATATTAGCCATTTTGTCCTATGATCCTGAAAATGAGGTCAGAGGTCAAATTAAAGGTCACGATAATATTCAGCATATATCATTTCCTATATGTCCACAATTGATCCCTAAGCTGTGAAATCGATAATAAGTGAGGTATCAGCAATTCTGTCCTGTGACCTTGAAAATGAGGTCAAAGGTCAAAATCACCGTCAACAGAATAGTCGGCATATATCATTTCCTATATGTCCACAATTGATTCCTAAGCTGTGAAGTCGATAATAAGCGAGATATTGGCCATTTTGTGCTCTGACCTTGAAACTAAGTCAGAGGTCAAAGTCACGAGAATATACAGCATATATCATTTCCTATATGTCCACAATTGATCCCTAAGCTGTGAAATCGATAATAAGTGAGGTATTAGCCATTTTGTCCTGTGACCTTGAAAATGAGGTCAAAGGTCAAAATCACCATCAACAGAATAGTCGGCATATATCATTTCCTATATGTCCACAATTGATTCCTAAGCTGTAAAGTCGATAATAAGCGAGATATTGGCCATTTTGTGCTCTGACCTTGAAACTAAGTCAGAGGTCAAATTCAAGGTCACGATAATATACAGCATATATATCATTTCCTATATGTCCACAATTGATCCCTAAGCTGTAAAATCGATAATAAGTGAGATATTAGCCATTTTGTCCTGTGACCTTGAAAATGAGGTCAAAGGTCAAATTCAAGGCCATCAGGATAATCAGCATATATCATTTCCTATATGTCCACAATTGATTCCTAAGCTGTAAAGTTGATAATGAGCGAGATATTAGACATTTTGTGCTCTGACCTTGAAACCGAGGTCAGAGGTCAAATTCAAGGTCACGAGAATATTCAGCATATATCATTTCCTATATGTCCACAATTGATTCCTAGTCTCTAATCTCAATATTAAGTGAGATATTAGGCATAATGTGTCCCATTATAAAGCATAGGAGAATCTAACATGGAAAAGTCCCATTTGGGACCCGTCGAGAAAATGAAAATGGCCGCTACACGCCGACCGGCGATTCAGGGGCGACGAAACCTATACACATCACAGAGGTATATGAGAGCAATCTTTTGGAATAAAAATCTCAAAACTGTCTGAACAGTTTTTGAGAAAATGGCCGCCAAAGTCAGAAATTGGCCATTTTTCGACGAAAATGGCAGCCATTTTGAAAAAAATGTGAAAATCAAAAAACAAAAAAATAACCCCCTCTTGAAATATTTTTAAATATTTTTGTGCAAAATTTCAGAAAGATCTGATTGTAAACTTTAAAGATAAAAATGTGGACGGACGACGCCGACGACGGACGCAACGCCATGCCAATAGGTTATCGGACCATAGGTCCGGTAACCTAAAAAATTATTTTCCCAAAATGCCATTTGTGACATGTTATTGTACTTGCCAGGTAGCTCTCCTTAGTTTCCCGGTCGAAGGAGACAAGAGCAGTGATTCTGCCCGTGACTGGATTGATGGAGAACTCCTCTGTTGCATTGACCATGTCCCCATTGACATCGAAACCATAATCCAGCTCACCGTTGATACCTTGGTCATCATCATGTGCAAACACCTGGGTGACAGGGATACCTGGTGGCTGATTCTGCAAACACAAGAGGCCACACTATTTTAAATATCAATGAAAGCCTCATACTTGGAACCAGTCTGGAAAACGTGAAATATCATGATGCTCAAGATTATTGCTTGTAGACAGGATCAGAAGCAACATAATTGAATTAGAACCAAGGCTTATGATCAAGAATTACCTCAGGTAAAGACACAGTCTGGTTGCTTTCATTGGGATAGTCCCACACGGGAGGGTTGTTGTCAATCGCAAAAACGGTGATGCTAACGAATGCTGTATCCGTGCGGCCTCCATTGCTGACGAGTACCGACACATTGTAAGTACCAGGCTCGCCATCAAGGTCCGTCCTTGTGGTGATCACACCAGTACCAGGATCAACAAAGAAAAGATCTGCAACACAGAATCCCTCTCAAATATAAACCCTTTAATTATGTACCATAGTCAGTTTTCGGGATCCTCCCCAGGACTTAAATCTGGATGTCCCTATCAACAATTATTAATTAACTTATAGAATTATGAACAGTCCACCATGCAACATAAATTTACCTTCAATGATACCAAGAGATTGTATTCAGTAACATCTGATTGCTCAGAAACATTTTATTTGAAAATGACAAATTTTTTGCATAGGGGTAGTATGGGTGATTGAGGGCACCATACGGCGCTTATGAATGATAGTGGCATATTCTCCTGACTTCACACCTCTTATCTGAGAGCTTGACATTTTTTTGCATTTTGCATACTCTCATAGCTTCCATATCAATGTCTACAAATTTATGATATCTGAAAACCAAAGAGTACAAGGATGTCACACTTTTGGGGTCACCGCCTAGCTTCTGGTAGACAAACACAGTGGGAGCATCATCCTGGTCGCTGGCAGTGAGCTCTATGACCGAGGTCCCAGGTGGACTGTTCTCCGGCACTGCAGCTGTGTACGAACCCTCGCCAAACCTCGGCGAAAACTCATCCACATCCAGCAGCAAAATCTGCACTCTCTGGAAGGTAAAAGATCTCATTGAGTTCACATTTCAAACTTCTGTGTATCAGTCCAAAATCTGGTAAGTATGATGCGATTCGCAAAAAGACAGGTGATTTTTTGTTGCTCTACATTGAAATGGCTTATGTGATATAACGTACCGTAACAGGGCTGAATTTTCGAAGGGTGGCATTCTGCGGACTGTCGTAGGCCTTGACCCCGATGTTGATGAGCCTTGAAGTCTCTCTGTCTAGGTCGGCTCCTTCTGCCACCGTTATCCAGCCCTGGATAACAGTATAGCAACATAGATCAATTCCAGACATCTGCCAAGTAACCAAATCATTCTGAAATGTTGACGAATGAAAACACATGCACACAATAACTCACAGTGATAGGATCAATCACAAATCGATCCTCCGGTTGTTCAATCTCATATCGGACAACTCCATAATCACCACTGTCCAAGTCCCTGGCTTCGACTCGGATCACTTGGAATCCAGCAGGAGAGTTCTCAAAGATTGAGGTCTCATACTGTCTCTAAAATATGTGACAGCATCAACAAGAATTATTCAACAAGGTTATTCTCATATGAATTATATGAAAGTATCAGGGGGACTATAGTACCATTACTTACCTGTGTGAAAGTTGGTGTCTCATCATTTATATTGATGATGTTCACGTTGAAAGTTGCAGTGGCAGACAGAGGGGGTTGACCATCGTCCACGGCAACCACTACAAACTGTGTGAACGACGTCTGCTCATAATCCAGTGGCCGTGCAATCGTCACCACACCTGTTTTAGGAATAGATTTTTATGTGACAATGATTCAAATATGGTGAATAATGAAATTTCATCATACTATACATATAAGCCAGTTTCGGATTCATTCCAACCTGTGTCTTCGTTGAGATCGAAGTAGCCCCCAGGATTACTGAGAAGGATGTAGCGGTCGATGTCGTCGGATGGATCATTGGCAGCGAGTACCGTGACATAGGCACCCTGACCCTGGCCTTCTCGCACATTAATGTCGATGTTCGGGTTGGAGGGACTCCACGGCGGGCCAAACACAGGACCCTGCTCGTTTACGTCCAGGATCGTAATCAACACAGAACCTGGAAATGTGAGTGGATGTAATCACTCCAAAGCAGTACGGTAAATTAAACCCACAGACGATCAGCGAGCTATAGCTGCTTCACCTATACTCACCAAATACATGCACAAATAAGTTATACTTGTGTCGTATAAATCAGAGCTCTCTGAGTCATACCTGTTGCTGTCTGGTCGCCTGGAGCATTAGTATCCTCCACCTGGACAACAGCTGACCACCGAATCACCTCGTCTCGGTCCAGCTGGCTGTTCACCGTTATCACGCCAGTTACATCATCAATGGCGAACCAATCCTGCCGAATAATTTATGATATATTTAAACCAGCACCTCCTAAGCTTTACTTGCCTGAAATTAAATTTCCTCCACCACTAATCTTGGTGTTTTCCAAACTGACCTTGTGCGGGTTGTTGGGGATCTCGGCGTTCTGAGGGTCCCAGGCTTTGATGGGCTCCTGGAAGGAATATCTGAGAACTGCTCCACTGTCCGGGTCGAATGCTTGCATGGTCGTCACTACCGTACCCGGGTTTACATCTATATCACAGAAACACTGGACAAACTGAACGAGGCCTTACAGAATATATCGATGGTATACCGATCTAGAATCTCTTGCCATTTTTTTTTTTAACATGTACATTACCTTAGTTGTGTTACGGGACATTGCTATATCTGGGCCAACCCTCATTTCATGAGTATACGGCTTGAGAAAGGCTACCAGTGTCACTTACTTTCGTAGACATCTGATCTGACAGTTGATGGTCGTAAATAAGGATTCTTGTTGTTTGTGTCCAAAATGTTGACGATGAGAGTCGCATTGGATGAAAGTTGTGGGTCGCCCTGGTCTTCAGCAACTAACTGTAACCAAACAAAAAATCAGTCAAGTCATGTATAGTGATATCCAGTTGTAGAACTAAATAAATCTTGAAATCGAAAGTCTAATCACACTTCACTAACATAAATGATGTACTGGTTCTGGGTCTCATAGTCGAACGTTGCACCTGGAGCGACCCGTACCACCCCTGTAGTCTGATCGAGTACAAACTTGCCCCGACCGCCACTGACGATCCTGTACTGGATCATCCCATTGGGCGTGTTCTGAGAGTCGCCATCAAAAGCAGTCACCGTCTCCACAACCGAGCCTGAAATTTTTATATTTCACTATGTAAAAATTACTCCCAAGTAGGAGAATTTGAGTAAGAAAAATACATTGGAAATTGAAGTACACACAATGAAGAGATGACATTATGACTTACCAGGAGCAGTAGTTTCTGGGATCGTCTGCTCATAGAATCCTCCTTGTGAGAACTCTGGAGGGTGGTTGTTGATGTCCTGTCAAAAAGGTACACAATTCCTATATACCCATGTACATCCAACATACTTAAAGGCCTTTCAATACAAGAATGTGGCACACTGATGACATACTGTGACGTCGACCCTGACTGTCGTGGTGGCGGTGAAGTCTGGATCACTTACTTCCACTGTCAGCAGATAACTAGGGAATAAAAAGAATTTTGACAGTCACCAGTTTTAAACTATTAGGTGTGTCTTGAATGTCCACTGTAATAAGTAGTTCAAATTACATGAGCTGCACTTACAAGCCGTCATCTGGGTAGGGAATAGGTAGTCTTGGTGTAAAGACCCCAGTTTGAGGGTCAATATTGAACAGGTCTCCAGGGTTACCAGCGATGATTCTATACGTCAGGACATTATTGCCACTGGTCGGCACATCTCGGTCAGTAGCCTGGAAGAATACACAATATGGCCTTCACTTTGTTTTTGTCCAAAGCTCTGAGTAATATATTGGAAGTTGAATGTGGATTGCGTTTCAGCCATATTTCAGGTAACCATGGCAACACTTGCCTGGACAGTGACAGGGTGGTCGAGGACAGTGGAGCCCTCCCGGATACTGGTCACATACTCTGGGTCCTCTATGATGGGAGAGTTGTCGTTGGCGTCTATCAGGTCAATGGTGAGCGGCACCGAGGCCTGCAGGCCCTCAGCGTAGTTGTCCGTGGCAACCAGAGTCAGCTCATAGCGGGACTGGGTCTCGGCATCGAGGCAGGGAGTCACACCAAAATTCCAGCAGATTGACGGCGTATCCACAGTGATCACGCCATCGTTACGGTTGACTTTGAAGCTACAATTTTAATTGTATTCATTGGCTCTACATATATATTATGTGTAAACCAGTCAGTAAGCTGTGCACATTAATAATAACCAAGGAGAAACTCTTCGAAGCAACAATCGACTCACTAGTTTGATCCATCTCCTGTCAACTTGTATCGGAGGCCTTCCACTCCATAGTTACTGCTGTCAGCATCTGTAGCCTGGTAAATGCAAACACAATCAATCAGCCCCCCTCCATATCTACAACTCCATCACACTAACTAGACCAACTATTCACTGTTTGCCTTATGATTACATGGCATACCGTGATCGTGGTGACGTAGGTGCCATCAGTGGCGAGTTCACTGACAGTTGCCTGGTAGGAAGGCTCCGCAAAGACAGGTGGGTTATCGTTGTCGTCCTGAAGATCGATGTACACCAGCCCTTGGCTCTCCCTGCTCTCAGCGGTACCTACCTCCTTGGCACTTATCTGAGTATGAGCAATAGACTTTGGTTTATATGTCAACGTTTATGCTAGCCAGGTGCAATACATTGCAATATCGCCATATCGTGGTATTTTAACAAATCTGCATTCAAAATGTTCATGATGGAGTCAAAGTGTAATGTGCTTACCCTGAGAAGGAAGTTTCTGGGCCCGACCTCATAGTCAAAGTTAGTTTTGTCCTTGACGGTAATACTCAGTGCTACAACATTACTTCCCCGACTAGGACTCAGAGCAAACGTGTCAGTGTGGTCCAGCAATGTCAAGTCAAACACTGCATTTGCCCCCTTTAGAGTGGAACAATATATACCAGTATATGTACGGATTAAATGAGCTGTATGTAGTCAACTCCAAATATTGACCATCCAAGCAAACTCAATTTGTAATACAACGAAAAACTCATTGTCAAACAAATCTGAAAGAAAAGGCTGATATATACACAGCACCAAGACAAATCTGATTTCGCTTCTTCCAAAGTGCCTCTTGGCACTTTACCTGGTCATAGTCAGCCACCCTCATGTTGAAGCCCGCTAGAGTGGCCCCGAGAGGAATGGCCTCGTCCACGCCAATCGTCAGCTGTCCAGGGCTGAACACCGGCCCGTTGTCATTGACATCAGTAATTGTAATCGTGACCTCCCCGACGGACTGCGCCAGGGGACTGGGGTCAGGTTGGCCATCGCTCTGCAACTCCTGGGCCTGGATATGTGGGGAACCACATTGTAAAATGTCTTATGGAAATAAGCTCATATTCAATTTGAAAGCGATGTTTTCTGCAACAAAGTAATACATGTAGCTACAGTCCCATACCCTGACTTGCAGTGTGGTGGATCCAGCTGAGAAGATGGCACTCTCTCTGTCCACAAATCTTCTGCTGGTGATCACACCGCTCCTCCCGTCAATGTTAAAATACCCACGGTCTGAAAATTACCGACAACTTTTTAAATTTACGTGATGAAAATATTGACACAGATTGAATAGCTGTGTGTAGTGATATTTTGTATGGTTTAAGTCTCTCTTTGTGTTCACATGTATGTATGTGTACCGTTAACTAGGGAGTATGCAATAACTCTGTTGAGTCCTTCGTCCCCATCGACTGCAGTCACTTGTATGATTGACTGATCCTGTAGATAGAAAATACTGATCAATGTCTGAATCATTTGCAAAATAAGCAAACACCGATATGTGGAAATAACATATCCCAATTGAATATGACGTGAAGAGCCAAACTTACTATGGGGTAATTTTCTGGGATTTCCGCTGTCATGGCACTGATGAACGTTGGAGGTTGGTCAGGTCTATTTTGTACTTGTATCTCAAAGTTTTGGCGTTCTTGATGATCTATATCCTGGGTTATGAAATTTGTGTAGGGAATTATCAACTTTCCCATGAAATGCATCAAAACTCAGTGCTGTCAATATTGATCAAACTGTGTTACTCACTGATGCTTCGATAACAAGCTCAAATCTCCTAACGGTCTCGAAATCGAGCGATTGTTTGAGTAAAATTTGTCCTGTCCACAGATTTGCCGTCGGTGCAGGGCTTGTTGCCACCAACTCAAAAAAGTCACACGGGTCCTATACGTACAGAGAAAACACAACAAAAAATGTAGAAGTCTCCCCGAAGCTTTTATAACATACTACATACAAATAGCATAGACACAAATAGCATATTATATAAGTATATATAAGTAAATTAGTATATATAAGTAAGTTTATATAAGTAAAAAACATAGTAAATAATTGAGATTTTGATTGCATGTGTACGCTGCAAGTTTGGTGTTAAATACACACATATTGTTGGGACTGTGACACGCAAGTGACACGCAGTGCCGGATTGTCATCGTCCCCATCTCGGACAACAACCGAGTCGATCACCGTGGTTCCAACATTCAGGTCCTGAGGCATAGATGTAACAGTGTTTAGCATATAACAAGAGAGTACATATTGGGAATTTGGGATGTTTCATGTATGGAATTTTGGGAATATTACCTCAGGTACAGACACATCTGCCACGGAGACTTCGAAAACAGGTCTCAAGTCATTGGCACCGATCGAACCTGAAATGTATTTAATTTTTTTTTGTATTTGTTATGCATGCACAACAGAAATAAGTCAAAGAATTCAAACTTGTCAAGCTGGTATTTCTAACACAAGTTTGATTATTTGCTTTTAAGCAAATGTCACTATGACCGTAATTTTTTTGCACCAAGGTGGAATATTGCACAGGTTCTTAATTATTGACCCACTACGAGGTCCACAAAAGAATCAGGTTTGAACATGAAAGCATTGAATAAACATGACAAAAGCAGAAAGATCTTCTGCATCTATATGATAGATACTTATTGGTAGGTACATATCCTTTGACCTAGTTAATTCATTTTGGTCCATATTATTCATATTACCAATAATTAGGTCATAATGTCATGCAGTACATTAATTTGGCGTCATATTGGGTATTCATATCAGAGTCATCATACTGGCCAAGTAGTGTGGCACATGTACACGTGCACACACTAAATGTTACACCCTATTATACATATATATTCGGGCCTCGGTGGAGATTTCAATGTCGTGAATGATCTCAACAGGGAATACTACATGCAAAAAGAAAAGAAACTTAAAAACGCTAACATTTTAAACTTCTATCTGGCATTGTAATGCTTCACCTCGTATCAACAGTGAGACCCAGACATATACCACCAGCGGCGGATTCAACATCTTCTGTGGTATCTGCTGAGAAAAGAAAGAAAAGAAATCATGAACACCCATTATGTTTGTGTGAATCATGCCAAGTCACCAAATACATTGAAAGATGCCCCAAGCCACACTTATCATCAATTATCATCTTTTTTACTGTCTTGCCAAATACACAAAGGAAGTTGAAGTTATATGAAATTGTTTAGCATATTATGTTCAATCCACTGTGAAATGCCCTTGAGTCGGCACGAGTTCCCTAGGATAATACACATTTTTTTATGTTACATGCAACAAAAGATGAGTGCGAAAAAACGAGCAACATTCATATCAGGACACAGAACACTGTATAATAAAAACATTGTGTAGCCTGGTATATTACTGAGGCTGCTAGATATTTATGGTTAGGACAATTTCAAAGATGTTCGAGAAATGGAAAATCAAAGGGTAAAATTATTTCTGGTTACATCTTATTTTGAAAAAGGGATGGTTAGTATTCTTTCAAAATTTTACTTTACATGATAAAATTTTGCTACAGATCCTACAGATCTCCTAATATTTTGTTTAATAGAGTAGTGTATATTTTAACTCTTCAAAACTTTCCATGAACAACACAGTAGACAGGTTTTTATATGGTAATTAGTCACTCACGATTGACCATAGTGTGTACGAACGTTTTGTTTATACCACTTGACCTGACTTAGAAACATTTCCGAACTGGCTTACCGTATTGGTCCAAATTACAGCACGGCGAGCCAAAGCAGGAAGCAGTAGCACGCGTAAAAATGTAGTCAAACTTGAGGTCAAATTTAAGAAAATCACTCAATTCTAAACCTATAACCTCCAAATCCCTTTAAAATGATTCAAATAACATAAATATTTGGATTGGAATACTGCAATATCTTATTAGATTGATATGAAATGAATTACAAGGTTACAAAAATCGAACATTTGGGGGGAAAAGAGGGGGGCACTCTACTATTAGGGCGCGTGCCACTATTAGGACCATTAAGGTATTCAGTGTTTGCACTTGGTTCTGAAATCTGAATCTTTTATAGCGATTTTACAGTGTTTATTATATTTCACATACAAAAACTCCCAATGTGATCAATGAATTAGAATGAAGTCCATACTGAATGATTTGCTGAATATAATTAATAACTAATTGTTAACAATCATACCTCAGTAACAATCCTTCAATGGTGTATCCACAAAAGAAGAATTCACATCACACACATATCATGCATATGGGCAGGTATATCCAGATGACTTGTGTACATTCACATGTACATGATGAATAATTTAGAGTTCACTTTGTTCATTCAGTATCCCGGTAGCGTTTGTCACTCGTCTCAACTGGATAGTCCTGAAATAAGATAAAATAGTTTCAGAGATTTAACAACATAAACTATAAATAATCAACTTTACATTTGATAATCAAGCATACATTTGATAAAATATGCATGAATTCGGAGAGCGATAAATATTATTAGTAGTATAATACAAAAATTTCTCAACTCTGAACAACCATATATACCAAAGAGCTTATACAAAGTGAATATATGCTCTTTGCATATACCCAGCTGCTTGATACACCATGATGAAAATACCAAATGTGGGAGACTTCAATTCCTCCATCAGTCTTGTAAACTACACTGACCTGTTAACTTGTCGAATTCTCTTGCTCACTGGTAGGTTGTCATATATACATAGCTATGTTCAAGCTTTTTTACGTCTAAGACTGATCTTTACAAATGATGTGAAATATGTTCATGTAGCATGTAGATGAGTGTACAATTGTAGTGTAATTATAAGTTTCAAGCTACTGTATTCTGAAACATCATTTGCCTACAATATAATGATACACACATACCATTCATCATTCATGGTAGTTTTTTTTTTCCACAACCACAAAAATACCCACTGAAATGTGTGTACTCCGAGCCGCGTGTATATTTTCCAATGGCAGCAATTATCCCTTGCATTTTTAGCCTAAAATTTCACCCAATAAAGTCCATCAGTTGGCACAATACACAGATGATATAATAATATGATCTCCAATATACAACGCGTGGCTGAAGTAAGTTATCGCATTCAACATTCCCATAACGGTATATTGCCCGAATAACTCGCATTAGTTATTGAACGTTTCACGGTCCGTTGGTTCCTAGGCATTATGCTGGGATGGGTTATTGGCGGAAACTCATCAACTGATTCAACTCACCTTTTTTCCTTTGACGGTGACACAGCCGCGCCAGTACGGATAACTATGTTGTGGAGGCTACATTGCTCATGACCTCAAGCTGGCGTTTTCAGCTTGCAGGTGACTCTACAAGGCGCAAACAAACAGAGAACGGTGTTGTATGTTTGGGACCCCCGACACGCCTACTGGCACATTGGCTTGGAGCCGCACAGCGACCTCAATCAACCAACTCACGAGCTTGGAATTATAACAACGGACCGCGGGCAAACCGCACTCCGAATACTCGAATCTGCACATTTCTTTCCGCACCGATATGGAAACTTGAGGAACGGAATAATTGTATTTGAACAAAACTTTGCATTATAGAATTATTCAACAGATCATATATTATCCATGTGGTTTGAACTAACATGCATGCGGACGCGCAGTGTGATTCCTATACCTGCGCTGACGAGGCTGGATTGACAAAGCAGTAATCAATCATCTCAGGTAATGAGATGTCGCAAAGGGAAATAATGGTTCGCTATAATGCGGATCAGTAGCATTATCTCAATCCATTACAAATATAGGTGTATGATCTAATCTATCTCTGATACGTTGATTTCCTTTTTTTAATATTGGATAATTAAAGTTTTGTAGATGTATCATATTCAGGTAAGCCTATCTATATACGTGTAAATTGTTATTTGTTCAGAAATCCAGATATATAGGTGAATGTTAATGGACAGTGGTGGAAAAGTGGTTCCATTCCATAAAATTGGTGTAATAATTGTAAAGCGCTTAGAGCATGTTTACATGGAAAGGAGCTGTACAAAAAGCTACTATCATATTGTATGTTCATCGCTTCTGCAACATATTATAAGAATATATACATTCTAGATGCACAATCATGAACCACATGTACATATCTGTGCAATAACGGAGGACATGCTGCAAGTGTAATAATGGTACAGCGTCAAGAAAAAAAAAAACATTCTTCAACATCACGTACCATTTGGATGTCTATGTATGCATTGCAATATGGCCAAGGACTACCATGTAATCCATACAGTCATGTACATGCTTGCGTTGATAACTGGAGAGACACAACTTTACGCGGTGTAGCTGTTCACCCCAGTGCTCACGCCGCGGTCGCTGACTACCGCGGCCGGTCAACCGAAACGACACACACACACCACCCTGCATCAAATCACCCAGCGGCCCCCGAATTCGGGATAAACATGGCTCCTATGCAATGACATTTCGACGCGATGTTGAGAAACAACATGGAGTTCATCAGTTAGCATGCGAAATCAGAGTGATATTGTGTATTAGGCGTGATTTAGTGCATGGGACACCGTCGGTAGCAACGGCGGGAGATTCAGAAGCAACTGTGAAGGACAAGTAACCAGAATTCGGCACAACTCAACTCAGGTGAGTTCTTGATGTATTGTTTACAAATGCAGTCCAGTGACAGTGTATTGAGTAAAGTTAGGTCATCATCATTATAGTCATGTCAAGCGTGTAATCAAGATGATATATATATAACTGTACTTCATCAAAGAATCTGTGCCTATATCCTTTTATAATATATACACTTATAGAAACTAATTCTGGTAGCACTACCAGTATGGTCCATTTAGAACACTATATTCCACTAATACTACTCACCCACTGAACCAATGCCATGTAATCCACCTGGCACATTTCTAATCTGAAGACAGAACAAGGGGTACGTAATCTGCGGTCCATGGGCCCAAGCCTCGGATTGTGAATGTAGTTTGATTTTGCTGCTAACAATGTATCTGATATATTGAAGTCATGCTTGGGTCCCTCAATTACCACTAAAACTGTCATATATTGACATGTTGTAAACGCTATGGCTAGGATATACAATAACGTGGGCAATTTTATTACCAACTAATTTCCCATACTATGGATCCAGAATGACAATTGGTTTTGATAGAGAAGTGTTCTTTATCACAAACTAGATGGTTTTTTTATCTGTAATTATCATTTTGTGCCATTGATGAACTCATCTTTGTTATTGATAATCATAGAGAAACAGGATTGCCCACGTTATTGTACATGTATGTGCTCCAAAGATGCTCATTAAGGCACTCTATGTTGAATATTTTTGTATATTTACCCAATTATTAATATCTGGGTGAAGGCAATCTCCTACATGGTATTACATGGGATTATACATGAGATTTATATATAATATTGTGAAATGTACGTGTATGTGCAGATGTGCACAGACATACAGAATAAGACTGATTAACAACGAAATATATGTTGAAATCAATAATGAATGATTTATGATTTCTACAAATTGTCAGCATAATGCTTTTTGGTTTGTTTAAAAGTCTTTTTAGAGTGAAGTCATTGATAATTTGTTTGATAGGTATAATAACCTCAATTTCATACAATCAAGCAGATTTATATATAATATTGTGAAATGTACGTGTGTGTGCAGATGTGCACAGACATACAGAATCAGACTGATTAACAACAAAATATATGTTGAAATCAATAATGAATGATTTATGATTTCTACAAATTGTCAGCATAGTGCTTTTTGGTTTGTTTAAAAGTCTTTTTAGAGTGAAGTCATTGATTATTTGTTTGAAAGGTATAATAACCTCAATTTCATACAATCAAGCAGAGATACATGTATACCACTTGTACAAATACTCGTGTGTGAAAATGAAACGTGATCAACGACATCTCATTAAATTCAACATGAAACCTGTCAATATAGATGTGAGTGTTGAATATTACACGGATATTATTTGTGCCTGACTGTAACAGGTGCGAGATGTGATGTCTATCGTGGGTGGAGTGACGCTTGTGGCTTTTGCATGAAATTATAGGACACCATAGGCCACAGAGTATACATGTAGTCATCACTGCTTGCACTTGTGCATCGAAGTTAACTATGATATGACCATGGTTGTTCAATTGTATTGACATTACAATGTACAGTATATTGCATTTCAGTGTCACAATACTGGGAGTGCAATGCAGTGTTTTGCCCCCAATATAATGCATATTTATGTATAAAAGAATGCATGGTTATAAGTGCATTTGAAAAAAAACATTTTGAAAAATAAATTATACAGGAAATATACAGAGATTTTTGGTTTGAACTGACAGTGAATTATTTTGGAGATGTTGAGGATAATTTAATAAAAATACCGGAAACTGAACAATATTGTGATGCAGTAGATAAACACGATAAATGCAAGTTGTACTGGGTCAAATGTTCTTTGGTGACCTTCATTGGACGGAGATGGTATTCTGGTATTGATGGCACTGGATATACATTGTATTCATTTCTAGATCGTATTTTACTAAAGGATTTACATATCATTTTACTAAAGGATTTACATATCAAAATCCTTGAGTAAAATGTCTAGCATTTCTATGATCCTATCATATACAGTGGAACCTGTGTTTTAAGACCACCCAAGGGACCCCAAAAAGGTGGTCTTAAATCACAGGTGGTCTCTCATGACAGGTTCATTGACATGATAAAAGGCCACTTTTTTTTTAAGGGACCAAGTGGAGTGGTCTTAAAACACAGGGTGATCTCTCAAACCAGGTGGTCTTTAACACAGGATCCACTGTAACACAAAAGGTAAATGTTCAGAGTTAGCATGTTGTTATTTCGGAATTTTTTTGATAAATATACATGTAAATGCACAAACAATCTTTCAACCTCCAATCAGAACAAAAAAAAAGAAAGAATAAAAGTGTACAGATCCACAAAATGCTTTGATGAATTTCTGATACTGGTATTGTTTCTTGAATAAAAACGAGTTCATGTCCCTGTATTTAATTCTGGTGCATTCATGTCTTAATCCAGAACTGTTCTTCAAATAAACAGTAGGGTCCTACAAATCTTATTCTTATTGTATCCCCCGAACAAAGTTCGGCGGATACTATGGATTTGGCTTCGTCGTCCGCGTCCGCGTCCGCATCCGCGTCCGCGTCCGCAGAGATTTTCTTGTGAACGCGCTACAGGCCGCAATTCTCACCCGATCACCATTATTTTTTGCAGGCACATATATAATGGTAAGATCCCGACACCAATCGATTTTGGTTGCCGTGGCACTGAATTGGTCGTTGGGGACACATTTTGCATTGAAAACAGCCTGTTTGAGACACATGGCTTGTGAACGCGCTACAGGCCGCAATTCTCACTCGATCACCATAATTTTTTGCAGGCACATATATTATGGTAAGATCGCGACACCAATCGATTTTGGTTGCCGTGGCAACTGAATTGGTCGTTTGGGGACACATTTTGCATTGAAAACAGCCTGTTTGAGACACATGGCTTGTGAACGCTCTACAGATGGCAATTTTTGACGAATCTCGATAATATTTGGAAGTGTTGTTGGGAAGGGCTGTCACACAAAACCAATCGTTTTTTAGAATGATCATATAAATATTAATATGTTAACAGCCTAACTTATTACAGAATTTTGAAATATCCATTTTGACATGTACGATCATTCCAATAGCCTGTACAGTGGAAGGTAATGACACTGGTTTCTTGTTCAGAATGGAGAACTGAAGTTTTCAGTGAAAACAGGACAATATTACTGAATAAGTTAACATTAGTTTTATTAGTTAAGTCTATTATTGTCCACAATAAACATAGTTAAGACGAGAAACGTTTATTATTAAGCTCAACAAGGTAAAGGTTTTGTCCAGTACAAATTTCATGGGTGTAACTGAATAAGTTAACATTATTTTTAATAGTTAAGTCTATTATTGACCACAATAAAAATAGTTAAGACAAGAAATATTTATTATTAACCTCAACAAGGTAAATGTTTTGTCCAGTACAAATTTCATTGGTGTAACCGAATAAGTTAACATTATTTTCACTAGTTAAATCTATTATTGACCACAATAAAAATAGGTAAGTCTATTATTGACCACAATAAAAATAGTTAAGATGAGAAATATTTATTATTAAGCTCAACAAGGTGAAAGTATGTCCAGTACAGATTTCATGGGTGTACTGAATAAGTTAACATTATTTTTTACTAGTTTAGTCTATTATTGACCACAATAAAAATAGTAAAGACAAGAAATATTTATTATTGGGCTCAACAAGGTAAAGATTCTGTCCAGTAGACATTTTATGTCTGTAACCAAATAAGTTAACATTTTTTTTGCTAGTTAAGTCTATTATTGACCTCAATAAAAATAGTTAAGATGAGAAACAATTATTATTGAGCTCAACAAGGTTAAGGTTTTGTCCGGTAGAAATTTCTGGGTGTAACCGAATAAGGTAACTTTATTTTTACATGTTAAGTCTATTATTGACCACAATGAAAATAGTTAAGACAAGAAATATTTATTATTGGGCTCAACAAGGTGAAGGCTTTGTCCAGTAGAGATTTTATGGCTGTGACCAAATAAGTTAACATTATTTTTTGCTAGTTAAGTCTATTATTGATCACAATAGCTTTTTATGAAAACATTGATCAACTTTTACTTTGAATTTCAACTTGAGACCATGTTTGGCACAAATTATGAGTTAAAATATAACTTATGGTGAAAAATTCGATCTGGCTCCAATTTCGTCATCTTGAAATGCAGTTTCGGTCAACTTTTACTTTGAATTTCAACTTGAAAGCATGTTTGGCACATATTATAAGTCGAAATATAACTTATGGTGAAAAGTTCGATCTGGCTCCATTTTCGTCATCTTGAAATGCAGTTTTGGTCAATTTTTAGTTTGAATTTCAACCTGAAACCAAGTTTGGCACATATTATGAGTTAAAATATAACTTATGATGAAAAGTTCGATCTGGCTCCAATTTCTTCATCTTGAAATGCAGTTTTGGTAAACTTTTAGCTTGAATTTCAACTTGAAACCAAGTTTGGCACATATTATGAGTTAAAATATAACTTATGACGAAAAGTTCTATCTGGCTCCAATTTTGTCATCTTGAAATGCAGTTTTGGTCAACTTTTACATTGAATTTCAACTTAATACCAAGTTTGGCACATATTATGAGTTGAAATATAACTCATGGCGAAAAGTTTGATCTGGGTCCAATTTCGTCATCTTGAAATGCAGTTTTGGTCAACTTTTAGTTTGAATTTCAACTTGAAATCAAGTTGGGCAGGTATTATGAGTTAAAATATAACTCATGACGAAAAGTTTGACTTGGCTCCAATTTTGTCATCTTGAAATGCAGTTTTGATTAACTTTTACTTTGAATTTCAACTTGAAACCATGTTTGGCACATACATGTATTATGAATCGAAATATAACTTATGGTGAGAAGTTCAATCTAGCTCCAATTTCGTCATCTTGAAATGCATTTTTGGTCAAATTTTACTTTGAATTTCAACTTGGAATCAAGTTTGTAAAATATTCTGAGTTGAAATATAAATAGGTGAAAAGATTGATCTATCTGTATTTTCGTTATTTTATCAAACATGTCGAATGGAAATTCATATAAAGAGATTTCAGTGGTGATTTTGAATTCAACCTTCAATAATCTCGGAAAATCAGTGCAGCAATTTTGGTGGGGAAAAGAAAACAGTTGTGACTTGAGATTTAACATTTCTCTGGTAATCTTTTTCAGCCCTTGCTCTAGTTTTTCACACTTGACAGTGATATATTTGGGGCAACAGAGATGATAGGGCTACGGGGGATACACCCAAGCGGTCGTAGGCGACCGGAAGCGTCTAGTTTCATGAATGTATGCATTTTGATCCCTCCTGACAATACTCTTTCATACATATTTTAGTAGCATTCAAGAATACAGCAGAGTTTTTTTTTCTGAATATCCACAAGTTAGTCTCATTGTTTCATGTACATAATTGTATACAATGTCACTTGGGTTTGAACAATGCATGATTGTTTTTCCACTAAAAAGACTGTATACAGAGTACAGTGACACTTTAGAGCCATTTTTGCATAATTACTGAGAAAGCAAATGTTTTACAATGACAGTCATAATTTCCTGTGTGAGAAATAATTGTTTCGAAATTTATAGAGTGCACTGAATGCATTGGAAATACCAGAGGCTATGTATACATATTGTACATGTGTGTACCTGTTACCAGTCTTTGAAAATCATCTACTCAGTTTGAGACAGAAAAGAATATAGAGTCAAAAGATGGCGTGCTTATGAAACATTATTGTGTTGTTCTTTTAACGATGTTAGTGCGAAGAAGTCCACATATTTTTTTCACGCGTCAGTGATCACTATAGAAGGTGGTGGGGGCGTTAGGTTGACATGCTATCTCCTGCTATTTACATCAATGACACGGAGTTGGTGATGTATTGAAAGGATAGAAAAAGATGGTACAAAAACTTGTGAAAGATGTCACATTTGTGAACATGGGCCTTTTTTGCTGTATAAATCAAATAAAAACGTCTTGAAAGTGAAGTCTCCACAGTTGAGAGTTCTCAGTGACCATTAGTCATTGCCTTATGTGATAGAAAAATATCGTCAAAATTTTAATGATAATGGTGACTCCAGTGACATTTCAGGCTGTGAAAATAGCAAAGCACTCAGATTCACCGACATGTTTTTAAGTTTGTTCACAACTGATGTCAAAGCCTCGACTGTAGTTTCTCTGCTACAGTTATTTCCTTGCCATCATCTCGAGAGTCTTTGCACTCGTCTTGTTTGAATGAGATTTGTAGAGAGAAGACATCCACGATGTCTTATGTCAGAAAAGGAAATAGTTTGTTGGTTTTAACCATGGAAGTGAACAAAAGTTTCTTTATTCTACACGATGCTCGTGGGTCTGGAGCCCTATGCATTCTGTAGACACTTCAGCAATACACCACCCACAAACATTTCAACAGTCAAAATGTCCTACTTTTCAATTCTGAAGACTTATCATCTTACACAAAAACCTATGATCGCTGCTGGGGTTTTGGTTGAATATCTTTTAAGTGAAATAAGAGTCACAAACAAGTTATGTGTTACCTAGAAACTCTTGATAATCTTCACCTATACATGTATATGGAAATTTGATGGCTGCTAAATAAGATTCTTTCATTCAGATTCCTACTTATTTCCTGCTGATTAAAATCCGTTGTGATGCCACCAGTTTTACTGTATGTGGTGCTGTAAAATTAACGTTACCTTAGTGACCACATATCTTTTAAGCTGAGTCATTTCTTATATCAATTCATGGAACAAGGTAAATAATGGATACAACTGGTAATTGTGTTTAAGCAAGAGATATGTAAGACTGTTATAAATAGAAATATTTTCTTACATTTTCAGATATAATGAGGACTATTTGGGCCAGACTCCTGTTTTCCTGTCTGCTGTGGACAGCAGGTAAGCGGCATTGAAAAGTTTGCAAAGTTTTCTGCAAGAACGCACTCGAAATTTAATGTGACAGGAAAATGTGATAAATCTCAGAAAGTGTCTCAGTCTGGTGGTCATTGGCTGCCGCATGTTGTCTCTTTGATCAGTTGATGAAGTAGTTTCTGATTTCTTGCACGGCATACCAATTGTATGGGTGTCCTTCTTCTGTACATATGCTATTTTAATGAGAGAAGTACTTGTAATATCCCAGTATGACTCCTGCTTATAATAAAGTCAGTGTCATCTTGTCTATTGAGGTCTCTAGAGTTAGTTCCCTGAGGACATACAAGAAATACACCTACTCTATGCATCATTACTGTATGCAACCTGAACTCCTTATGTCTTAATGTGACTTTGTCTATGTTCTGGTAGAGAAGAATTACTTGGCACAGGTACAGCACTTGTATGTAACATGATGTAGCGTTTATGTGGAGGTTATGCCCAGGTTATTGTATGGACGTTATCAAGAGTGTTATTTATTACTTCTACCCTTTGGCAGGTGAAATCTCAGCCCAGGAGACTCAGGAAGTCCAATGGGTCAACACTCTAGAGCCCGAGTTATTGGAAAGAATCAGCGAAAATACACCAATAAGTGAGGATCTATGGTCTCCATTATCTAATGGATTTGTAATTCAATTCCAAATACATTATTTTACACAGAATTCTCATTTGTAATACTTATCCTGTATATTATGTCTGTAAAATTTGTTCATCTATAGCTTCGATCAATGATAAAAAGAAACATTATGCTCATCTCGTTACACTTAGTCTAGTTAAAATAAACCAAGAATTTGGACAATTTCCCCAGATACGGTACTAGGCACTTTACTAGCGGTAGATCCTGCTGGAACAAGCCCGGTGACATACGGGACCACGTCTAACATCGTCAGCGTCGATGCTAACACAGGGGAGGTTTCCCTGGCAACCGCCCTGGATCGAGAGGTAATTGTCAAGAGTCCTTGCTCAAAATCTCACAATCTCATTGCAAACAATAGAAAACTGTTTACAATAAAATCAAAAGAATAAGGGGAAAATCCCAGAACGCATTCAAATAATATCTTTCATGTTTTATTTCTTGTGCATAGACTGTAAGCACACATATGGTGACATTTTTCGCCAACAAAGACGGGCTGCAGGTATGAAATTTTCTGTTATCATAGATTATGGCTCATTCGAATTATGGTTTCAAGCAATTTGTACTTAATGTCTTAAAATTTTATGTCATATTCACTGGATTTTTTTTGATTTGACAGTCTCCTGTAACAGTCGCACTCCTTGTTCGAGATGAAAATGACAACCCACCGATTTATACAAATGCTCCATATGCTGTATCGATATCTGAGGTATGTGAGATGTTAGTGCATTGTATTCAGTAACATTGAACCGATGTTAGATTGTTAAATATTGTACAATTTATTCAAGGTCAATGCAATAATTGCATTCCACCCTAGTATAAATGTATTTATAATTGCAGGGAACAGCGACCCGAGCTCTGGTTTTCGATGGAATAATTGCATCTGATGCTGATGCAGGCAGGAATGCAGAACTCACAATTAGCTGCATTGTACCTACAGGAGATACCCAGGTGATTTAAAGCAGGATTCTTTCAGGAAGAAAAAAATGCATGTATACCTGATTCTAAGTTACTATAGGATTGAACTGTCAAGATACTATGTACTGTACCCTATGCCAACATAATCCCATGTACTACCGTGTAAACATGGTGTTACGCTGACAGGCTGAGGAGGCTTGCCGGACCTTCCAGCCAAGTCTGCAGTCAGTGGGTCAGGGACAGTACCGTGGCTTTGTGTACTTGGACCGTGTGCTGAATTATGACTACAGAAACAGCTACGAGCTCTTCCTCAGAGTTGCTGTGAGTGTCTACAAAATTAATGCAAAAAATTGGTTCACAATCAGGACATGATTATGTTGTTGGAACATGGCAATGAGGTGTATTGCCAACACTTCATAATCCGAAACACAATTCCATGATTTTTGACCTGATGTGAGTGTCTACAAAATTAATGCAAAAAATTGGTTCACAATCAGGACATGATTATGTTGTTGGAACATGGCAATGAGGTGTATTGCCAACACTTCATAATCCGAAACACAATTCCATGATTTTTGACCTGATCTATACAGGACTCGGCCGAGGACGCGTTTGAGAGCAACACCACTCTGACTATCAGTGTGACAAGAGCACTGCCCGATATCGAGCCCCCATCTTTTGTCAACAGTCCCTTCAGCTTCAGTGTGTTTGAAAACAGACCTTCAGTGAGTTCCATTAATATTGTAACTGATTGGTGCAACTAGTGAGTTAATTTTCCAAACTAGGTTTATTTAATGGAACTATTTATTGCCATTCTTCTACTTCTATAATAAACATTTTGGGTATTCTCCTCAAGCCTCAAGACCTAACTGACCAATTTTTTCCAGGATGTTCCTGTGTTTGAGATTCAAGCCCGAAGCAGAAACCCGCAACTGACCGTGTCATTCGTCATTGTGATTAAATCTTCCACTGGTAAGTAGGACACTTATAATCAATCGCCTGTTTGGTTTGATTCCGTCTGTATTATACAAAAGTGATTTGATATTCAATTCGCCATTGCCTTCTACACTATTGTGACACATACATGTACAACTTCACCAGACAATTTTTCCCCTGTGTAGACACCAGGAACCTGTTCACCCTGGGGGAGGTGGTTGCTAGGGAAGGAGGTCTTTACGTGGCACCGCTGTATGTCACTGGTCAGCTGGATAGAGAGGTCATCAGTGGCCTATATGTCTTCACTGTACAGGTACGGCTGGGAGTTTGTGAAGGTTGCAGGAAACAACTGCCAGGAAAGATCATGAATGTGGATGTTCAAAATCCAAACTAGGCCTACGTGTTTATATCATGGAAGTTCAATGAATTCGTGATTGTGCAAATATGGAAAGTTCATTGAATTACTGGTAGGGAAATAAAGACCTTAATTATGAGATACCGGTATTAAAAACTATATTTCTGATAGGCCTCCTTCAAATGATACTGATACTGACTGTCTGCTGACAGGCGAAGGAGCGAGTAAGAGATGTGAGCGCGGAGCAAGTGACGGAGACGTCAGTGACAGTGACGGTCCTTGACGTTAATGACAACGCGCCGGTCGTCAGTGTGTCATCCACGGCACTGTCCGTCTCGGAAAGTCTCCGACGGGACAGCGTCATACCTGGCTTCTCCATTGTCGTCACGGATACGGATCTGGTGAGCTGTGGTGATGGGTTCATAAAACTGATAAAATTTTTCAACCATCAATGCAGAACTGTATAGGAATAAAACCGTAGTCAACTTGGAAATTTGTGGTATTTTTCAGGGTGACAATGGATTCTTCGAAGTGCACCTTGAAGGAGAAGGTAGCAGCAGCTTTCGCCTCTCTCCGGATGTGGCATCCCAGAGAGCTGAGATCAGTCTGATTCTGTTGGAGCGATTGGACTTTGATAACGTCAACAGCAGGAGTATGCATCTCTCAGTGAGTGTGACAGTGACATTTCATAAAACCGACTTAATTCTGCAAATCGAAGCACATTACCAACTCAACTCTTTCAAATATTTGCCATAACACATCTCGTAAACTCATCTGTCACTGTACAAATGTTTCTCACCTCAGGTTGTTGCCGTGGAAACAGAGACAGCCGAGCAGCGATCAGGGCAGGCTTCATTTACAGTGAATGTCCTGGATGCGAATGATAACAATCCACAGTTCCAGTTCTCAGACTACAGAGCGTATATCAGAGAGGACAGAGCAGTCGACACTTCCGTAACCACAATTCAGGTCAGCACAGAGAGTGCTACTGCTCAGTTGTATCATTATTGATTATGTTTGTAAAAAATTATCCCAAGGGCTAAGATAGGTTACCGGACAACTTTAGTTGAAACAGGACAGGTGAGATATGACGTTAAGATAAACCAATCATCTTCGTGAACTTCAATGTCATCATTAAGTGTGCAGCATATAACCTTGTATTTATGTCCACACTTTGACCTCTATAATAAACACTTTTGGGTAATCTTACCTGGCTTTCAAATAAGAGGGAAATTAATGCCAATAAAAAAATTATTGGCAAATTCTCTTAAACTGGTCGTTCTATGCCCCTCAGACTCGGTCGTTCATAAGGGTTTCTTGACGAAACCTGAGCGAGTCAGTGGTCACTGAGAAATCTTTCCTGACGAAACTGTTCCCCCAGAACCGCCATTACGTTTGTCCCTGCTTTGTTGGAAGGACAAGCTTCTTACTCCTTGGCTTTCAATTGGAGTTTTCTCATCACTTTCTCGGATCTTTGGATCTCAGGATTATTTTACTGCTTTATTGTACTGTTTACAGTAGTTTAGAGTAGTGTAGTTTAGTGTTTTTGGGAGGAACTGGTAAATCCTCTTAGGTTACTGTTTCTTCCCCTATTATCGCCCATCGCACATTGGTTTGTGCTATCTTTCCAGATGAAGTGCGCTGGGTGCCAGCAGTTTCTCCCCAAGTGGGAACTACATCATAATTGCTGGATGTGTAGAGAGTTGTGCCGACCTACTGCCTGTTGCGGGATGTGCGCTTCGTGGGGAGTAGACGATTGGTCAGATTATCTCAACGGTCTGCGCCAGGTGCAACTAGAACGGTTGGCTAAACCTATCCCCCCTCTCAGTCCCTCAGCTACTTCTAGTAAAAAGTCGAGGTACAAGCAGAGCGCGCAGAGGCGCGAGGAGCAGGATTTACGTCTACTACGTACCATTTCTGCTGTAAGTTTAGACATGTTTTTGTCTTTCAGCTTGCCGTTTTCGCGGTTCCCGGGACCCGGTTTGCCGGTTCCCGGGAACCAGGGTTGTACTGTTAGTACCGTGAGTTTTTTACATCAGCCACCGGGTTTGATGTCGTCTTCCTTTAGCCCTGTTCCGCCATTGGTTTCCAAGGTCTCACGCTGCAACATGCCTCTGATTCCTCGGTTTCCGGCTTTGAGCTCCGTTCGGATGCGGCTCCCGGGGTCCTTTAACCGGGAGTTCAACTCTGTTAACGTCTCAAATTGTGAACAGCTGCCTTCCGATGCCACAGGCTCCGAGGACCCTGTGGATCGTGCAGGTGGCACGGGTATGGGCTTTTCGGCTCCTGGGTTTCCGTCAGCCTTTTCCTTTGGGGTTCTGACGGTTCCCGGGAACCGTGGGCCGGTTTCCGGGAACCAATTGTCGGTTCCCGGGACCCGTTTTCCGGTTCCCGGGAGCCCTCCAGTGCTTGCTGGAACCCGGGATTCGCAGCCCGTACGGAGTTCAAAGTTGGGAGTGGGATCAGGGCCACGCTATCCTTTATCTCCTACTGTTATTGTGAAACAACCGTTTCCTGGTGGCTTGTCAAAAACTGACGGCACTTCTTCAGAATCTGTTTCATGGAAGAAGTCTGTTTCATTTTCCTTAACGCCTACCTTTTTTCCGCAGGTTGCGGAGGATTTTGAGCAGGGCGAAGTCCCGGCGGACCCCGGCCTCATTTTTGACTCCTTGCCTACGTCTTCGAGTGCGGGTTCGGTTGCTCCGACGATTTCCAAGCCTCCGCTGTTGCCTACGGTTTCCAAGCCTCCGCCGGCACCAGTCTCTAAGCCTTCTCCGGCTTCCACAGTGTACCATTCTGTAGCTGAATCCCCACCTTCGTATATCTCTAAGGAGGAGTTCAGGACGGAGATGGCTACTATGCGGGAGGACTTCTTGGGCAGGCTGGAGAGCCTTTTGTCACGGCCTCCTAGGGTCCCAGAGGTTCAGCGTTGTCAGCCGCCAGCTTTTGCTACGTCTTCTCCTTCGGAGGGTTCTGAGGTGGTTCCCGTTTCGGTGCAACAGGATGGCATTGTTCCTTTACAGGGACCTCAGCCGAGCACTTCTCGTTTACTGGTACCTAAGCGCCAGCGCGAGGAAGACTCGCAGTCGGCGGATGAGGAGGATCCTACTAATCCCTTCAAGCGCCCATGGGCCGACAAGTTGGATTTTGTGCGTCGGTTGTCTGGAGAGGAGTGGCCTCAACCACGTTCTGATTCCCCTCCTCCAGCGAAGAAGGCGAAGTCCTTCACTGAGCGGGACCTACAGCAGCCCAGGGTTCCTAGAGATGCCCTTAGGTTTCCCCTGGCTCCTGGGGTTCGGAACTCGTTTTCTTCGCGGATCGAGGACACGGTTAAGAAGAACCGCACACATGTCGGCGCGTATCCCTCAAGGCCCAGAGTGACGGATTTCTACACTTCCTCTTTGCTTGATGTCGAGCCTTCGCGGCTTCAGGAGCAGGATGTGTTCGCTGTCCCGAAGTCGATTTCCCTTCCGTGGGCGCAGATTTCGGATCTGCAGGCGTCGCTGCGTTTGGGAGTTGCCGTAGACTCAGCTATGGATTGGCTGGTGCATGGCTCTACGTTGGCCCTCACGGCCTGTCATGACCAGGTATTGAACAATGAACAGCTGGATAGGTCCGACCTCGCTGAGGCCCTCCATGGATCTATCAGCCTCATTCAATCGATAGGCCGAGCCGTGGCTGACAAGGTGGCTCTCGATACCCACATGTGGTGGGTCTCCGAGTTATGGCGCAGAGATGCCATTTTGCAGAAGGCGGACTTCAAGATCTCGGACCAGTTGGTTCAGTCCCTGAGACTCCATCCTGTACTTCCGCCGGAAGGGCCTGCTTCTCCCTTCCTCTTTCCGGAGGGGGTCCATCGGGAGTTGGAGGAAGTCAAGACTCAGCAGGAGGATAGGGCGCGAGCGAAGGCCTCCTCTGATGCTTCGGTCCGTCAATCCCAGGCGCTGGAGCGTTGGGCGCGTATGCTTGCGCAGCAGCAGCAACGGAAACCCGCCCAGCAGCTGCAACCATCTCACCAGAGTCGTGGGGCTTCCTCGGCAGGTCGTGGCCGGGGTAAGGCTCTGGGGCAGCCCTTTCGTGGGGCCCCTGCAGGCGCGCAGCGAGGGGGGCAACGTGGTCGGGATGGCCGAGGTCGAGGCCGTCCCTCCAGCCCAGCCAAGCCGGCAGGGGAGAAGAAATCAGGTAGGTGCCTCGCTGTTGTCTCCGGACCTTCCACGCATGGTCGGGTCACCAGGCGCGATAGGCTCCGTAAATATCGTGAGTACGGACGAGCCTGTAGGCGCGCGTCTCAGCAATTTCTGGCTTCGTTGGCGAGATCTGGGAGCCAGCCCCTGGATAGTCACGACCTTGCGTCGGGGGTTCGGCCTCAAGTTTGTTCAGTTTCCCCCATTGACGCTTTCTCCAAGGGTTTTTTCCCTTCCGCACGATCCCGAAAGGCGTCAAGCGCTCGTCAGCGAAATTTCCGCCATGATAGACAAAAGAGCGGTAGAACCGGTGTCAGATCATTCCCCCGGATTTTACAGTATTCTGTTTGTGGTACCCAAAGCTTCCGGCGGTTGGAGGCCGGTGATCGACCTTTCGGCCCTCAACCGTTACCTTCACATACCCACCTTCACGATGGAGACACCCGAGGTTGTTCGCTCGGCGATGCCCCTCAATGCGTGGGTGGTAACTATAGATCTGAAGGATGCGTACTTCCATGTTCCGATGAGGCGGTCCATTCGGAGGTACCTCAGATTCTTCTATCGGGGCCAAGTTTGGCAGTTTCGGGCGTTGCCTTTCGGTCTGTCCACGGCCCCTTGGATTTTCACCATGTGCGTGAGGGAGCTACAGGTACTAGCTCATCGCAATGGTATCGTCCTGTATCAGTATCTGGACGATTGGCTAATCAGGCATCACTGCCCTCGGACTCTTGTTCGGCAGGCTCAGTGGGTGGTCGATCTTTGCCATTCCATGGGTTTCAAAATCAACCCCAAAAAGTCCGACTTATCTCCTCGGCAAGACTTCGTCTTTCTGGGCTATCGATTTCGGACTATCTCCGGATCTGTTATCCCGACCGAGGAGCGTCGGTTAAAGTTATCAGAGCAGTGCCGCGGGTTTTTGATCGGGTCCCTCAGCCAGCGTCTCGGTGGCAGTCCCTGATAGGCACCCTGGCTTCAACCGAGAAAATGGTGCCATTAGGGCGCCTACACATGCGGTCTCTTCAGCACCAGTTGCATTCTCAATGGTCCCAGGCGACCGGGGACATGTCTCAGTTGGTCCCGGTGTCGGCGGAAGTGGTTCGAGATTTGCGTTGGTGGCTGGATCCAGTCAACCTGTTCCGAGGGGCGCCGTTCCGCCAGCCGCCTCCATCCAGGCATCTCTTTACGGATGCCAGTTTGGAGGGCTGGGGGGCGCACTGGGACTCTCACGAGGTCTCAGGTCTGTGGTCTCGTTCGCAGCAGGACGAGCATATCAATATCCTCGAGTTAAAAGCTGTCTTTCTGGCGCTACAGCATTGGGAACGTCAGTTTTCTCAGCAAGTTGTGCTGTTGGCCACCGACAATTCCACAGTCGTGGCCTACATAAACAAGCAAGGGGGTACAAAGTCGGTTTCTCTGTGCCGGCTCGCAATAGACCTCCTTCTCTGGTGTCACGAGCGTCGAATTCTGCTCAGGGCTCGTCACATTCCAGGCCATATGAATGTTTTAGCCGATCGCTTGTCCAGGAGGGGACAGGTGCAGCCAACAGAATGGTCCCTGTCTCCAGTGGTGTTTCGGGCCTTGTGCGACCTCTGGGGTTCGCCTACGGTCGATCTGTTTGCCACGAGGTGGAACACAAAGCTTCCAATGTTTGTTTCCCCCATCCCCGACGAGCGGTGTCTCGAGGTGGATGCTCTGTCGGCGGATTGGGACGCCATGTTCGCGTATGCGTACCCTCCGGCAGTGCTCCTGGAGAAGGTTCTGGCCAAGTTCCGATCGCATTGCGCCAGAATGATCCTGATTGCCCCGCTGCTTCCCCAGAAGCCGTGGTTCCCGGACCTTCTGGAGTTGTTAGCAGCCGACCCAGTTCCGTTGCCGGACCGTTGGGATCTACTCAAGCAGCCTCGGTCCGACATCTTCCATCAAGCTCCGAGCACGCTGAAACTTCACGCGTGGCTCTTGTCGAGCGATGTTTTGGAAAGAAGGGCTTTTCTAGAGAAGTGTCCGCGAGGATCGCCAGAACAAATAGACGATCTTCTTTGGCAGTCTACGAATCCAAGTGGACGCGATTCTGTGCTTGGTGTCGTGGCAGGAAGGTTAGTCCTTTCAAGGCCACTGCCCCTCTGATCTCGGAGTTCCTCCTGGAAAAGTTCAATGAGGGAAGGGCTCCGTCCACTCTTGCTGGGTACCGGACCGCTATCGCGAAGACCCTTAAGCCTAAAACGGGGGTCGATTTCGGTCAGGATGCGAGTTTGTCCGCGTTATTAAACAGTTTTGCTGTCGACAGACCTAGAACGCGAAATCCAGTCCCGGACTGGGATTTATCGCTAGTCTTGAATTGCTTACTTTCCGAACCTTTCGAACCGTTGGAGAAAGCGTCGTTGAAGTTTTTGACCTTTAAAACGGTCTTCCTCCTGGCCCTTGCTTCAGGGAAGAGGCGAAGTGAGCTGCATGCTCTCGACTTTTCCAAAGTGCACTGGAAGGAGGATGGCTCCGCGGTTAAGCTCGGGGTCATCCCTTCCTTTTTGGCTAAAACTCAGCTAGCCCAGACCCCGTCTATGACTTTTACCATCCCTTCCCTTACCTCTTCCCTAGGCCCGGGTTTGGAGGAGGATGCTAAATTGTGTCCCGTCAGAGCTCTGCGCATCTACGTCAATCGCACGAGGGAGCTTCATGTTGGGAAACGGTTACTTTTCGTTGCGTTCAAGAAGGGGTTTCAGAAAGATATCAGGGCTGCAACGATCTCTTCCTGGGTAAAGAAATGTGTTTTGTTCTGTTATGACAGATCCAACACCAGAACTTCGGGCTCCTTTCGAGTGAAGGCGCATGATGTGCGAGCTCTGGCGTCATCACTCGCGTTCATGAATAATGTTGCCCTTGCCGATGTCATGAAGGCCTGTACATGGGCCTCTAACAATACTTTCGTCTCTTTCTATTGTAGGGAATTGACGTGGTTTGACGGCGACCACTACCACCTCGGACCCGTGGTAGCGGCGCAAAGCAAGGTCCGCCTGTAGATACTGTTCGATTGGGGAGCACATGTACATACGCACAGATCGCCGGACGGTTGTCGGCTCGGGGGACGGGTTTGTCCCTCTTATTTGGTGGTAGAAGTTTTTTGGTTCGCCCGCCGTCAGCAAGCGACTGCCGGGGGTCCCTCCTTCGCCGACGACCTTCTCTTACCCAGGTACTATTCAGTTCTTGTTTATGAATATTTGTCGTGAATAGAATTAAACCTTCTCATTAATTCTCGTCCACTTTAATTACTTGCAAGTAGGTTTTACTCGCAACCCTAAATTCATTAAACATCTGAAATAGTGCGTTCTATGCCTCTGTGATGACATTGTGAGGGAAGGGTTAGCCCACCTCCTGTGGTTATTCTGAGATAACCCAAAAGTGTTTATTATAGAGGTCAAAGTGTGGACATAAATAGGAAGTTTTAACCTGTTAAAACCAGTATTTATTACACACTTACCTCTATAATAAACACGCTGATTTCCCTCCCGCCTCCCCTGCCTAACTATCAGGGACAAAGTAATGGCGGTTCTGGGGGAACAGTTTCGTCAGGAAAGATTTCTCAGTGACCACTGACTCGCTCAGGTTTCGTCAAGAAACCCTTATGAACGACCGAGTCTGAGGGGCATAGAACGACCAGTTTAAGAGAATGTGCCAATAATTTTTTTATTGGCATTAATTTCCCTCTTATTTGAAAGCCAGGTAAGATTACCCAAAAGTGTTTATTATAGAGGTAAGTGTGTAATAAATACTGGTTTTAACAGGTTAAAACTTCCTATTCATGTACATGTATGTTCAAAATACAAATACAAGGTCTATCTACAAGTCTTTTGTCTATAAACGAAATTTACACATTTCTTGTTGGACGTGACACTGAGATATAGCACTCAATGTCATCTGACGTCAAGTTCAACGTCACCCAAAAAAGCCACATATATATGTGGTATACATGTATATGACTTCCAATTCCAGCTATACCTACAAACATTTTTTGGCTGTAGAGGCCAATTTACACACTCAAGGGGCCTTTTAAGCAATTCAAAGCACTCAATCTTTATACACAATGTCAGGGACCCCAATTAGCATGTTTTATAACAAAAATCTCAAAACTGATCAGATAAATTTGAAGGAAAACGACCAAAAATTAAATTTGGGGCCTATTCAGCCTAAATTTCTAGCCTTTTGAGCAATTCAAGGCACTTTATACACTATATACATATTTATACACATCATGTCAAAAACCCCAATTACTATGTTTTGAAATAAAAATCTCAAAAGTGATCAGACAGTTTTCGATTAAAGACAAACAAGGTGCAAATTTGGGCATTTTTCGACTCAAAAATGGCTGTTTTGACATTTCAAGGTCATCCAAGGTCAAATTCAAGGTCACCACACAAGTCTTCATATATGACTTCCCATTTGAAAGTGCTAATTTCTAAGCTCTATCTTCAAGCATTCTATGAGTACAGTCCGGGCAGCTCCCATTATGAAGGAAAAAAGTGCCAATATCTAAGCTCTATCTTTAAGCGTTCTATGAGTACAGTCCTGGCAGCTCCCATTATGAAGGAAAAAGGTGCCGAAAATTTTCTAAGTCCAAAATTTTTTCCAAAATTTTTTTTTTTTTGCCTAGAAATGGCCCGAAATGGATAGTAACGCGATTTGGGGCAAAAAAAAATTTTTTCGCCAACCCGTCAAAAATTCAAAATGGCCGCCACACGGAGACCGGCGATTCAAGAGCAACAAAACTTATACACATCATAAAGGTACATAAGGGGAATATTCTGAAACAAAAATCTCAAAACTGATCAGACAGTTTTCGAGAAAAGACAGAAAAGCTGCAAATTTGGGCATTTTTCGACCCAAAAATGGCTATTTTGACCTTTCAAGGTCATCCAAGGTCAAATTCAAGGTCACCACACAAGTCGCCATATATGACTTCCCATTTGAAAGTGCCAATATCTAAGCTCTATCTTTAAGCGTTCTATGAGTACAGTCCTGGCAGCTCCCATTATGAAGGAAAAAGGTGCCGAAAATTTTCTAAGTCCAACATTTTTTTCAAAGGGTGAAACATTTTTTTTTGCCTAGAAATGGCCCGAAATGGATAGTAACGCGATTTGGGGCAAAAAATTTTTTTTTCGCCGACCCGTCAAAAATTCAAAATGGCCGCCACACGGAGACCGGCGATTCAAGGGCAACAAAACTTATACACATCATAAAGGTACATAAGGGGAATCTTTTGAAACAAAAATCTCAAAACTGATCAGACAGTTTTTGAGAAAATGGCCGCCAAAGTCCAAAATTGGCCATTTTTCGTCAAAAATGGCCGCCATTTTGAGAAAAATGCGAAAATCAAAAAACTAAAAAAAACCCCCCTCTTGAAATATTTTTAGGCATTTTTGTGCAAAATTTCAGAAAAATCCGCCTGTAAACTTTAAAGATACAGCTGTGGACGGACGACGGACGCCGGACGACGGACGGACGACGGACGCAACGTGACGGCAATAGGTTATCGGACCATAGGTCCGGTAACCTAAAAATAATATGGAAAATATATATTTCTAGGCTTTTGATGCCGACAGTAATGCCTTTGGACAGATCACATATTCTTTGAGAGGACAACATCAGAATCTGTGAGTACACGTATAATATGTGATGATCTTGTTGTGAAATCCTTCCACTTTGATTTCAATTTGATTGTGATTGGTATGTGACTTTATTCAGGCTGTACGTGGATAGCCAGACCGGCACTGTGTACTTGGCTGAGAGCCTGGACTTTGAGACCCTGCCGACGTTCAGCGTTGAGTTTATTGCCACCGATGGTGGAGGTCTCTCAGGGTCTGCCACACTCCTCATCCAGGTGCTGGACTTCAATGACGAGGCCCCGGCTTTTGTCGTGGATGAGTACCGTGGGTTCATCAAGGAGTCTAGTACTGTGCTGCGTCCAAACATAACTGTCAGGGTAGGTGACTTCAATTCTGTATGTGATATAGAGACCCCCAAGGATATCTGTGTGAAATAGATGAAAGATAATATTGTAATATTGCATTGTAATATTGGTAATTTTGGTGTCAAATCACTAAGGAATATCGTCTGTTGTGAACCATGGACATAATATTTGGCACAAAAATTCTACATGTTTGGCATAATGCCATGGTATTGTCATAATAAATAATATTACAACATCATATTACCACTACCATCTGGCGATTAGGGGTTTTGCTGCTCATGCCGCACGGTCTTATCAATATTGTTGTGCAAATCACGGAATCATTTATTATTTATGCATTTTGTTTATTGTTGTACGTTTCATTGACATACATATATGTTTGTGATAATATGAAGTTCCTTCAATAAACATTGTTAAGAATATTTGACCATGCTGTCAATTCCTCTGCTCAGGCTGTGGACAGTGAGAGTGATGAAGAAATAACATATTCCATCATTGGTGGTAATGTTGGCAACGCTTTCTACGTTGAGCCACAGCGGGGAACTATCAATGTCCTTCGCCCAGTACACTACGAGGACACTAACGATGGACTGTAAGCAGCATTTTCACAAACTGTGTTATTACTGACAAACAAAAATTGTATCCACAATATAACCATGATATGTGATGTTCTGTGTCTTTGAACTTGGACAGAATCACGTTGATTGTGGAAGCATCAGACAATGGAAGTCCACCACAAAGATCCACAGTTCCTGTCATCATTACAGTTAGCGTGAGTAACAATGGCGACCACCATCAAGACTGTTAGTATCAAATGTACACGTACCTTGTTACATTACATTTTCTAATAGATGATTTTCCAGTGAATATATGGATACTACAAGTGTCATAATTTTTTTTCCTCAATCCAGGACGAGAATGATCACACTCCTATATTTGAGAACAATGGTGTTTACCGACGGAACATTCTAGAAACAGCACCAACTGGCACAGAAATCGTCACTCTTGTTGCCACGGACGACGATACAGGCACCAATG
This sequence comes from Terebella lapidaria, assembly GCA_949152475.1. Lineage (NCBI taxonomy): Eukaryota > Metazoa > Annelida > Polychaeta > Terebellida > Terebellidae > Terebella > Terebella lapidaria. Next base: position 87,943,925 of record OX424555.1, read on the forward strand.
GCGACATCCGCTACATAATCTTCTCGGGATCACAGGATGACTTTGTGATTGGTCCTGACTCTGGACTCATGACCGTCGCTCCAGACTCAAATATCGATTTTGATGTGCAGTCGTTCTACGAAATGACGGTGAGATGATTTTTTAAAACATAATTGATCTATCAGAAGTAATGAGTATAAAATACTAACTGACATGAATTCTCTTTACTCAGGTGTATGCGATCGATGCAGGAAGCCCACAAAGGACAGGACAGGCTCGAGTGTTTGTGACAATCGATGACGTCAATAACAAACCACCCGTTTTTACTGAGGATCTGTACACATTAACTGTATTTGAGAGTAAGTTTCACGCCATGTCCCTCATAGTCCCACTCAAAACTATCCATAATCCTTGAAATAATGCTTTCTCGTAAATATTCCAGCTGTATCTAGTGGTACAAACGTGGGGAATGTACAGGCCAATGATCCAGACAGGACGTCTAATGTACAATACAGCATCGATCCTGCCTCAATCAGCGCCCGGGACCGCTCTGGACAGATAGTGACAGCCACCAGCCCCATCAACTACAGGGTGAGTTTAGTTGATCACTTTGAATTTATGTCACATTGCAGCAAGTTTGTGCATAGAAAAAACATCCTGCAGTATCCACAGTTTCTGAATATGTCTTATTCAGTGATTATATTTCTTCATGCCAATGTATGCCAACAATAATACTGTCCAGACCCTGTTCCGTGTTGACCCCACCACTGGGACACTGTTCACGAACGGAGATTTGGATCGCGACTACGTGGCCGAGGTCAGCTTCACGGTCCTCGCTACTGACATGAACGGAGAGGATCCTCCTGTACAAGTCGGCTCAGGTACTACATCTTTTGCACATTTTTGAAAAAGCTCCTTTCTTTGTTTACTGGTTTGACTTAACTACCGGTACTTGAAAAATTATGCATTGAATTAACAATTTTTCCTGTCACAGCTGTCGTGATCATCACGATCAGGTCGACATCTGATGGCGGTCTGACCTTTGACCCGCCGTGGACATCACAGAATCCCGTGATAGAGATCTTTATTGCTGAAGAGGAGCCTGTCGGGACCCTGATAACCACAATCATAGCACACGACCCAGAGACAGGGAATCAAGTGCAGGATTACCGCAAGATCTTTGAGTCCGACCCTCAAGAGTTCTTCGTGGTCATACAGGAGACTGGTAAGTGTATTGGTCACAGTGATAGCTATACAACAAATTAGCTGCTATAGTAGGGCCTTCAGAAAAATACTTTTTCATGTGATACTGAATACTAAAATAAAAGTAAATTTAGACTTCATGATTTTAACTTCAGGTCAAGTGTACCTCAACAAGAGAATGGATTTTGAGAATCCCGACACAGCTCAGAAAACATTCCGACTGGAGGCTTACACTGCCCCACCAGAGAGTCGCAGTGCCATGGCAACCATCATTGTCAAAACACTGGACATAAATGACCATGATCCAGAATTTCAAGACACGGTATTTATCAAGCAATCAGTATTGGCATTTTGACATTTGGAGTGAATTTATCAATATGCAGACAATATGAATAACAGTCAATACTTCAAAATTTATATGATAATGTGTTTGTTTACTGTCTATGTTTCCTAGTTGCAATAAATTTGGCTTTCTTTGTTCAATGACCAAAAAAACCTAATCCTCATGTTCTGTGGCATACTGAATGAGAATCAATGTTGTTGTTTTTGTATTTGAAACACCTGAAGGTTAACAAGGTAACAGTAACAACATGTTTCGTTTGTTTGTACCCTCAAAGTTTTTTTTCTGGATGTCTTTTTGAAATTTCCTGATGCATGTTCCACTTAATCCTTTTTTCAGTCATACTCAGATATTTGTGACTGATTTATTGTATGAACGTGACTTTTGCATGTTTTGGCATGCCAATTTGTTCGAAATGTAAATCAAACATTGTTTTTGCAGTTTATATTGCATTACCATTTTCATAATAGCATGTTTTCTCCATTCTGAATCTTCCATCTTCCATATTGGATTTGATTTGAATCCATATTATCATTTTCCGACTTTAACAATTTTTCACCTCCATATCAGGGGGATATCAGGAGTGTAGATTGAAGAGCCAATTTATAGACAAAACGTATCATTACATGATCCACCAGTCTATATACTGTCACTGTTAGTAAGAAAACATTATGTCTTCCACACAGCAATACGACTTTGATGCATCGGAAGGCCTCAGACCAGGAGACCAGATTGGAGTTGTGGTCGCTACAGACGATGATTCCGATGAATTTGGTCGAGTGACGTATTCAATTTCTGGACCTGGTTCTGATGTGTTCAGAATCCATCCTGACTTGGTATGGGATGAAACTTGGAATGGTTGTCATAGCAATTCAAGTAGAAAAATCACTATTTATTGCCATACCACTACCTCTATAATAAACTCTTTGGGTAATCTTACCTTGGCATTCAAAGAAGAGGAGAGAGAAATGAATGTCACAAGAATTTTCTTAAAATTCCTGACATCCATCTCGAACTCGAAATTGAAGGAAATTACTCTCACACATCTCAGATTCCCCGCGGTGTAGATGTGACGTCACACCGGTCATATGATTGACCTTAGCCGCCATTAATTTGCTCCTCCATTGTTGGATGTGCAGCAAGTCTTGCTTTCGGCATTCAAAGTCGAATTTCTTCACGTCTACGATCGTCTTTAGGCTGTTCTTTGCACAGCTTTTTCTTCAGTAGATCGTTCTTTCGTTGTTAGACTAGCTTAGAGTTAGTGATTTGCGATTTTTTTGGGAGGAAATGGTAAAGCCTCCCCAGGCCCCTTTCCTTCCCCCATTATCGCCCGTTTGTACTTCGATGTTTGATATGTTTCAGATATGAAGTGCATCGTTTGCAAACACTACCTTCCTAAGTGGGAGGTTCATAACGCCTGCTGGCAGTGTAGGGACACTGTTTATTGCCGTCCTTCAGCCACCTGTGAATTATGCGCGGATTGGTCCGTCGACGAGTGGAAACTTTGTCTTCAAGGCTTACGGGAGATTCAGGCCCGCAGGTTTGCTGGTTGCCCTACTCCCCCTTCCCCGTCAGATTCTGATAGCGCCAGGCCGCGTCCCAAGGCGTCTGAGGAACGCAAGCGGCGTTTAGATTTGCAGTTATCCAATGCTGTTTGTGCTGTAAGTTTTGATTTATCATTGTCATTTTCTTTCAGCCAGGTACGGGTCCCGGGAGCCGCGCTTTCGGCTCTCGGCACCCTAACTTCCCCACAACCTACGGGTTTGTGTGGCTCACTTTTGGCTCCCTCTCTACTGGCCCCTCGTTCTCATGCTTCTCTGGCTGAACGACCTGGGTTTCAGTGTCCGAGTGTGGTTTCGGGGTCTGCCGGTTCCGTCGGGCTCACGACGGTTCCCTGCGCCCGGGATCCCTCTGGACAGAGAGTGTTGTTTCCCCCTCCGGGTCGGGCGCCTGCCCCCGGAGCTGGGTTTCAACCCCATAGCCAGGGCGGATTTCGGTCCGGGCCCGTGTCGCCAGTGATACGGCCGCCGGCACCCGATTTCCCGTCGGTTACTGGACCCCAGGCCGTGGCTACCGGAGCCGTGGCCAGTAGGGGCCGGGAGCCAAGGGCCATGAGCCGTCCAAACCCATGGGTTCCTGGAGTTTCCATGTCTCCACGGTTTCCAGAGTTTCCTTTTTCTGATTCGCCCTGTGTGTTTCAGATCGCCGAGGATATCAAGGACGATTCCCCTCTTACGGCCCTGCCCTCCGGTTTCGTCGCCTCCAGCCAGGGTATGTTGTCCTTCGCCCAGTTGGCGGACCAAGGGTCTTCCCGTGCGTCGGAGCCGTCCGGTGTTCCTGTCCAGGGGAGCTCTTCCACGACGTCAGAGCAGCGCCTTAGGGGCGAGCTTCAGTCTTTTCGGGAGGAGATGTTAGGCCAGTGGCAGCAGTTTCTGGCGAGGTTCACGCCTCCACAGCCGCCACCGCCCCCGTCTTCCCCTCTGCCTAGGGAAGAGCCGTCTTCAGATGAGGAACCTTCCCTACAGGTCTCTCAGTCGGCTGACCAGCCGTTACCTGGCCCGTCAGGCCTCACGCTTCCGCGAAAGCGTAAGGCGGACCCGGACCAGGAGGCGGACCAGCCCAAGTCCGACGACCCTCTCTCTTGGGGGGAGAAGTTGGATTTTGTGAAGAGGGTCCTCCCGGGTTTGTGGCCCGAAGAGCATGCTCCGGCCCCAGTCAAGAAGGTGGCTCGTTCGATGATTTCTTCGGAGATGGAGCACCCCCGGCCGTCGAAGGACGCCTTACGGTTCCCTCTGTCGCAGGGAGTTCGCGGCTCCATGCAGGAGCGCATGGACGAGACCATCAGGTCCAACAAGTCGGTGATTGGCGCGTATCCTGCTCGCCCGTCTGTCAACGACTACTATACGTCGTCGGAGTTGGACGACAAGCCTACAGCTTTGAGGAGGCATCACCTCCATTACGCCTTTTTCAAGGAGCCTAAGGCCGTGGAGATCCCATGGGCGGCCTTGGCGGAGCTGCAGCACACGTTTCGAGTGGGGCTGGCCACGGATTCGGCCATGGACTGGCTGTCGATGGCTACGAGACGGGCCATTCTTCAGTGCCGTGACCAGGTCCTGGACAACCCTGACGTCGACCGGGATGATTTGGCAGAAGCCTTATTGAGCTGCGCTTCATTGGTCACCTCCATTGGCAAAGGTGTGGGTGACAAGGTGGCCCTGGACTCCCACTCACTCTGGGTGTCCGAGTTGTGGCGGCGTGACGCCTTCCTCTCATCCCTCAAGTTCGAGGTTCCGGACCAGCTCATGACAGACATGAGAGTTCTCCACCCCGTTATCCCCTCTTCCGGAGCCCCTACTTCACTTCTACTCCCTGACCGTTCTGCGGAGTTGCGGGAGGTGAAGAAGGAGGCCGACGAGAAGGCCGCGAAGTCCTCTACTTCCAATGCCCTCCTGAGCCAGTCGAAGTCTCTGGAACGTCTCACGCAACAGATGGTTTCGGCCTTTAAGAAGCCCCAGTCTGCAGTTCAGCAGTCTCAGCCTCAGCAGCAGCCGACTCGTGGCCGTGGTAGAGCTAGAGGCAGGGCCTCAGGGTTGCCCTTTCGCGGGGCCCCTGCCGGCAGCACCCGAGGAGACCGTGGTCGTGGCCGAGGCCGAGGACGCGGAGAGGCTCCCAAGCCCGCAGGGGAAAAGAAACCGGGTACGTATAGCTTCGGATTCCGGGCCGGATCCTTTGCTCGAGTGTCGAGAAGAGCTGCATGGTCAGCTCGTTTCGGTCGATATTCCTTCCTCAGACGAGCCCGTAGGAGCTCGTTTAATTCTGTTTTGGAAAGAGTGGGAGCGGCTCGGGGCTTGCCCCTGGGTCGTCTCGACGCTCCGTCGAGGATTCGGCCTGAAATTCGAGAAATTGCCACCGTTATCGCCCGTCCCAAGGGGTTTCACTCTTCCAAACGATCCAGAACGCTGCCGTGTTCTCCACGCGGAGATAACGGCGATGATCGAGAAACAAGCGATAGAACCTGCTCCCGGGGACACTCCCGGGTTCTACAGCGTGTTGTTTGTGGTTCCCAAAGCGTCGGGGGGTTGGAGACCAGTGATAGATCTTTCTCCGTTGAACAAGTTCTTAATCGTGCCGACGTTTTCCATGGAAACGCCGGAGCAAGTTCGTTCAGTCATGCCTCGCGATTCGTGGGTGGTAACGATCGATCTCAAAGATGCCTATTTCCATATCCCAATGAAACCTGCAGTTCGCAAATACCTGAGATTTCTCTATCTCGGCCGCGTATGGCAGTTTCGGGCGCTCCCGTTCGGATTATCGACAGCGCCGTGGATTTTCACCATGGTGGCTCGGGAAGTCCAGAGTCTCGCCCACAAGCGGGGGATTTTTATCCACCAGTATCTCGACGATTGGCTAATCCGGCACCATTGTCGCGAAACGCTGATCGTCCAAGCACAGTTTGTGGTAAATCTATGCTCACGGATGGGGTTCAAAATCAACCAAAAAAAGTCCGACTTGTCACCGCGTCGAGACTTCGTCTTCTTGGGGTATCGTTATCAGACTACCTCAGAGACTGTTTTGCCGACGCTGGATCGTCAGTCAAAATTATCCATGCTGTCAGAAGGCTTCCTTCGTCGCATTCCACAGACGGCCAGACGCTGGCAGTCCCTTCTCGGGATGCTAGCTTCCACGGAAAAGTTAGTTCCGTTGGGCCGCCTGCACATGCGGCCTATTCAGCGGCATCTACACTCTCAATGGTCCCAGGTCACGGGAGACAGATCCCAGCTCGTGCAGGTCTCTCCGGAAGTCGTTTCCCATCTGCAATGGTGGCTGGATCCCGTCAATCTGCTCCGAGGGTCGTCATTCCGCCGGCCGCTTCCATCCAGGCACGTATTTACGGATGCCAGTATGGACGGCTGGGGCGCTCACTGGGACGACAGCGAGGTCTCGGGCACCTGGTCTTCGTCTCAGCAGGAATGGCACATAAACCTGTTGGAACTGGAGGCCGTGTTCTTGGCTCTCAGGCATTGGGAAACACATTTCCTCAATCAGGCTGTGTTGGTGGCCACCGACAACTCCACCGTTGTCGCTTACATCAACAAGCAGGGCGGTACGAAGTCCCAGTCGCTGTGCCAGGCCGCTATCGACCTCCTGCTCTGGTGTCACGACCGGGGTATTTCGCTTTTCGCGAGGCATATCCCTGGTCATATGAATGTTTGGGCGGACCGCCTCTCCCGGAGGGGCCAGGTCCAGGCCATGGAGTGGAGTCTTGCCCCCAGGGTATTCCAATCTCTCTGCGGCCTATGGGGCACGCCGATGGTCGATTTGTTTGCGACCCGGTGGAACCACAAACTTCCTTCGTTTGTGTCTCCCATTCCCGATCCCACGGCCATGTCAGTGGATGCGATGTCGACGTCCTGGGAGGGCATGTACGCGTATGCTTACCCCCCAGCGGTGTTGTTGGACAAGGTGATCGCCAAGTTTCGGACTCACCAGTGTCGCCTCCTGCTGATTGCTCCGTGTCTGCCGCAGAGGTCGTGGTTCCCGGACCTTCTGGAGTTGATAGTAGACTTCCCTCGTCAGCTTCCGGATCGGTGGGACCTCCTCAAACAACCTCGCTCCAGCATGTTTCATCAGGCTCCCGCAAGTCTGAAACTTCATGCCTGGATATTGTCGAGCGATGTTTCCGAAAGAAGGGATTTTCAAGGGAGGTGTCCGCTAGGATCGCCCGATCAAATCGAAAATCTTCTTTGGCAGTCTACCAATCGAAGTGGACTTCCTTCTGTGCTTGGTGTCGTCGCCGGAAGGTTAGTCCTTTCAGAGTCGATGCTCCCCTAATTTCCGAATTTCTTCTCGAAAAGTTCAATGAAGGGCGAGCTCCATCCACGATCGCGGGTTACCGTACGGCTATCGCGAAGACTCTAAAACCCAAACTTGGGATCGATTTTGGTCATGATCAAGGTTTGACTGCGTTGATTAATAGTTTCGAGATCGAAAGACCGAAAGCTAGGAACCCGGTTCCTGAGTGGGATCTATCGCTTGTTCTCAACGTCTTAAGAAAAGATCCGTTCGAACCCCTTGAGCGGGCCTCACTAAAGTTTCTGACGTTTAAGACGGTCTTCCTTTTGGCTCTGGCTTCCGGGAAGCGACGGAGTGAGCTCCACGCCCTGTCCTTTTCCAAAGTTAAGTGGAAGTCGGATGGCTCCTCGGTTCTCCTCGGAGTCATTCCCTCCTTTCTGGCCAAAACTCAATTAGCAGGTACGCCATTATTGAGCTTTTCCATTCCCGCCCTGACTCCTTCTCTGGGGCCGGGCCTGGAGGAAGACGCGAAGCTTTGTCCCGTGCGAGCCCTCCGCATCTACGTTAATCGTACGCGTGAGCTGCATCTCGGCAAGCGTTTGCTTTTCGTGTCCTATCTTAAGGATTTTCCAAATGATATCCGTCCTGCTACGATCTCATCTTGGATCAAGAAGTGTGTTAGATTTTGCTATGAAAAGTCACAGGCGAAAAAATCCACAGGTTTCAGAGTCAAAGCGCATGATGTGAGGGCTCTCGCGGCTTCACTTGCCTTTACAAATAAAGTGTCTCTGAATGATGTCATGTCTGCCTGTACCTGGAAATCTCATAACACATTCACTTCTTTCTATCTCAGGGAGTTAGCTTGGGAGGATGACTCCGGCCTCCAGCTTGGACGACTGGTGGCGGCGGAGCGTGTAGTCCAGCTGTAGATACCTGTAAATAGATCAACACGCCTCTGTACAGATGCACCTGAGGTCGACTCCCAGGGGAGTTGCTCCTCTTCTTTGGCGAGGGAAATTTTTGTTCTTCTGCAAGAGGAAAGTCACCTCTGCAGAGCCCCTGCTCGTCTCCATGCATCTGAAGGTAATTCAGGCGTGTATTATGGTTAGTTGTAAATATCCTGTAAATATGTATTTTCGACTTAAAATTATAATTTAAAAGTAAAACACAATATTTACTACTTTCAATGGATATTTCCTACTCTCACACATCGGTGATGAAATTCCCGGGAGAGGGTTAAACCCACCTCCTTTGGTTATTCTGATATAACCCAAAGAGTTTATTATAGAGGTAGTGGTATGGCAATAAATAGGAAGTTTTAACTTGTTTAAAACCAGTATTTATTACATACCTACCTCTATAATAAACACGATTATTCTCCTTCCCGCCTCCCCTGCCTTAACCAGGTGGGCAAATTAATGGCGGCTAAGGTCAATCATATGACCGGTGTGACGTCACATCTACACCGCGGGGAATCTGAGATGTGTGAGAGTAATTTCCTTCAATTTCGAGTTCGAGATGGATGTCAGGAATTTTAAGAAAATTCTTGTGACATTCATTTCTCTCTCCTCTTCTTTGAATGCCAAGGTAAGATTACCCAAAGAGTTTATTATAGAGGTAGGTATGTAATAAATACTGGTTTTAAACAAGTTAAAACTTCCTGTTTCGCCACTGATTAAGATAAGTATTTTTGCACTATGACTGCTCTGCAGGGTTACATTGAGGTGCGAGACAACAGGTCACTCGATCGCGAGTGGATTCCAGAGTTTTACCTCATTGTTCGAGCAACTGATCAGGGCGGCAGATACGCTGAAGTACCGGTAATGCAAGCTTTTTCTGAAATGATCCTCTGTTTACTATCTGTAGAAATATCCAATTCTCTGGAAATTAAAAACCAAGTTGATCCAATTAAGTACCTGAACAACTAGCTTAACTGTATTATGTTCCCTGTAGATGACAATTGCTGTACTGGATGAGAACGATAACATGCCCCAGTTCACATCTCCCGAGTACAATATGTACACGACGGAGTTTGCACAACCGTACGGCTCGCTGGGCCAGGTACGAGCTGTGGACAACGATGCAGGACCTAACGGAGCCGTCACCTACAGGATCGTCAATGGCAATGATCTTGGTAATATAAATGCTTGAATCTTTGTTGATAATCGTGAGATAATTGTACCATCCAAATGAGCTTTCACTCTTCCTCCATTGTTAGAACTTTTCGGTACAGTAGAAGCATGCAGAGTGGTCAACAATGTTCATCAGCTATACATTGTATAGGTAACACACATGAATGAACAAAATTCTGCGTTTGAATATTCCCTCGTGTTTTGCCAGGTCTGTTTGACATTGGCACGACGACGGGTATAGTGCGGCCTGTGGTGGACCTGCAAGGTTACGCCCGGGATTTCCCCTACACGCTGACCGTGGAGGCGTCCGATGGCGGGAGTGAGCCAAGTACGTCCACCACCGTCATCCAGATACACGTGACACAGGTGGAGAATCAGGACGGACGACCTCGCATAGAGTTCCCGCCGGAGAACGGCCTCAAGATCATTATACCCGAGGTACGGGCAGGATGACTTTTCAGGTTTTATTTTATGAGATGAAGTCTATTTATTATATGGTCGTCTGCTTAGGGAGTGTCTGCTTTGACTTCTTGCAAAAATAAGGAATTGAGTCTGATGAATTTGCATACCAGTTTCGGACAGGAATATTATTTAGTTATTTCAGTTGAGAAATGTGCTGATAAATTATTCCCCAAAAATTTCTTAATTTTTTTTGCGACCAACCTATCATCAAAAATCTGTCTTTCAGAATGCTACCGTGGACACGAACATCACTCAGATTATAGCCAGTGACTCAGACCTGGGACCAGAGGGCGAGCTGGAGTTTGGCTTTGTGCCAAACGATGCACTTGATGACGATCAGAGCTACTTCTCTATTGATCCCGAGACAGGCTTGATCACCATCAGCCAGGAACTGGACCGGGAGACACAGCAACAGTATGAGGTAGGAATGGCACAGGCTTATATAAACTAATTATGCTTAGAGGATGTACTTACCAGTGACAATATCTTGATATTGAATATGTATTTTGATCAAGTGAAGTTGGTAGCAATCATTGCATCTAGTGATCATGGGTATCTTATAGTGTGAGGTAACTGGGTAAAACTATGCATGTAAGTGAAGATGGGACAATAAATAAAACATAGAAAAATTTATCTAATCAATTTTTTTTCTGCAGCTACTTATTTATGTCAGAGACAAAGGATCGCCACCAAATCAAGTAACCAGGAAAATTGTAGTGTCCGTTTCTGACATCAATGACAACAGGCCGAAATTCACAGATAATGCTGGTTGTCCTGATGTAAGTAGATACTGTACTAGTTCAACACAGTAACAGATTTGCTGAAGTCAGCCCTAGGTGCACCAGTATGCTGTATAGTTACTGGTGGGGACTTGTGTATTACAGATGGAGGTGGCTAAGCCGATGTATGCGAGTGTGGCTGAGGGCAGAGATGCAGGGACATATGTGACAACCGTGGAGGCATGTGATCCGGACAGTCCTCCCAATAACAACATCTACTACTTCATCGTCGGTCAGTCTATCAACTGGTATCAACTGTAGTTGATATTGGTATCAACTGTAGATGTACAGGTGTAACTTCATGATACAGTTCTTCACTAAGCTAGAGAAACTGCTAGAGATGCTGACAACTTATTCCTATGGCCTGTAAATGTGTATATCACTTTAGGTGGCAACGATGATCCTCAGACGGGGGAGCCAGTCTTCAACATTGACACAATGTCCGGAGACCTGACGACTGCAAAGGTCCTAGACCGCGAGGTGAAGCCACAGTATAGTCTCTATGTCTATGCCTCCAATGTCAACACCCCTCCAGTGGTGGAGCCAGGTCGCAGACGAAAACGTGCCATCGACCAAACAGATCCCGCCGTTCAAACTGTCATTATAACCATCAATGATATCAATGACAATGGTCCTGTATTCCCCAAACCGCCTGAAGCCTCACAAAGCATAGTTGTTACAGGTTTGTACTGAAATATGGAGAAAAAATTGGGACCATCACAAGCTACTATAATCATTATGGTAATGTTACATGCAAATAGTGAGCAACAAATTTCTTGTGACTTTATGAAGACGTTTTCCAATTTTAATGAAAAGAACTTCCTCCCTTGAGCAGGATTGGCCAGTACTCTGACATATGGGAGCCCGGTTATACAGATGCAGGCCATGGATGCTGATGGCGAGTCTGACTACACTTACTCCATCGCGAGTATTCACTACACAAGTCCCTCACAGAAGGAGCGCCAGGTCAGCATCGCCCACTTCTCGATCAACCCCGACTCCGGACTCGTCTCCACCGCCTGGGAGGACTATGATGATTATGTGGGAGGATCCTTCGAAATCCTCGTCAAGGCGACGGACTCACAAGGCAGAACTGCTGAGTCATTGCTCGTTGTAAGAAACGATTTTCACAGGTTTTACTCTGGGAAATTATTAGAGCTAATGTTTTAGCCCTGCTGACACTGCATTACCACTGAGTTGTTCTTTCAGGCGTATGTGCTGTCTAGTAATCAGAGGTCCAAGTTTGTGTTCGACACCCAGCCAGAGATCGTCAATTCCTGGTACTTGGAGTTTCTACGGTGAGTAGCAAGGCAGTGAGTCTGCTGTAAATCTTATCATATTGTTGTACCGGAAATATTTAAACAGTATTTGTTTCCAGGAAACTTGAACTACGGTACATAAATTGACTGTTTTTTTTCCAGAAAGCTTGATATGTATTTAGATGATGGAACTAAGATAACAGCAGATTCCCTGCGGTATGGAATCGACAAGGAAGGAAAGGCTGTTTACAACAGGTGATTGAATCAATATTCAGAGCTGGAAAAACACATTTCGCTATAGCTTTAGTATCTCAAAGTAGCACTGTCAATAACTTCACTTTCTCATCTTCAGGACGGACCTCTGCTTCTACATGGTCAGCAACAACCAAGTGATGACTCAGCGAGAGTCACAGAAACTTCTGGAAGACTTGGAGCAGAGCATGGGAGTTGTCGAGACTCTCTTTCAGGAATATGGAGTCATTCAGCTCGATGTATGTCTGTTAAAAACAGTACTCCATGTCTCCATACTTTTTGATGACTTTTCAAAAAGCACTATGATAATCCATTGATTGACTTGAAGGACAAGCAGTGCTTCAACATGCTTGGGTAACTGTAAATCAAATATATCATAACTTGGCACAATGGTCATGTCATGTGGCAATGATTCTGCATTTCAGGCGTGCGAGCCGCATGTCACAACCAAGTGGTGGTCAGACTGGTGGTGGCTCTGGTGGTTCTTGATCGCACTGGCCCTGTTCATCATCCTTGTAACCATCATTGTAATCATCGTCATCTGCTGCTGCTGGCCCAAGTACGCAAAACACGCTACATTGAACAATTTGTTTAGGCTGTAAAAAACACAATTAACAGGTTTTTTTTTCTTGTTACATATACTTCTGTTGTTATTTGAGCTTTGGTGACTTATTTTCAGATACAAGAAAGCATGGACTTATATACCATATGAAAAACCTTGTAAGTACCGGTAGTTTATTGTGTCCATCATGAATGTGTGTAATATATCTTGCCAATTTTTATAGGTAATCATTTTGTATGTTTTGTTTTATATATTTTATACAGTTTATAATACATGTAGTCTTGAACGATATGATGTAAATTATACTTTGGCTCATATTTTCCAGATATTATACTTGATCCAGTGAATCCTATGTGAGTAACAAAATATGTTGGAATGATATAAACTCGAAAGCAAATAAAATTATGCCAGTTTTGAGTTCAACAATTACCTTTGTGACTGATATCTAAATATGACACTCGATGTGCTTGAGAGCTGTTTTTATATTACAAGACTAGTAATCTCTGTTATTTTTTTATTTCAGACCAACGAGCCATGGCTATGAATGGCAAGAACAAGTAGTCAACATGAACTAGTGTTGTGTTAATCATCTGAGTCTTCCTCAATTGTTCGTCATCCATATCATCATTGCGCAACAGTTCATGAATATCATCAAATATTTGTGTAAATACATGTTAGTTTATTTTATACATCACCAATCTAAACTACTACATGCTCCTTTTCGATCCTTTGGATCGTTCTGGATAGAAATTCGCGTACTGAAAGCAAGGCACGATCGTCTGCCTGCATGACTCGAGCGCTCCTTTTGCCGCCAAAACCGCCGCGCATATGCGCGCGCAGCTGCGCAGAAGCTTCACTTTTCTGTCCACCGCCATTTTTGCTTGGCAGCTTTGGATTTTGGTTCCCGGTGAATTCGTAGAATTTAGTCTGCAAACTAGACTTTTGCGATATATTCTTACGGAATTTCACCTGCCACGTTCATAGACATCGTTTTGTGTCTATTTGGATAAGTATCGGTCGATAGTTTGTTACTTGCTAGATCGTCAGCGATTTGTTTAGCCAGTTCACCCTATTATCGTCCATCCGTCGTACTTGATAGTGTACTTGTTGTTTACATCTATCAATAGTTCTACGTTAATTTTCTACTGTATATATTGTGTATACGTATACTGTAGTTTATATATTCGTAGTCCTCTTAGGGTTCTTTTTTCAGCGCGGTCTCAGGTTTGCATATTTTGCCCGCCCTGTTACTGTGTGTGGTTAGTTCCCTTGTGTGATCATGACTTCACAATCCTCCCTTGGTACCGGTGCCATGGACGAACGTCCATGCCCGAAGTGTCTGGTCAATACCCTCCGAGGAGGGGAGAAACACAGTGTGTGTTTCGACTGTTTAGACCATGGCCCGGTATCTATGGAGGATTTGAGGTGTGATCTGTGTCGTTTCTGGCGTCCCTCTTCCTTCGTGCAGGCGACTGCAAAGTATTCCGAAGCCTCGTTGGCTCGTCGGGATGCTTTGAGGCTTGCGGAAGCTTCGGCTCCGCAAGTCCGCCAGTCGCCCATGGAGGTGGAGACTCCGCCTGTGACGGCACAGATTGCGTCCGGTGTTAGCCAGCCCCTGGGGCTAACACAGGACATGGTCAACGCGGCTGTGCAATCTTTCTTTGCACAGTCGTTATCGTCCCTTCAGGGTCCCCTCCTGCCGGGTCTCTCTTCCCTGCTTGGACAGGGAGTCCCGGCCGGTTCTTCGGCTGCCCCTTCGTCGCAGGGAGAGCTTGCTCCCCCTGCTGGCAAGAAGTCGAAATCTTCTAAGAAGAAGGTTTCAGTTCTTGCCAAGGCGAAAGCAGCCAAGGAACCGCACTCCACCTTCGTCGTCCCTCAGTCGGGGCCGATCGAGGTGGAGGGGTCCGTAGTCTCTTCCCCGGGGCCTTCCAAGAAGAGGAAGCGTGCTTCCTCTAAGCGCCGTGGTGCTGAGACCACATCGATTTTCGATGTGGCTCAGGCTTCGTCCGACCTCTCGGTGGGCGACGATCAGGCTTCGGGCTTCGATCGGCGGGGCAGCTTGGATGGCTCATTCGGGTCCTCGGTCTCGAGGTTCGAGGGGGGAGAGTTCCCTTTGTTTGGGGGTGAGGCTCTCGATCGTTCGTGCGATCGGGAGTCTTCACTTGGCGGTCGTGCTCCTGGTCCTCGATCAGGGCACGATCGGGCGGGTGGTGCTGGGGTCGTTCCTCAGGGCCACTCAAGTCCTGTGTACGCGGATGTAAGTCGCCGGACGGGCGCGATCGCTGAGCAGGCATTCCCTCGCCCGTCCTTTGATGTACCCTTGGGGTCATCGAGGTCTTCGATCGGACCTGTGAGGTCCAACGATCGGGGGGGTCGAGTGGAAGCTGATCAGGAGTCGTCCTCCTCGGAGGATGAGACTTCCGATCAGGCCGGGGGTTCTAACTTCCGGTGGGCTTTGGAGTCGGTCGCAAGGCGAATGGACTTGCCGATCGATGCTCCAGGGCCCTCACGGGGAACCGGTAGGTTCGCGTCGGCGCCAGTTCGTCGGCCGATCCGGCTCCCTGTGGCTCCCGCGTTGGTCAAGTCTTTCGACAAGATCAACAAGGGAGTTACGGCTAAGAAGGATGTGGCTCGTACGGAGTCGACATTCCCGACTAGCCGTGTTCGACCTGAGTCGATCGACACCTATCGGACTGTAGAGTCCGAGGGTGGACATCAGACTTCCGTCCCGGTCGAAGACCCTAACCTTCACCTGCTTTCCCGGAAGCAGGGTACGGTCTGGTCAGCTTATGTGAAAAAGGCTCGCCTTTCTCACTGGCAGACGCTGTCTCATCAATTGATGGGGCAGCTCTCGTTGACAGATCACCTGACCACCTTGGTTCAGGAGTTTGTGGACGAGGCGGATCTGGAGGAGGGGAGTCGCGCCAACATACATGCAGCACTCGGCGTCTTGGCCGGAGTGGTCCATGCTGCTGAGCGTGACAGTGCGCACCTGGGCGCACAATTGGATCTCACCATGCGTGATGCTGATCTCCGTCTGCTTGACGTGTCCGCTACGGACGTCGCTGAGCTACGTGGGAGGCCGCTTTTTTCAGGCTATACCTACGCCAACCTCTCTCGATCGGATATTTCCGTCATGCGGGAACATCTCCGGGATGAGGCTATGGCCAAGGCTTTGCTCTGGGAAGTCGGCGGGGTCTGGGACAGGCAAGAAGACCAAGGGTCAGAAGCCTGCCCAACCTCAGGCACCACATGCACCCGCTTCTACGCAGCCGCCCTTTCGTGGGGCGCAGCCTCCCCCTCCCCAGGGGGATGGCAAGCGCGGAGGCAAAGGGGGTGGACGCTTCAAGGGCAAAGGGAAAGCTTCTGGTAAGAAGTGACTCGTTGCGGGAAAGCGTAGGCTCTGTGGAAGGTTCAGTTCTTTCGGAATTCGATCTTCCACAACCTGGTCCAGTCGGGGGACGCCTGGCTCAGTTCGTCCAGAACTGGAGCGATCTGGCGTCGTCAGACAATTCAGTCGTGGCATGGGTGAAGTTCGGTCTCACCTTCAGATGGGAGGCTGGAAAACCACCGATCAGACCCAAAGCGTGGTTCTTCCCTGTGCCCGGCGATCGGGAAAAGTTTCAGCTTCTGCAGCACGAGGTGCAGCAGTTGCTAGAGAAACGTGCGATCGAGGTGGTCAAGGACGAGAGAGGATTCTATTCTCTCATCTTCCTAGTGCCGAAAAAGACAGGCGGGTGGCGTCCCGTTTTCGATCTGTCAAACCTCAACAAATTCCTGATCATACCCAGGTTCAAGATGGAGTCGGCGCTTTCCGTCCAGAAAGCTCTGTCCAAGGGGAAGTGGGCAGTCAGTATCGACGTCAAAGACGCGTACTTACATGTGCCAATACACCCAGCCGATCGGCGATACCTCAAGTTCGCCTTCGAAGGTTCGGTGTATCAGTTCAGGGTACTTCCTTTTGGAGTAGCCACCGCCCCTTACGTGTTCACCCGTATCGTAAGGACGATGGCAGCCAGGTTTCGATCGGTTGGAATTCAATTCCACCATTATATCGACGATTGGTTAATCATAGCCGACTCCCCGTCTCAGGCTATAGAGCAATCCGGGTTCGTCCTCAGGTTGGCGACCAGCCTCGGCTGGATCCCCAATTGGGCGAAGTCTCATCTGTCCCCGACACAGAGGTTCGAGTATGTCGGGGTAGATTACGATCTAGAGCGAGGAGTAGCTCTTCCTCCGCGGAAGAGAGTTCTCAAGGCGATTGCGGCGATGGAGGTCGCGCTGACGCAGTCGTCGATCACAGCTCGACAGTTTCTGTCCATCATCGGTCTGTTGGCGTCGATGGAGAAACAGGTGCCGTTCGGCAGGTGCTTCCTCAGACCCATTCAATGGTGTCTAGCGTTGCAATGGCGGATACTCACCGATCGACTAGACCAAGTCGTATCGGTGGACGATCGTGCTCGGGAAGCAATGCATTGGTGGCGGGACCATCGGAATCTTTTCCGAGGGATGCCACTCGCGGAGTATCTGCCCGATCGGACCTTCTTCACCGATGCGTCAGAATTGGCTTGGGGAGCTCATATGGACGAGCACGAACTCTCTGCTGTGTGGAACACGAGCGAGAGGGCGTTGCACATCAATGTCCTAGAGCTGCGAGCGGTGAGACGTGCGTTCGAGATCTGGGGGCCTCAGAGTCCCCCAGGGACGAAGTGGTTGGTCTTCACAGACAACAGCACAGTAGTGGCGCACATAAACAAACAAGGTGGAACTCGGTCGAGTCAGCTTTGTTTGGAGGCCGAGTGTCTGATCAGGTTTGCCTTCAAGTACCGTCTGTTTATCAGGGCGAGGCACCTGCCGGGTCACAGGAATGTCCTAGCGGACGCTCTGTCGAGACCGGACAAGATCATAGGCACGGAGTGGAGTCTGCATCCGGGGGTGTTTCGGCGCGTTTGTCAGGCGTTCGGGACACCGAACATAGACCTGTTCGCAACCTCTCGGAATCACAAGCTCCCGGTCTACTTCTCACCTCTGCCAGAGAGCGAGGCACTGGCTGTGGACGCGATGTCTCAGTCGTGGGACGGGATGTTCGGGTATGCGTACCCGCCAACTCGATTCCTAACAGAAGTGCTGCACAAAGTAGCCAGGTCTCAGTGCGAGATTCTGTTGGTGGCGCCATGCTGGCCGATGCAGGCGTGGTTCCCCCTGCTACTGTCCCTCCTGATCGATGTACCACGGGTTCTCCCGATCGAGGACAGGTTGCTGAAGCAACCGGGGCGGGATATATTTCACGATTCCGTCCACGTGCTCAAATTACACGTCTGGAGGCTATCGAGCGATCCTTCCAGGAGGCAGGATTTTCTCAGCAGGTGTCCGTACATCTCGCGAGAAAGAATAGGAGATCCTCCTCTAAAACGTATGAGGCTAAATGGAGAGTATTCGTACGTTGGTGTAACGGAAGGCGCATTGATCCGCTCTCTGCCCCTCTGAATGCAGTGCTAGACTTTCTCTGCTATCTCTTTGATAGGCTTAATTTGAAGCCTACTACGATCGAGGGATACAGGTCCATGCTGGGCCCTGTATTCCGTGCTAGGGGGATCAATTTAACTAATAATCGTATCCTTGCTGATCTCTTGGCGTCCTTTAGGACGCAAAGGCCACGTGGAGTTCCTACTCTACCGGATTGGGACATGGCTTTTGTGCTATATTGTCTTACTAAAGCACCTTGGGAGCCTCTCAAGGAAGTTTCCTTGCAGAGGTTAACTCTTAAGACTTTCCTGCTAGTTATGCTAGCAAGTGGTCGAAGACGCTCAGATGTCGCGGCGATCGACGTATCGCGAGTCGCATTTGGCGCGGATGGGTCCGTTTCCTTATACCCAGTACGTGATTTTATGCCTAAAACACGTGCTGCAGTTGAGGGAGGGAAAGCGTTCTCCCCTATCGTAATTCCGTCACTGGGCGGTTACGTAGGACGGAATGAGCCGGACGCTCTATTGTGTCCGGTAAGAGCGCTGAAAATCTACATCGATCGTACCAGATCGATCAGGAAAGATCGCAAGCGATTATTTATTTCCTATCAGCCTAACAGGGCTACGGATATCTCCACAGCTACACTATCCCGATGGGTGAAGGTTGTAGTGAGGACTGTCTATGCGGAATCAGGTGCTGACGATCGAGTCACTTACAAAATATCGTCCCACCAAATCCGACACATCTCGATGTCTTTGGCGGCCAGGTCGAATATTCCGTTGGAATATATCGTGAGGGCTGGAATGTGGACTAATTCTACGACATTCATCGGGTTCTATCTGTCCAATGCTGCCGAACTTCAGGACCAGTCGTCCAGATTTAGACTGGGTCCGCTGGTCGTAGCGCAAGCTGTTGTTTGAACCAGCTGGACAGAAAAGTCTTGGTTTTAACGTGCACGTGTATATAAGCAACGCTTTGTGTTTGTGTTTGAATTCTTTATGTTACGGTCTCAAGTAGAGTTCCGTTTTCCACCGATGGGTGAAGAAGAAATTCGTGCATGTCGGAGGCAAGCGATCGCACCGCTAGGTGAGTATCTTTATTATTACTAAAGATATATTGAAAATGTAGCATTTTAGCGATTCGCTTGAAATCAAGACTATCGTCTGTTTTCATGACTCTCTAGCACTACTGCTCCACCGCCTATCCTTTGATTCTAAGGAGCATGTAGTAGTTTAGATTGGTGATGTATAAAATAAACTTCCCAAATTTTAATTGTAAATTTGCCGTTTATTGTTATTACTCACCTCTAAACTACTACAGTAAAGGCCCTCCCATCCATCCCCGCCAGTTATGTGCTAGGGGCTTCCTTTTGTCGTTTGTTGGACAGAAAAGTGAAGCTTCTGCGCAGCTGCGCGCGCATATGCGCGGCGGTTTTGGCGGCAAAAGGAGCGCTCGAGTCATGCAGGCAGACGATCGTGCCTTGCTTTCAGTACGCGAATTTCTATCCAGAACGATCCAAAGGATCGAAAAGGAGCATGTAGTAGTTTAGAGGTGAGTAATAACAATAAACGGCAAATTTACAATTAAAATTTGGGAATTTTATATGTACATAAGTAAAATGTTAACATCATGTTCATTCGATTGTACATTATCTTGGATTTACACATCAAACCCCATATATAGGTCTGGTGAGAATTTTTATGGAGAACAGTCATGACTTGCATGTCTGAAAATCAGGAATTATTATTTGAGGACTGTGTGTCTTATGGTGCTGACTTCCTTGTTACCTGTACACCATATATTTGTTTGTGCGATCTGATATGATATATACAATATTGTGGTTTGAATGTCTTTTTTTGGCAGCCCCTGTACATGTATTGTCTATTCATTAACATTATTTTACATGGAAGATGCTACACTGTTTCGATTTCTTCAATATAACATTGCTTCACATACATATTAGTAGGAGAAATGCTTAATGTATTCGTATATTTTGTTGCAATGTACATGTATATATTGATAATATATATATTGTATGAACCTGACAAGTAGATCATTATTTACATCTTCCACGATTCACCAAGTGACATGTCTGTCAGCCACTTTGACTTTGCGGTCAAACTATTTCTGCAGCAGATCTAGGTCTAACATAAAATGAATGTGTTTTGTTCATTGTTCTGATTTACAAGCACAATAACGCTCATCTTTGTAAAATTCACAGCTCGGAATTTTTTTTTTTCTACAATGTGCAAAATTGACAAATTCCTTGAACAGTTTTTGATTCTGATAAGATTATCATGTTGCACCATGCGAAAGGTCAACACTGAAAACTAGAATATGGTAAGTATCATACATAGTGATATTATCTACGACTGTTCTCTTTGAATTTTTCTATATTCATAGATGGGATTGTGTGTTCATTAGGTAAGAGTTATAGCATGACAACATTGTATTTAGAGATGGGGGAATGTGTTAAAACAGTAGCAAATATAAATTGGACATGTATCCAAAGTGGTCTTTATCCCTTTCATAGTCAGAAGTAATGTTGTCTTTGTGAAAGGGTTAACACAAAAGTTATTGTGTTGTTTATGTGATGAATTTAATGTTTTCACTGTTATGCACAATTCAAATGGTGCAGAAACATTTCTACTGATGATATTTTTATCCAAATTATTTAGATACTTTTTGTTAGTTTTAGGCTGTGACATTGAACTGCATGCTCCATATACATTGCCACAATATACTCCATTCCAAATAAATATTTGTTATCTACAGTACATTTTGTTGTATATTTGAGGGTTTTGTCCTTGCTGTACAGACATTGCCTGCCAGACTCCTGACCCAGATAAACACAGCTGTGTTAAATTGTGAAATATAACGGAAACTGAGCAAAATAAAACCGATCCTTTATTAAAATTATTATTATATACATACAATAAAGAAAATATGTAATAAACATTGTTGAGCAGGACTCGAATGGTAGTCCTAATATCCTGCAGGAAGTCGGTAAAAACTGCAGAGTCTACAGCTTCATACTTTGTATGTGATGGTATAAAATTCCAACCTTTTTGAGATTTTTTCTGCATGCATACTACCGTATGTTACACATACTGCATGAAGCTCAGATTCAGATACACCTGGCACAAAGCATATTTACAGTAATTATACAAATTTTATAATTTTAAGTATATACAATTAACAGTTGGAGGAAACATAATTAAGATAACATAGTCAACAGATAAAATGCACATTCTCTGTTTCACTGTAGTTTGTTCAAATGATATTGACTGACGTGTAGGTCATGGTGCCCTGTAATACTACTAGTTCACTGGCAGCACTTACCGTAATACCGCAGAGCAAGAAGCAAAACCCACCAGGGCCATGATTTATCTAAACAGTGAGTGTTTCACCTCTAGAGGTCACCAATGTCAAATTCAAGGTCACCACATTTTGAAAGCCACATATTTATATTACACATACCTGTAACTGGTAATGCAGAACATCTATTTCACAATTTTTTACAAGATTTGATTATATAATCTTCAAAGAATCACTGATCGCCATGAAGATCACTTCACTGAACAAAATTAATAAACAATTCATTCAGTCATCAAATTGTGACCTCTCATGTGATTAAGAGAAAAAACTTGACAGACCCGGTGGTAACACGGCCAAAACCATAACTCATCCTGTTAACACAATTACATTATATTACTTTGCAAGACAGCACCACAGTAATTGTATCGTATAGTACTCAACATTTGGTGGTCCAGTTCAGATGTGCATATTCTGTACTGCATGTGTACTATACATTGGACATGTAAGATCATCACGGTAAATGCCATAAAAAAAATACCATATATTTTAAATCACCTAACTTTGGGCCATCACCCTGAACAATATTTTATAACACACTAGATCTACTATGTCACAACTGTCAGACAGATCAAATTTCCAATACAATGTATATAATCAGATATCATGTGAACACAATCAATGCCCTCCCTGTAAGGTGAACATCACATATTGGAATTTAAACTCTATAGTACATGAAAAACAATGATTGTTGTGCATCACTGTCATAAGCACATAGTCATGGAGTGTAGATGTAGTGACTCATGTTCAAGTTGAGCAAGAAGCAGCGCATGCTACATGTACATTCATATTTGTATACACATGTATGTACGTATAACAAAGCTCAGTACATACCTGAACAACATGAGATGCTGCATGGCAAACATGACCGAGCCACCGTCAACATTGGATGGGCGATGTATCAAAAATACTTTGTGGTTTGCATATTGATATCACAATGTACCTGATCCTGGTAGTAAGCTCAATTATTCAAGTTGATCACAAATATAAGCAAATTTTACAGAGACATGTACAAAATTTGTATCATTAAGAAATTATTTCATTTTTCAGTTTGTCATAAAACCAGTAAGTATTTTATCATGTACATGTGGTCCCTGTAAGATAAGACCTCACCTTTTGCAGAGAAAATGAGGTCTTATCTTACAGGAAGTCTTATTTCACAGGTTCATTTACATGTTAAATTGATCTTTGGGGAATACAAAAAAGTCTTTCCAGACAGGGAAGTCTTATTTCGGAGGTGTCTTATCTTACAGGGACCACTGTACATAAAATAATAGTGAGTTCATCATAATTCCATACACCATAGATATACATGTATGTTATAATTTGAGCGAAGTCAGGCAAAACGGTAAGTACCGGTACTCCACCATATCAAATACATGTAAAAACTTGGGATAATATGAAGCACTTTGTATACTGCAGTCACTAAATTTCACTACCTGAGTAATCATGGTACATGGTAATACCTGTAAAATACATGTAGTGATACTGGTGACCATGATAACCGTAATAATGACTATCGACTACCGGTAAAATTGATCAATATCAGCAGTAATTTGAAGCTCTGTAGTACACTGTAGATGTGCGTGTATTGGGCACATCACATGAAATTATTTCCTTTGAAAATGATTGAATTGATATTCATTCATTGGATCAATGTCCCATACACATTTAGGCCAAACAAAGCATTCCGATTATTTGGACTGAGAAAAGTAGCGTGGTCAGAAATATTGCTTTAGACATAGTGTTCCTGTGAGCTGGTTGATGAAGAATGGTAGTTCAGACTGCTTTTCCATCCATTCTCTTCCTTCCTCGGTCAACCCTAACTTTCTCTCCACAGCTGCGATTGTGCGAGTCATCGTCTTCAACACGTCCTGATCCGGCTCCCGTTCATTTTTCAGTTCCTCGATGAGTGTTGATATAAACAACGACCCTCCTTCATCTGGCTGTTTCACAAACTTATCAGCTGCAGGAAAAACAATTCGGTAAAGAATATGATACAACACACAAATCTTACATGTATATCAGATCAGAAATACATTTATTCATGAAATTGATTATATACTGAGTACTATATATACCAGTACTTAAGACTTGTAAAAGCAGATGAGGTTGACTTGCCTGGTAGCCTGGACCACAGATAGAGGAAGTCTGCATCTGATGGAATTGTGACAACTTTTTCTGGGAATCCATCCGACTCCAACTCTGCTCTCGGCACTTCCGTTGTCTGTGAAACCATGGCCACATTGTGTGTGTATACAGTACCGATTTCGCGAAACCTCACTAGCCATGCGAATGCTACATGCTATATGCTAGGCCATGCGATTACATGTACTTGCGACTTGATGCTAGCATCAACTCGCATGGAGTGACAAGTGGGCGCGATGCCATCGCATATATATCAGAATGTTTACTGTCTTCTCACCCATATACATGTTTGATGATTCAATGATCTTTTTATACTGCACTCATGAATGTTTACATTGTTATGTCAATAAAACTACTACTACTGGCCGTCTTAGTTGAACAGGTGAGTGCATTGTCTCGTACAGATGCGCGCATCCTTTATTTCAGACGCAAATACAGACTTTAATATGAACTGAACTTGAACACTGCATACGCCATACGATCTACGTGATACAGACTGTCTATAAACCACTCGACCATGTGTTTGCAAGCATATATAAGTGAGCATAGAATGGCCTTCACAGAAAAATGTGAAATGCGAAATGCTTTTAGTGTGCCACAGTGCCAAGGAGCAATGCTAGCATCGAGCGATGCTCGCATACACAATGCTAGCACATCAAAACGCACGATGCTACATCAGGTGAAGTTGGGTTAACACGTGCTAAATGCCAGGTTACTTGCGCTAGCATTTTGGTGAGGTTTTGCAAAATCGGTACTGTATTTCATCAAATAATTTACAAAATTATTTTTAAAGAATTAGCCCAAGGGTTAGGAAAGGTTAAAGGAGAAATGTAATGTATAACATTACTATACTCTGATTCTTCTAAGTCGTTTACACTGTTTTTCACTGATATTTTTGCGATGCTAAATGGTATAAATTTTCTACCGAATTTCAGACTTTGAAATTTTGAAAATTTTCAGACATGAAAATTTAAAAAGTTGGCAATCTATCCCAATGTTATACTTAACCCTGCCATTTAATTTCTGAGTTAGCAGACAATTTTGTGCAATTGCTCGGTATTGTAGCAGTAAAATCTTTTGAAATCAACATGTTTGTGTAGAATACACCCCAAGAGGGTCTTGGAGGAAAATTTTCCCAAGAGGAAAATTACAATGATACTTCAGATTCGGATGGATGGAAACAGGACCAAATCCTTGAATATGCTGAGATTC
Source organism: Terebella lapidaria (assembly GCA_949152475.1). Lineage (NCBI taxonomy): Eukaryota > Metazoa > Annelida > Polychaeta > Terebellida > Terebellidae > Terebella > Terebella lapidaria. The sequence continues at coordinate 87,968,887 of OX424555.1, forward strand.
CCCAGATGTCGTTTTGGGCTGAAATTTAATATTTGGGCAGATTGCCAACTTCTTTAATTTTTGCAATAGAAGTCTGAGATTTGGTAGAAAAAAGGTGAAGTCTGCCATGTTATAGAAGGATAACATTCAGCATCGTAAAAATATCGTCAAACCAAGGACCCAAAGGCCACCGTGCTCACCGTGTTTACTTGTATGACTGCACCATACAAATAATTGCATGTAGTGTATGTATAATTGAAATATCAAATCATCTTTATTCAGTTCAAGATTATTTGGTGTGAACTTGTATTATCAAGGCTAAAACCTTACACACCAGACTTACATTTAATAAGTAGGCATAATTCTAATAAAAATATATATCAGTAATCAAAATGTTTGATATCAGTAATCAAAATGTTTTATAATTGTCCTCATTTCAGGCACAATCCCATATCTTGCACATGAATCTACAGTCGAGAGACATATCTAGTGTTTAAAACAGCAGAAATAGGAAGCTATCCTCCAACAAGTCGTAGCCTATTGACTGATACAAAATCGACCTCCGTCAATACCAAAATATTTAAACTTGTCCATTACAGAAAAAAACTGTCCTCGATCTCGTTATGTATTTCTGTTTATACTAAAGACCCTGAACAAATATGCCAAGTATCGGAATTGTACTTGAACTTCTCAATATGCATACATGTACATCACTGATGTGAATATCGGGTGTCTACATGAAATATTTATTGGATGCATTGGTTCTGATGTCTATATCATATCAATTTTCATGGTTTATGAGAATGCTTCTAGGGCTTCTCGGCCTTGATGTTTTCTATGATTTTTAATCATTATTAATAACGATTGAACAAAGAGACAGACCGTGATTCACAGTATGCCAATGTTGCACTCGAATGAGTAAACACTTAATACTACTCGTCCACTAAATGAATGCCATTTAATCCGTCTGTCACCTTTTTAATCCTTATTGAATATTGGGCCCATTTTCTTAGCAACAATAAGGGGTGTTCGGGATAGTCATTCTGTATGCTGTCCATTTGTTATCATTCCCAGTATTTACATGTCAGAGTTCATCTCTAATACCCCTTAGACATGTTTGTCTAGTGCCACGAGTCCAAAAATAACGTCCGTTTCGCTCTACAACCCACAGTTTCTGAGATATCGACGAAAATGAAAAACGCCGGCTCGGCAAAAAAATTTCAGGTCAAGGTCAAAGTTCATTCCTAGTACCCCTTAGATATGTTTGTCTAGGGCCACGAGTCCGCAAAAAAGGTCCGTTTCACTCTACGACGCACGTTTCTGAGATATCGATGAAAACAAAAAATGCTGACTCGGAAAAAAAATTTCAGGTCAAGGTCAAATTTCATCCCTAGTACCTCCTTGATTTATTTGTCTAGTGCCACGAGTCCGAAAATAATGTTCGCTTCACTCTACGACGCACCGTTTCCGAGATATCAACAAAAATGTAAAATGCCTACTCGGCAAAAAAAATTCAGGTCAAGGTCAAAGTTCATCACTAGTACCCCTTAGGTATTGGACTTATCTAGGGCCACAAGTCTGAAAATGGCGTCCATTTCACCACGAGTCTGAAAATAATGTCCGTTTCGATCTAAGACCCACAGTTTCCGAGCTATTGATGAAAACGAAAAATGCCGAATTGACATGAAAATTTCAGCTCAAGGTTGAAGTTCATCCCTAATAGCCCTTAGGCATGTTTGTCTAGTCCTACGAGTACACAAATAACGACTGTTTCGCTGTACGATGCACAGTTTCCGAGATATCGACAAAAATGTAAAATGCCTACTCGGCAATAAATTTCAGTTCAAGGTCAAAGTTCCTTAAATTCCGAAATATGGCAGAAAATGAGAAATGCAGACTCAGCAGAAAAAAAATGGGCCAAGGGCCAAATCCACGAGTCCGAAAAAAACGTCTGTCTTGTTCCACGACGCACCATTTCCGAGATACGGCCGAAAATGACAAATGCAAACTCAGCAAAAACAAATTTGGCTCAGGGTCAAGTTCACCCAACATACCCATAAGACATGTTTGTCTAGTGCCACCAGTGTGAAAATAACATCCATTTCGCTCTACCACGCACCTTGAAAATAAGGTCAAAGGTCAAGTTCAAGGTCATGAGAGTATTCAGCATATTTCCTATATGTCCACAATTGATTGCTAGGCTCTAAAGTTGAAAATAGGTGAGACCATTTTGTTCCCTGACCTTGGAAATGAGGTCAAATGTCAAATTCAAGGTCACCAGAATATTCAGCATATTATATCATTTCCTATGATTCCTAAGCCGTATAGTCGATAATAAGTGAGATATTAGCCATTTTGTGTAATGACCTTGAAAATAAGTTCAAAGGTCAAATTCGAGGTCATCAGAATATTCGCCATATATCATTTCCTATATGTCCACAATTTATTCCTCAGCTGTAAAGTAGATAATATGCGAGATATTAGCCATATTGTGCTCTGACCTTGAAAATGAGGTCAGAATGCCAAATTCAAGGTCACAAAAATATTCAGCATATATATCATTTCCTATAAGTCCACCATTGATTCCTAATCTCTAATCTCAATATTAAGTGAGACATATTATAAAACAAACGAGAAATCAACATGGGAAATTTGGGTCCCAAAATGGCCCACTTTGAGCGATTCAAAGGCAATAAAACTTACACACGTCACAGGTGTACATATGAGTGTTGCACAAAAAAAAGTTACTGAACAGATTTTGAGGAAACGATCGTCAAAGTTTAAAATTGGCAGTTTTTCGTCAAAAATGGCCGTCATTTTGAAAAAATTGTGAAAATAAAAAACTAAAAATTAACTCCTTCTCGAAATATTTTTAGGCAGTTTTGTGCAAAGTTTCAGAAAGATTCGATCGTAAACTTTAAAGACAAAACTGTAGACGGACGACGACGATGGACGACGATGACAGACACAACGCCACGGCAATAGGTTATCGGACCAAAGGTCCCAAGATATCTTACCGGTAGTTATTCTAAGGTATCTTTTCTCAAATTTTTAGAAAGATTTGACAGCAAACTTTAAAGGTAAAATTAGGCCGAGGGCCAAAGATAGGTTACCCAGCAACATTTTGAATTTGAATTTCCTTTGTTTCCATCTAAGTTTTCCATATTTGTAAAAGTAAAATTAGCCTAGCTTGGTAGAGCTTGAAGATGATGGTTATTTGATGAAATGTAACGACAGGCAAATTGTAGAATATCCAGTCTTGTTTTATTAAATCCGATCGTAATTGTTACAATTGTAAAGTGCTGCCGGGCGTGACGGTGTCCAAACTCAACTGAGTACAAAATCATTTTTGGCGCTCGTGTACAATACCTGGGGGACTGGTGCGATATGGATAAACCAATCGGGATCCTGAATTTTGAAAATACAAAGCTTATGCTAATTCTACTTTTACAAATATGGAAAACTTAGATGGAAACAAAGGAAATTCAAATTCAAAATGTTGCTGGGTACAATCGTACTCGACTATGGACGTAACAATTTTCTGATAGTGGGTCACTTAGTACAAAAGGTTCAAACACAGAATTCTTTTATATTGTAGATAATACTGATATACTGTTGTTGTACACATATACACCTTATTCATAATGATAGTTATGCTATCACATAATCTACTATATAACTTATAATTTATTACATAACAATTATGTAATTTATATATTGACTTAATCATGACAATAAACAGTACTTGTCAATCAAGGATACATGATTAACAATTTAAAAAGATTAATAGCTAATTATCAATTAGTAAACAATTAATAATTTGAAACTCTGATAGGGGCAGATAATAAATGTAATAAATTATAAGTTATATAGTAGATTATGTGATAGCATAACTATCATTATGAATAAGGTGTATATGTGTACAACAACAGTATATCAGTATTATCTACAATATAAAAGAATTCTGTGTTTGAACCTTTTGTTTGTACCCAGCAACATTTTGAATTTGAATTTCCTTTGTTTCCATCTAAGTTTTCCATATTTGTAAAAGTAGAATTAGCATAAGCTTGGTATTTTCAGAATTCAGGATCCCGATTGGTTTATCCATATCGCACCAGTCCCCCAGGTATTGTACACGAGCGCCAAAAATGATTTTGTACTCAGTTGAGTTTGGACACCGGCACGCCCGGCAGCACTTTACAATTGTAACAATTACGATCGGATTTAATAAAACAAGACTGGATATTCTACAATTTGCCTGTCGTTACGTTTCATCAAATAACCATCATCTTCAAGCTCTACCAAGCTAGGCTAATTTCCCACAATATACCACAGCCACGCCCTTGTGTCCTGCGAGCATATCTATCTTGTATCCACTGCAGGATAGCTGAGACAGAACATGAGAGTCCCTGGAAACGCCCACCAGCCAATACTCTGTGATCGCCAGCACATCAATTCTACGTTCGATCAAGAAGTTAAAAATAAGTGTTGTTTGTTTCGTACAAATTGTGCATTCATATGGGCCAACACAAGATGTTGTTAAACTGGTGAGTGTCCTGTGAAAACTAGACGTCAAGGCCTAAAGATGCCTTGGAGGCATTTCGGTGTTAGGACTAATTTGTAATATTTAAAACATGTTAGCCATGGGCTCTACGACACATCGTTTCCTAGATATGGATGAAAATGAAAAATGTCGAGTCAGCAAAAAAACATTTCAGGTCAAGGTCAAAGTTCATCTGTAATACCCCTTAGACATGTTTGTCTAGGGCGACGAGTCCGAAAATAACGTCCGTTTCGCTCTACGACGCACCGTTTCCGAGATATCGACGAAAACGAAAAATGCCGACTCGGCAAAAAAATTTCGGGTCAAAGTCAAAGTTCATCCATAATACCCTTAAGACATGTTTGTCTAGGGCGACGAGTCCGAAAATAATGTCCGTTTCGCTCTACGAAGCACCGTTTCCGAGATATCGATGAAAACGAAAAATGCCGACTCGGCAAAAAAATTTCGGGTCAAGGTCAAAGTTCATCCATAATACCCCTTAGACATGTTTGTCTAGGGCGACGAGTCCGAAAATAATGTCCGTTTCGCTCTACGAAGCACCGTTTCCGAGATATCGACGAAAACGAAAAATGCCGACTCGGCAAAAAAATTTCGGGTCAAGGTCAAAGTTCATCCATAATACCCCTTAGACATGTTTGTCTAGGGCGACGAGTCCGAAAATAACGTCCGTTTCGCTCTACGACGCACCGTTTCTGAGATATGCAGGATGCCTCAAGGATGACTCAGCAAAAAATTATTTCGACCTCTAGGTCAAAGGTCGTTTGACGTATCGATCCCAAAATCAATAGGGTTCTTCCCTGTTGATATATAAACCTCCGTGCAAAATTCTGCAACTATTGCCTGAATATTTTTCGAGTAATCGTCCGGAAACCAAGTTTCAAGATCAGCCTCGATTTCATCCTCAAGGACCTCACGGACCTCGGAGCCGGATCAAAAAAAATAATACACCCTAGAGATGTTTGTCTAGGGCGACGAGTCCGAAAATAACGTCCGTTTCGCTCTACGATGCACGGTTTCCGAGATATGCAGGAAGCCTCAAGGATGAATCAGCAAAAAATTATTTCGACCTCTAGGTCAAAGGTCGTTTGACAGATCGATCCCAAAATCAATAGGGTTCTTCCCTGGTGGCATATGAACCTCCCTGCAGAGTTCTGCAACTATTGCGTAAATATTTTTCCAGTTATCGTCCGGAAACCAAGTCTCAAAATTAGCCTTGATTTCATCCTCACGGACCTCACGGACCTCGGATCCGGCTCAAAAAATATAGGGTTCTTCCACATATCATTTCTGACTTGTGGTGAAAATTTGACGAGGATCCGTCAAGGCAATCTAAAGTTATCGTCCGGAAACCAAAAGTGGCGGAAGAAAAAAAAAAAAAAAAAAAAACCATAAAACCATAAAGGCATTTCTGCCGAAATGCCTTAATTAACATCCAGATGTGTCCGTCCGAATTGTTAACGTTAGCATAATTTTTTTTTTTTTTTATTTAAACGTAATTTATTTATCGAGGATTTTCAAACGCATATTTACATGCACAGACATGAATCTCCTCGTCCAGGACGGGTTGTACAAACCTAGCGATTTCGTTCTCACTTTCAAAAAAACAACAGTAATTATCATTCATTTCACAAGAATCGATTTGATTCTGAAATATATAGATAAAATGCATCAAATAAAGCATGATTATCATCAATAGAGAGTGAAATATTACCCTTTAAAAATGTATCACATATAATTCTCATCTGAGCAGAACTTGAGTTCTCAACTGTGAAAGGTCCAACTAGTTGTGATAGGAGGGGGGCACAGGTGGTGAGCATCTTGAGCCGGGCAGCTCGATAGGTTGGGCAATGTAGAATGTAATGAATGGTATCCTCGTTGCAGAAGCCACAGCTTCCACAAACTGAACTATTAATGAAGTTATATTTCTTCCTATGACTGTTTAGTCCACTTACAGTACTGATTTCGCAAAACCTCACCAAAATGCCAGCATGGGACACCTGGCATTTAGCACGTGTTCGCCCAACTTCGCCTGACGTAGCATCATGCGATTTGATGCTAGCATTGTGTATGCGAGCATCCCTCGATGCTAGCATTGCTTCTTGGCACTGTGGTGCACTAAAAGCATTTCGCATTTCGCATTTTTTGTGAAGGCCATTATATGCTCGCATATGCTCGCAAACACATGGTCGAGTGGTTTATAAACAGTCTGTATCATGTAGATCGTATGGGAAAATGCAGTGTTTCATTTCAGTTCATATTAAAGTCAGTATTTGCATCCGAAATAAAGGATGCGCGCATCTGTGCCAGACAATGCTCGCCTGTTCAACTAAGACGGCCGCCTGATGCGATGGCATCGCGCCCACTGGTCGCACCATGCGATTTGATGCTAGCATCAAGTCGCACGTAATCGCATGGCCTAGCATTTAGCATGTAGCATTCGCATGGCTAGTGAGGTTTTGCGAAATCAGTACTGTAGCCCCATTCTTATACGAGCCTGATGTACAGGACCACGGCCTGTACCGTAACAATATAAGGGGTTACTCTCTGGGAAAAATGAATCCTTGATCCTTCGCTTGAATACAGGAAAAGAAGGGGCCAATTTTATAGAAGAACTTAAATTATTCCATGCAGCTGCAGCGGAAATGAAAAATGATTTCTTATAGGCAAGTGTCCGAGCTCGGGGAACTCTTAGGTCTCTAGCATTCCGTACTTCATAATGATGTGTTGCGGAAACCACGCCCGGGCAGAGTTCAGAGAGATACGGCGGAGTAAGGCCATTCATTACTTTATACATCATGCATAACCGATAATAATTTCGTCGCACCTTTAGTGTAGGCCATCCCAAGTCATTGAGCAGGGCAGTATTACTGACTGAATTATAAGCACCAGTGCATGTCAACGCTGATGATCTCTGGACCCGCTCCAAGGCACCCGACAGATAATCTGGACAGTTGTTATATATCAAATTTCCATATTCCAAAATAGGTCTAATAAAAGTGGTATAAATAGTCTCCTTACATTTCCTTGGCAATACATAAGCCAATCTTTCAGCATATTCAACATGGGCCCAGCTTTAGAAATCCGATCATGGATATGCATGTCCCAAGTCATGTCTTCTGTGAAAATAATTCCCAGATGTCTATGTTGAGCCACTCTAGAAATTTCTTGCTTATTAAAAATAATAGGATCATAATTTAATCTGTCTTTTTTTCTCGAGAACACGATCATATTAGATTTTATGGCGCTGAATGAGACAGCCCATTGACCGGCCCATTGATTCAGTGTTTCGAGATCTAGGTTCAATTCCATGATGTTTTTTCTTGGGTCAGTAATTACTTTCATGAGGCATGTATCATCTGCATATAGGAAAATATCACTCTCAATACCAACAGTTATGTCATTAATGAAAACTAGAAATAACAATGGTCCCAGAATAGACCCCTGGGGAACACCTGCGCCTATGCCGAGAAAAGGAGACTGCTGACCTTGAATGACCACGCGTTGTGATCTGTTCATCAAGTAATCAACTATCCATGATAACATTGATCCTGAAACACCTATTGATTGAAGTTTATGAATCAAGCCGGCATGCCATACTCTGTCGAATGCCTTGGAGATGTCCAGAAACACCATACAAACATCCATATGCATGTCAAGATTCTGATATATATTATGTGTTAACATGACCAACTGATTCATTGCTGAATCCAACGGTTTAAATCCCGAATTTCACCATGTTAAGAGACCGTTCGTCAGACAGTAGTTATACAACTGATTGAATACAAGACGTTCTAGTACTTTCCCCAGAACAGAAATTAAGGACACAGGTCTATAATTTGATTTGATATTGCTGTCACCTTTTTTATAAAGAGGTGTAATATTGGCCCGTTTCCACAAATAGATCGGTTATATGACCACATACAGAAGGAGATACATTTCTTAGAAGTCTATTGCTTATGCCATCTGGGCCATTCGCTTTGTTCGTATCGAGATGAGAGAGCACGTTCAACACATCATTGTACTGAACACGTACATCTGTGAAACGGGAACATGTTGTATAAAACAAGGGTGGCATTGCACTGGGGGGTTCAAGGATCGAACACTGTTCAGCAAAATATTCATTTAATAACGTAGCTTTGCCTATATTTGTCGAATAGCTTGACCCATTATCAATGAGAGTTGGAATACCAGAATTTACCTTTGCGCCCAATAAGCTTTTGGCCACCTTCCAATATTCCTTTGGTGTTACGGGGTTATTTAATTTATTAACCATCTTTTCATTATATGCCTTTTTTGCAAGAATACGAACAATTTTTGATCTCCTGCGCTTCTCTTTATAAATTTCATAATGATATGGATTGCCGGTACGGCGGTAACGCTTATGCCATCTATCCCGAACAGAGTCAGCGTGCCGACATGCACTGGTAACGTACGGTTTGTCTCCTGGTCTAATTACAACGGATTCAAAAGGTATGAATGTCTTTGATGTGTCCAAAATAAAATCCGTGAATTTAGCGGTCCGAGTGTCAATATCATCAGCAATATCGAATGAAAAATTATTCAGGGCTTCGCTCAAATCAGGATAATTCGCATTTGAGTAGTCCCAGATATCCCTACGATATGGCTTATCTTTGATGTAAGAAAATGCACAGCTGCATGAAACAATACAATGGTCCATGTTTGATAAAGGTGAGTGAACCTGTATATCTGATAAATATCCTGGTGAATCAGTGATTATTAGATCCAACAACGTGGCTGAAGTTTCAGTGTATCTTGTTGGCTCTGAGACCAGCTGGTGCAAATTGTACGAGTTAAGAACATCTACAAAAGCTAATCTCAGCTCACTAGAACGATGGTCATCATCCCATTCTAAACATCTATCGTTGAAGTCACCAGTGATTATGATGCAGTCTACGTCCAGTAGCAGGGCATTGTCCATACTAAACTGGAACGACTCTATAAACCTCTGCACATTAACAGACAAATTATTAGTAATGGGTGGACGATAATAGACCGACACCAGGAGTTTATCGGATCCAATGTTTACTTGAATCCAAATGCATTCAACTGAGTTAGACTCCAAATCGTCGCGTCTAATCGATATTAAATTTCTTGAGACATAGATTAACACTCCACCACCATGTCTGTTTCTGTCCCGTCTATAAGTGTAATACCCATCAATTGATACATCATTATCCACTATTGATGGATCTAGCCATGTTTCGCTGATACAAATGATGTCCATCTTATTTTGCAGTGCAAAGTGTGCTATTTCATCCAGTTTGAAATTAGCATTTGTCGAACGATCATGTGTTCCTAGACTGCGAGCATTCATATGACAGATCTTGATGTTTTTATCATGGTTCGGTCCCGGATTCATATGCACATCACCAGCAAGTAACAGGAGTAAAGTAATCATAACAATGACCCTCATGCTGTGGATCGCAGTCCGACCACTATTGAGAGGAATGCATTTGACTTTGATGGGTCGTCCATAACAGAACACATGCCACAGTCCTATAGCTGCCCTATACTGCCCGATACCTATCATGGTGGGTAACTAGACGTCAAGGCCTAAAGATGCCTTGGAGGCATTTCGGTGTGATGATTAATTTAAAATATCTACTAGATATCGACGAAAATGAAAAATGTCGACTCAGCCAAAAAAATTTCAGGTCAAGTTCAAAGTTCATCCGTAATACCCTTAAGACATGTTTGTCTAGGCCGACGAGTCCGAAAATAATGTCCGTTTTGCTCTACGACGCACCGTTTCCGAGATATCGACGAAAACGAAAAATGCCGACTCGGTGAAAAAATTCGGGTCAAGGTCAAAGTTCATCCATAATACCCTCTAGACATGTTTGTCTAGGGCGACGAGTCCGAAAATAACGTCCGTTTCGCTCTACGACGCACCGTTTCCGAGATATCGACGAAAACGAAAAATGCCGACTCGGCGAAAAAAATTCGGGTCAAGGTCAAAGTTCATCCATAATACCCTCTAGACATGTTTGTCTAGGGCGACGAGTCCGAAAATAACGTCCGTTTCGTTCTACGACGCACCGTTTCCGAGATATCGACAAAAACGAAAAATGCCGACTCGGCGAAAAAATTTCGGGTCAAGGTCAAAGTTCATCCATAATACCCTCTAGACATTTAATTTATTAACCATCTTTTCATTATATGCCTTTTTTGCAAGAATACGAACAATTTTTGATCTCCTGCGCTTCTCTTTATAAATTTCATAATGATATGGATTGCCGGTACGGCGGTAACGCTTATGCCATCTATCCCGAACAGAGTCAGCGTGCCGACATGCACTGGTAACGTACGGTTTGTCTCTTGGTCTAATTACAACGGATTCAAAAGGTATGAATGTCTTTGATGTGTCCAAAATAAAATCCGTGAATTTAGCGGTCCGAGTGTCAATATCATCAGCAATATCGAATGAAAAATTATTCAGGGCTTCGCTCAAATCAGGATAATTCGCATTTGAGTAGTCCCAGATATCCCTACGATATGGCTTATCTTTGATGTAAGAAAATGCACAGCTGCATGAAACAATACAATGGTCCATGTTTGATAAAGGTGAGTGAACCTGTATATCTGATAAATATCCTGGTGAATCAGTGATTATTAGATCCAACAACGTGGCTGAAGTTTCAGTGTATCTTGTTGGCTCTGAGACCAGCTGGTGCAAATTGTACGAGTTAAGAACATCTACAAAAGCTAATCTCAGCTCACTAGAACGATGGTCATCATCCCATTCTAAACATCTATCGTTGAAGTCACCAGTGATTAGGATGCAGTCTACGTCCAGTAGCAGGGCATTGTCCATACTAAACTGGAACGACTCTATAAACCTCTGCACATTAACAGACAAATTATTAGTAATGGGTGGACGATAATAGACCGACACCAGGAGTTTATCGGATCCAATGCTTACTTGAATCCAAATGCATTCAACTGAGTTAGACTCCAAATCGTCGCGTCTAATCGATATTAAATTTCTTGAGACATAGATTAACACTCCACCACCATGTCTGTTTCTGTCCCGTCTATAAGTGTAATACCCATCAATTGATACATCATTATCCACTATTGATGGATCTAGCCATGTTTCGCTGATACAAATGATGTCCATCTTATTTTGCAGTGCAAAGTGTGCTATTTCATCCAGTTTGAAATTAGCATTTGTCGAACGATCATGTGTTCCTAGACTGCGAGCATTCATATGACAGATCTTGATGTTTTTATCATGGTTCGGTCCCGGATTCATATGCACATCACCAGCAAGTAACAGGAGTAAAGTAATCATAACAATGACCCTCATGCTGTGGATCGCAGTCCGACCACTATTGAGAGGAATGCATTTGACTTTGATGGGTCGTCCATAACAGAACACATGCCACAGTCCTATAGCTGCCCTATACTGCCCGATACCTATCATGGTGGGTAACTAGACGTCAAGGCCTAAAGATGCCTTGGAGGCATTTCGGTGTGATGATTAATTTAAAATATCTACTAGATATCGACGAAAATGAAAAATGTCGACTCAGCCAAAAAAATTTCAGGTCAAGTTCAAAGTTCATCCGTAATACCCTTAAGACATGTTTGTCTAGGCCGACGAGTCCGAAAATAATGTCCGTTTTGCTCTACGACGCACCGTTTCCGAGATATCGACGAAAACGAAAAATGCCGACTCGGTGAAAAAATTCGGGTCAAGGTCAAAGTTCATCCATAATACCCTCTAGACATGTTTGTCTAGGGCGACGAGTCCGAAAATAACGTCCGTTTCGCTCTACGATGCACCGTTTCCGAGATATCGACGAAAACGAAAAATGCCGACTCGGCGAAAAAAATTCGGGTCAAGGTCAAAGTTCATCCATAATACCCTCTAGACATGTTTGTCTAGGCCGACGAGTCCGAAAATAACGTCCGTTTCGTTCTACGACGCACCGTTTCCGAGATATCGACGAAAACGAAAAATGCCGACTCGGCGAAAAAATTTCGGGTCAAGGTCAAAGTTCATCCATAATACCCTCTAGACATGTTTGTCTAGGCCGGCGAGTCCGAAAATAACGTCCGTTTCGCTCTACGACGCATCGTTTCCGAGATATCGACGAAAACGAAAAATGCCGACTCGGCAAAAAAATTTCGGGTCAAGGTCAAAGTTCATCCATAATACCCATTAGACATGTTTGTCTAGGGCGACGAGTCCGAAAATAACGTCCGTTTCGTTCTACGACGCACCGTTTCCGAGATATCGACGAAAACGAAAAATGCCGACTCGGCGAAAAAATTTCGGGTCAAGGTCAAAGTTCATCCATAATACCCTCTAGACATGTTTGTCTAGGACGACGAGTCCGAAAATAACGTCCGTTTCGCTCTACGCCGCACCGTTTCCGAGACATCGACGAAAACGAAAAATGCCGACTCGGCGAAAAAATTTCGGGTCAAGGTCAAAGTTCATCCATAATACCCTCTAGACATGTTTGTCTAGGGCGACGAGTCCGAAAATAACGTCCGTTTCGCTCTACGACGCACCGTTTCCGAGACATCGATGAAAACGAAAAATGCCGACTCGGCGAAAAAATTTCGGGTCAAGGTCAAACTTCATCCATAATACCCTCTAGACATGTTTGTCAAGGGCGACGAGTCCGAAAATAACGTCCGTTTCGCTCTATGACGCACCGTTTCCGAGACATCGACGAAAACGAAAAATGCCGTCTCGGCAAAAAAATTTCGGGTCAAGGTCAAAGTTCATCCATAATAACCCTTAGACATGTTTGTCTAGGGCGACGAGTCCGAAAATAACGTCCGTTTCGCTCTACGACACACCGTTCCCGAGATATCGACGAAAACGAAAAATGCCGACTCGGCAAAAAAATTTCGGGTCAAGGTCAAAGTTCATCCATAATACCCTTAAGACATGTTTGTCTAGGGCGACGAGTCCGAAAATAACGTCCGTTTCGCTCTGCGAAGCACCGTTTCCGAGATATCGACGAAAACGAAAAATGCCGACTCGGCAAAAAAAATTCGGGTCAAGGTCAAAGTTCATCAATAATACCCCTTAGACATGTTTGTCTAGGGCGACGAGTCCGAAAATAACGTCCGTTTCGCTCAACGACACACCGTTCTCGAGATATCGACGAAAACGAAAAATGCCGACTCGGCAAAAAAATTTGGGGTCAAGGTCAAAGTTCATCCATAATACCCCCTTAGACATGTTTGTCTAGGGCGAAGAGTCCGAAAATAACGTCCGTTTCGCTCTACGACGCACGGTTTCTGAGATATGCAGGAAGCCTCAAGGATGAATCAGCAAAAAATTATTTCGACCTCTAGGTCAAAGGTCGTTTGACGGATCGATCCCAAAATCAATAGGGTTCTTCCCTGGTGGCATATGAACCTCCATGCAGAGTTCTGCAACTATTGCATAAATATTTTTCCAGTTATCGTCCGGAAACCAAGTCTCAAAATTAGCCTTGATTTCATCCTCACGGACCTCACGGACCTCGGATCCGGCTCAAAAAGAATAGGGTTCTTCCACATATCATTTCTGACTTGTGGTGAGAATTTGACGAGGATCCGTCAAGGCAATCTAAAGTTATCGTCCGGAAACCAAAAGTGGCGGAAGAAGAAAAAAAAAAAAAAAAAAAAAAAAAAAAAAATTCTGCTAAAACCATAAAGGCATTTCTGCCGAAATGCCTTAATAATAGCATATGATATTGATGAGCAGGCCACGTTCGCCCCCCTCAGAGCGAAATAATTTTGGAAGATATATACATGTTTTGATTGTCCTTCTGATAACATTCGCACCATTAGTCCGTCCTATTATATAACACTCGCACCATTAGTTCGTCCTGTTGTATAACGTTCGCACCATACGTCCGTCCTATTACATAACGTTCGCACCGGGAATGCCCGTGAGTGACTTAACAACGTATTGTGTGGAGTTCCAATTGGCCGTACATACAAGCGTTTGGTGCCAGTTCAAAAACATAATATTGTATTTACGATAATGACCAACTCTGAGCGAGATGCAATGCATTTTGTTGTTGTGAACGTGACACATTGCTAATGTTACTAATTGGACAGAATTGTTGCAATCAACAATATGCTGGTAACGATTGTCACCTTCTTTTTGAAACTGAGGTCAGAGGTCAATTTCAAGGTCACGAGAATATTCAGCATATATTATTTCCTATATGTCCACAATTGATTCCTAAGCTGTAGAGTCGATAATAAGCGAGATAAGCCATTTTGTGCTCTGACCTTGAAACTGAGGTCAGAGGTCAAATTCAAGGTCACGAGAATATTCAGCATATATCATTTCCTATATGTCCACAATTGATTCCTAGTCTCTAATCTCAATATCAAGTGAGATATTAGGCATAATGTGTCCCATTATAAAGCATAGGAGAATTTAACATGGGAAAGTCCCATTTGGGCCGAGTTTAGGCCAAAATGGCCCTCTTCGAGCGATTCAAGCGCAACGAAATTTATAGACATCATAGGAGTACATATGAGGAGTGTTATGTATCAAAAAGAAAAAAAAGTTACTGAACAGATTTTGAGAAAATGGCCGTCAAAGTCCAAAATCAGGCATTTTTTCGTCAAAAACGGCCGCCATTTTGAAAAAAATGTGAAAATAAAAAAACTAAAAACTACCTTCTTGAATTATTTTTAAGTATTTTTGTGCAAAATTTCAGAAAAATTCGCCCGTAAACAAAAAAGATAAAAATGTGGACGACGACGACGGACGACGACGACGGACGCAACGCCACGCCAATAGGTTATCGGACCATAGGTCCGGTAACCTAAAAATGTGGATGGACAAAGACAACTGATGAGCAACAGATGCAACACCATAACAATAGGTTATTGGACCATGGTAGACATGGTAGAAGCATACTCACCTGCAATATGATTAGTTTGGGCTTCCCTGCAAGACCCAGGCAATTGTCTGCCTTGATGAGATGCAGAAGTCTTTGCAAGGCTATCTTGCCATCACGAGCAAAGACTAGGCCACTGTCTCCGTACGTCAAAAACACCATAACCAGAAAATCTGCTGTGGTCAGAGACTCTTCTTTGCTTACTGCAAGACACAGGAGAAAATACCTGCCCAGCCAATCCTCCCATAAAACATATTGCAAACAT
Source organism: Terebella lapidaria (assembly GCA_949152475.1). Lineage (NCBI taxonomy): Eukaryota > Metazoa > Annelida > Polychaeta > Terebellida > Terebellidae > Terebella > Terebella lapidaria. The sequence goes on from OX424555.1 coordinate 87,984,587, forward strand.
GTATGCTCACATCTTACAGGGACCACTGTATACACATAAAATAGATAGGCCAGTTGACAGCTTTTCAATCGTCCTAACTTTAAAATGTTGATTTAGGGTTCATACATAACAAAATAACTGCAGACACGGACAAAAATCCATACAATTGGCTGATCTTCATCGAACTTTGTTTGGGAGAAACAATAATTTATCAGACAATTTGTACTCGTATTCAGGTACAAATTATAAATGACCTACATGCTTTTATGGCGGCATACATTTCTATGCCCATCAAGTCTGGTAGGTGTTGACATGACACAAACTTCTCCCGTTGTACTGCAGCCAGCAGCCTGTCTCCATCGACCCTGGAACTGACGAGGTTGGGAACTCTCTTCATTGGCTGGTCACCATGTCCAGGGTTAGGTACCGGTACATGTATCTCAAATTCTGTGTTTGAAAACACCAGCAGGTGTCCTCTTCCGGACATGTGATATTTCTGCAGACCTGGAAATAATTCAATTCACATAGAAAGTAGAAATGCAACTTACTGTTGAAGATGATGTTTAAAGGGGCACTGTATGGGATTCGGCTTTTAGGGGATTTCCAAGATTTTTCTCACGATGCTTTTACATGTATTCATAGAACAAAAGGTCGGATTAGGTTTTTGACCCAGAATCTCTACCGAGCCAATGCTCAGATCAGCCCGGTCGGCTCGGCAGAGATCCTAGGCCAAAAAAAAAACGTCATCTGACGTTTTGTTCGGTATATAGAAGCATCGAGAGAAAAATCTAGGAAATCCCCTAAAAGCCGAATCCCATACAGTGCCCCTTTAAACATTCAATCACTATGTGCCATATAGAGCTCCAGTTTTTCAACTGAAGGCAAGAATATGATTACCAGACATTGTTGAAATTAGTTTGTGGTACGATTGTGTCTAATGGACTTTAAATTTCGGTACAATGGTAATTATGCTAATTAACATGATTAGCTAAACCACACGATTTAATATTTATCCTTGAAGCGCTATGATGTCATATTACTGGTATATATCCTTATAGCAAACAAAAGCTATAAATGGCGTTAAAGACGACGGACAGTAAAAAAATTTTCTTGGACAAATATACTGCTTATGTTCACATGATGTGCTACGAAATAAATAAATGTACGAATTCCATCGATATAATGCGCGTCTGGCATGATCAAAATGCTGTTCACAGTGCCCCAGCCCCACAGTGTGTTTCAGGTAAAAGAATCTTGACGTCACGATAGGTCATTACGTTTTCCATACAGCTGTATAGATACCAGAACGTTTTCCGCGGATGCTGTGATCACCGCGGTGAGGTCGAAGAATTTTCATGCGTTGAGATGGTGTTCATTAAATATTTGCGACACACCCATTTTTGGGCAGAAGAATATGAAAATTTGCCACCATGTTCAGGATAGTATATAGATGACACTGTTATGGTGAAATATATGGTTAACCTGAAAAATATGCACGGTCCATGCCCTAACATGGTCTCTAATCGGAAAATATTTCAAGAGGGGTGATGAGTTATAACCCACAGGTAAAAATGTGCTCATCAGAATTTTCTCAAAATTTGTCTGATTATCAAGTGATATGTGTAGATTGAAATCGTTGAATAAAAATTGGGGGTCACCGCGTTGGATTTGTTGCAAAACATTCTCGAAAGAGTTTAGCTTTTCTTCGAAATCCACTATATTATTAATTTCAAAATGAACTAGACGTCAAGGCCTGAAGATGCCTTGGGGCATTTCGTGTGAGTTCTATTCCTACCTAACATTTACCTAAGAGACCGCGTCTAGAACCATAATGACTCTGAATCTGTCCGTGGTCAAAGTTTAAGTGACATACCCCGTCCTTAGGCATCTTTGCGTTTCGCTCTACGGCGCACTGTTTCCGAGATACGGCCAAACAGGAAGTGCCGAGTCGGCGAAAAAAAAATTCGACACAAGGGGTCGTCTCGACCAAAGATACACACTAGACTAGTTTGTCTAGTGCCAGGAGGCCGGAATTGAGCTCCGTTTCGCTCTACGACGCACCGTTTCCGAGATACGGCCAAACAGGAAGTGCCGAGTCGGCGAAAAAAAAAATCGACACCAGGGTCGTCTCGACCCAAGATACACACTAGACTAGTTTGTCTAGTGCCAGGAGGCCGAAATTGAGCTCCATTTCTCTCTACGACGCACCGTTTCAGAGATACGGCCAAACAGAAAGTGCCGAGTCCGCGAGAAAAAATTCGACACCAGGGGTCGTCTCGACCCAAGATACACACTAGACTAGTTTGTCTAGTGCCAAAAGCCGAAATTGAGCTCCGTTTCGCTCTACGACGCACCGTTTCCGAGATACGGCCAAACAGGAAGTGCCGAGTCGGCGAAAAAAAAATTCGACACCGGGGGTCGTCTCGACCGAAGATACACACTAGACTAGTTTGTCTAGTGCCAGGAGGCCGAAATTGAGCTCCGTTTCGCTCTACGATGCTCCGTTTCCGAGATACGGCCAAACAGAAAGTGCCGAGTCCGCGAGAAAAAATTCGACACCAGGGGTCGTCTCGACCCAAGATACACACTAGACTAGTTTGTCTAGTGCCAAAAGCCGAAATTGAGCTCCGTTTCGCTCTACGACGCACCGTTTCCGAGATACGGCCAAACAGGAAGTGCCGAGTCGGCGAAAAAAAAATTCGACACCGGGGGTCGTCTCGACCGAAGATACACACTAGACTAGTTTGTCTAGTGCCAGGAGGCCGAAATTGAGCTCCGTTTCGCTCTACGATGCACCGTTTCCGAGATACGGCCAAACAGGAAGTGCCGAGTCGGCGAAAAAAAAATTCGACACCAGGGGTCGTTTCGACCCAAGATACCCCCTAGACTAGTTTGTCTAGTGCCAGGAGGCCGAAATTGAGCTCCGTTTCGCTCTACGACTTACCGTTTCCGAGATACGGCCAAACAGGAAGTGCCGAGTCGGCGAAAAAAAAACTCGACACCAGGGGTCGTCTCGACCGAAGATACACACTAGACTAGTTTGTCTAGTGCCAGGAGGCCGAAATTGAGCTCCGTTTCGCTCTACGACGCACCGTTTCCGAGATACGGCCAAACAGGAAGTGCCGAGTCGGCGAAAAAAAAAATCGACACCAGGGGTCGTCTCGACCCAAGATACCCCCTAGACTAATTTGTCTAGTGCCAGGAGGCCGAAATTGAGCCCCGTTTCGCTCTACGACGCACCGTTTCCGAGATAGGAAGTGCCGAGTCGGCGAAAAAAAAATCCGACACCAGAGGTCGTTTCGACCCAAGATACACACTAGACTAGTTTGTCTAGTGCCAGGAGGCCGAAATTGAGCTCCGTTTCGCTCTACGACGCACCGTTTCCGAGATACGGCCAAACAGGAAGTGCCGAGTCGGCGAAAAAAAAATTCGACACCAGGGGACGTCTCGACCGAAGATACACACTAGACTAGTTTGTCTAGAGCCAGGAGGCCGAAATTGAGCTCTGTTTCGCTCTACGACATACCGTTTCCGAGATACGGCCAAACAGGAAGTGCCGAGTCGGCGAAAAAATCGACACCAGGGGTCGTTTCGACCCAAGATACCCCCTAGACTAGTTTGTCTAGTGCCAGGAGGCCGAAATTGAGCCCCGTTTCGCTCTACGACGCACCGTTTCCGAGATACGGCCAAACAGGAAGTGCCGAGTCGGCGAAAAAAAAGTTCGAGACCTGGGGTCGTTTCGACCCAAGATACACACTAGACTAGTTTGTCTAGTGCCAGGAGGCCGAAATTGAGCTCCGTTTCGCTCTACGACGCACCGTTTCCGAGATACGGCCAAACAGGAAGTGCCGAGTCGGCGAAAAAAAAATTCGACACCAGGGGACGTCTCGACCAAAGATACACACTAGACTAGTTTGTCTAGTGCCAGGAGGCCGAAATTGAGCTCCGTTTCGCTCTACGACATACCGTTTCCGAGATACGGCCAAACAGGAAGTGCCGAGTCGGCGAAAAAAAAAATCGACACCAGGGGTCGTTTCGACCCAAGATACCCCCTAGACTAGTTTGTCTAGTGCCAGGAGGCCGAAATTGAGCTCCGTTTCGCTCTATGACGCACCGTTTCCGAGATATGCATGAAAGCCTCAAGGATGAATCAGCAAAAATTCTTCCGAGCTCTAGGTCAAAGGTCGTTCGACGGAGTGATCCCAAAATCAATAGGGTTCTTCCTTGGTGGTATATGAACTCCCGTGCAGAGAATACTTGCCATTGCATGAATACTTTTTGAGTTATCGATCGGAAACCAAGTCTCGAAATCAACCTTGATTTCATCCTCACGGACCCCGGAGCCGCCTCCAAAACAATAGGGGTCTTCCATGTAATATTTCTGACCAGTGGTGTAAATTTGGACAAGATCCGTTCAGGCGTTCCCGAGTTATTGATCGGAAACCAAAACGGCGGAAAGTAAAAAAAAAAGAAGAAAAAAAAAAAAAAAAAACCAGACAAAACCATAAGGGCATTTCGGGCCGAAATGCCCTAATTAACAGCCCCACAAAAAAAATCCATACGGTAGAAACTTCTAAAATTTAGTATACATGTCTAGTGGATTGTACACATGTAAAAAATGAAAAAAAAATTGGGGGTCACTGCGGCAGAATTTTTGCAATCTGCATTTGAATGTTGTATGTCGGACTAGGATCGTACGCCCGTTTGCCACCAAAACGTCAGAGGTATACCTATCGTGACGTCACAACACTCGGTGGAAGCTTCTTGAAGGGAGTCCCCACTACAGAGCGCCCACAGGGCAACAGGATGCATATTTATTGAAAATATCGTTGCTATCATTTATAACCCATACCACTCTATCATATAAGGAAAAAATCCTGAATATTATTTTTTCACCGTCCGTCGCCTTTAAATTACAGATTAAACGTTATATCCCGAATTGGCTCAAATTCCGCAAGCTATACAGCACTGAGGAGCCAACAGGCCCACAAGGTACACAGTGGCTTAAGGCTTAGATTCCCATAAGACCCTTATGATGCTCTGAATCACCTATACAACTTCCTGCTATTATTTAAGGTAAATTTATACAAAACATTGGACTATATATCATAAGGTTATTAATAAATGTAAATGGGGTATCCAGAGTTATGGGTAGGTCCTGGGAGGATCCTGAAAACTGAGTATGAATATTATTTCTACCTCAGGACGCTTTCTTTTTGTTCTACCGGAAGTGCGGGTAAGGAATTGGGACCATCCACATACATGTACCCGTGTAAACTGTAGCACTAGAATGATGCACATGCAGATTTATAACTTCAGTATACATGTAATCCCCATGATTCAAAGAGTAGACCCTAGTTCAGAGAAATCAGTTATGAATACCTGGTAGGTATTAGTTTTTATTAGAAGGAATCTGAGTATACATGTATATTACTGAGAACACAGATGAACCAAAACGACACTGGTATATAGAAAGATATCATGTCATATGCCAAATTTTATCAATTTGATGATTCATACATAATCTTTGAGTATGGCTTGATTGATTGGTTTATAGATCTAGCGGTTTAACAATGATTTCCTTAAACCTGAACAAAGCACAGATTTAACACAATCAACATAATTCCATAATATATCATCTCACCAGTGTAACAATATTTCTTGGAGGTCATTCACTTCAATATATATAAACTGAAGAAGTGCGACGATGTAATGTCCCTTAATTGCTTCACCAGCGTGTAAGCAGAACACCAACTCAGCAGAACCAGCGAGAACGTCATGATGATGATGTCAACTGGTTTTTGTCATCTGAAAGTTTATGAAGTTTCAACTAATTTCCGTGTTTGTAGACCTTACCTTGGAAGTCGGGTTCATCTGGTGCCGGACTAGCCATTTGTCTAAATATTTAACTTAATTGATTTAGTATATCTGTCACAGCCTTCCACGGTTTGAGTAAGACCAAGGTAGGCCTAATCGAAACCTGTACTGTCGTGTCGGAAAAACTCGCTCACGGCGGGTAAGCTTTACGTCGTCGCCGGCCTGGCGCACTGATAATTTTTACGTTTGATGCATTATGATGAGAAAAATCCATATCATAATTCGTTTGTATAGTGACGCATATATATGCGTGTGTTGATCCACCAATAAGTTCCTACTGCATATGTTACGCTGTTTGTGCAAGGTAGTATGGAATACGGGTGAAATATGCTGTTTGTTTCAAGAACACTTACATTATACAGGGTATTTCACCAACAGCATACAACTAAAGTTACAAGATTATTAGTGTAAAATTAACAGTTGATGAAAAGGAAATCAAAAGACATAAGGATTATACTTTCCAAAGTCCTAATTCTAAGTAGTAAATAACACAACTCAATGAGTATATATGAGAAGAAGAAAAAAGGAAAATAAACACAAAGACAAGAAGAAGAAGTAGAATAAAAGTAAATGAAATATACTTAGTAGGTAAATTGTAAATTGACAACAACATGAAAATGAAGATTGAAGAAAACAGTAGCAAAGAATAGGCCGAAATAATATTTTGTAACAAAAAATTTTCTTTGTTATGTGATAAATACTAAGATTATTCACCAGATTGGCATATTGGCATATAATGTTGTACATTTTTAAAATGAACTGGAGAAATAAAAAATGATGAAAGATCATAATGATGTGGGACGTGAAATACATGTATTCTGTTAAAGTGGTAGCCTGACAAACGACCTTGAGTCATGAGTCGAATTATCTCAGGAATTCAACTAGCTGAATATGTATTACTGTGTAGATCATGTATAAAATCAAATTCACAAATTATCCAACATAGCATCTATAGGTGGATATTCACTATTGAAAGATACATGGATATACAAATATTTTGTTTTAAAAAGAATGACACTGGGATACATAACCCACCATACCATCTCAATTTTATATAATAATAATAATAATAATAATAATAATAATTATAGGTTATCGACTGAATTCAGTGTTTGAGGCACGAGGTCGGGTCTGGGCCGTAGCTCGCACGAGCTTGCGAGTGCGTCCGCGGCCCAGACACGACCGAGTGCCTCAAACACTGAATTCAGTTGATTAACTTATTATTATATACCGCACAATGACATGTACATCCATTGGAAAGCAAACTATTACATTTTCTGACATTAATTTGTGATTATTTACACGAAAACATGAGGTGTTTTTATCAATTCTTTGACCTACAAAAAAGTCAGGTTACAAGCGCATGAATATAAATGCATAAACACCGCTGGTTGCTGAGCGCATTGCCACGGATACGCCGTGCAATTAACACATGACCTGTATGTTCCAATACAGGAATTAATCGCACGATCGATTGTCTATACTGTACAATAGGACAACTCCCATAGGTATATAATAATAATAATTTATTGAACTTTTAAGCGCATGCGCTGTACAACAGTTGATATTTGCATACATGTAAGATTGAATAAGACCAGAATGACTAGACTAGAAAAATGATACACATTAAAAAGACATAATGGATGACTAACGTCCGTAAGTTTGGCGAAATAAAAATGTTTTAAGCTTCTGCTTGAAAGTGGACTGACTTTGTGGTACACGCATGTCCATCGGCAAGGTATTCCAGACCCTCGCTCCCTGTTTCTGAAAGGATCTCTCCCCGTAGATTTTATATTTTATATTTTATATTACCAGTTTGATGCCCAAAACATACTGGTATGTCTAGTGTAGTGAAACTATAATTTATCGCATGCATGGATCTCTACATATCTTAAATATGCCTAGTTCATGTTATTAATGACTAAGGTAAAATTATTAGTTACTTGTATTAAATGGCACCTTCTTAGGTTGGACAATCCTTGCTTTGACCCTCACTTTCCTGCCAGGTGGCCATTGAGTCGTTAACTCCCTGTTTTGTTCGAGGGTCGGTGTGTCTGCTATGTCGGGGTGGACATGCGTTACCCCTGCTCCCTGCAGATGAACACTAAAAAAACTGGCCCACAAGATTGCTTTGCGTCATGAATATATTTGCATCATTATGATGATCTTTTTGTCTCGTAAACAAAGCAACCGTGGCCAATTTTGTGCCGAGGAGCCTCAGCATTTGCAGTCCTTCTTCTCGGCAGTTTTCCTTTCAGCTTCCTCCATTAAACGTCTTCTTGCTTCATCATTTTGGCATCTTGGGTGACGGGGAAAACACACAGACACAGTATACAGTGTCCATTCATGTGTCTGCAGCCATTCTTTGCATTCTGTAATTGAAAAATTTTCGAAGCAGAAGCCGCCTCACTGCAAAATAAAACTATTTTGTCTGAGAAGATGTGGTAGATCCAATGATAATAACGCCTACTTGTGACAGTTTCGGTGGAAAATTGAAAATATCTATCTGTAAATGGCGAATATTTAGCAAATCCTTGCCCCAGACCTCCAATAAGATCTGAAAAAAGGGGACCGTTTCATCGTTGATCTCTGTGCTGAAGTTGAATGCAGATACCAAACTCACTACCACTTTTAGAGATCATTGAGATCGGGCGGCCCTTGAAATATTGCCAATCAATAAGTGTTTGACAAAGCAGACAAAAGTCCATGGCGATGGTATAGCAGTCGGATGCCGGATATTGTATTTACGCAGGGAAATGGTCTCCTATCCCTTGCCAGGGATTATTTGTCGGCTACTGGCATAACTCTGCACTGGTTTTGTGGAGGGAGACACCTCACAGTGGCAAACTGTCCTGCTTCCATAATTTCAAGGCTTTTAAAATCTGCAGTTCCCTATCTCATTATAAGTGGTGAGGTGCTATCAGATATTACTGATGACATATTCTTTTGGAGTATTTCATGAATTTGTGCTTAATAGTGAGCAAAAATATGAGCTGTAGGCTTACATGTATAGCAAAAGTTTGCATATTTAACATATGTACAGTACCTGTAAGTGTGTTCAAATTACTCTGATTTTTAAATCAGTTCTCAGTTATCAGATCAAGTGAAATTCATCGAAGGCAGTTCTATATACAATTCATTACTATTTGCATGTGCTAACTTCAATCAATCAACTGAACTGAGCACACATACTAGTACAGGTATCATTGGTGGAAAATATTCAGGAACATGAAGAAATGTAAAATGTATCATTTGCTGAAAATATTCGGGAATATGAAGAAATGTAAAATGTATCATTTGCTGAAAATATTCAAGAATAATTATGAAAAATGTAAAATGTATCATTTGCTGAAAATATTCGGGAATATGAAGAAATATTCTTGAATATTTTCAGCAAATGATACATTTTACATTTCAGAAATGTAAAATGTATCATTTGCTGGAAATATTCGGGAATATGAAGAAATGTAAATTATACATTGGAGGTGCTCAAATGTAAAATGAATACAAGTACACGTAGTCAATGCATACTCTGAAATATTTTCAAACAGAACAAGTAAATTTGAAATAGGAGTATTGTACTATTCTCATTCAGTAAAAAAAATTATTATTTCTGTGAAGATTTCAGGACATGTCACTTGAAGCAATGGCGCTGTTGACTTGCGGAGGCGTGAGGAACACTCCACTCCTGAGGTCGGGGAAGCACCATGCGTCCCAGCGACGTGCATTCTCAGCGCAAACACAAACGGAACGGGGAAGAAAAGATGGAATCAATCCAGTCAGTTTCCTAGAGCAAGGAACAATTCTGCAGGCTGTGAGTATTATTGATATCTGAAGGTGTTCCATACATCTGAAAAGTGGCGACCTTTTGTTTGAAGACCCCTGACTCGCGATTGTTTTTTCCGCCCACTTGTATGGTTTTGAATGAAGTCCCTTTTGGTGCCTTGTGGCAATATCAGGCTACAGGGCGAAACTATAGAGCAAACTGCATGTATGTGCAGAATTAAATTCTCCCGAACGAAGCAATTCTGGCTGCCGTGACACAACTTTCGCAGTTATATCACTAGCCGGCGGCAATGGGGAAGACATTCTATGAGACTTGAGAAAGACGCTAGATTCACGGACATGTGTGGAACAAAGGGGACAGGCGGAGATGGTTTGGGGGTAGGAGGGGGAGAGAGGCAGTGGGAGGACTGGGTGGGTGGGTGAGTGTAGTGGCACCATACCCCTGTCTCACTATTGATTGGAGATGGACTGGGTAAATGGCCAGTTCCCCCCAGAGGAATTCCTCTAGATCAATAGCCCCACCAGCCAATACTATCTGGGGGGAGGCTAGGGATAGGTTCCAGTCCAGACATAGATAACTCAGCTGGCTGCCAAGTCTTGCGACACTTACAATAGTAAGATGTGTATGTTGATGCATTATTGTCCAACCGTTGAGAAGCGCTGGAGGCGGGGAAAGCTCCACCAGGGGGTGTCAGAGACGAGCTGAGCACTGTAAGCAGGAGAACACTTGTACGTTACCCGGGCCATTTGCAGATAAACCTATGATACAATCTTTATGGCGACAAACTCTTTTATGGAGCAGAGGAGGAGCGTTCCTGTTGACATAGTTTGTCGTGGATGAGTTTTCAATTTGAGAGCAGGATATAATGACTGCCATGGATGGAGTGGATTAATTAAAATATTGTTAATTAATTGTCTCATTCGGCTGTACATCGCTACTAGTAATTCTTCACTACTAGTATATTGAGGATTCGATGGATTGTATTTGTCAGTGATACACTGGATACACGTATGATTATTCAATGTGAGGTCATGAGAACGTGCACGGAATGAGTATGGATTAACATTAGGATACTTATTTGACAAGTCTTCGGAATTGTAGGTATGTTTTGTGTGATTTCTTTCTTTTTTTTGACGTTCATCTACATTTTATATCTGTAAAATAGAGGGATAAAAAAACAATTCGTAATTGAGAATAGATGATAGAAATTAAATATACATGTACAGTTGATCCTGTGTTAAAGACCATCTGGTTTGAAATACCACCCTGTGTTTTAAGACCATTCCACTTGGTCCCAAGTGGCCTTTTATCATGTAAATGAACCTGCAATGAGACCACCTATCATTTAAGACCACCTTTTTGGGGTCCCTAAGGTGGTCTTAAAAAACAAGATCCACTGTAGAGTTAACATTCATTTTAATTACTTCTAGTCAATGCTCATTGTTCATTCATATTAACGACTCATTCAATACTGTACTTTGTAAAAAGACTGATACATGTATTGACAGCATATCGCAAAATAACAACAGAATTAGTCTTTTTACAGTATAGATATGTTTGGGTGTTTGAGATTTCACATCTATAAAATGTAATGGTTTTACATTTAATCCAGTGAACAATGTGATTATGTACAGTGTATACCGTATTGGTTCTAATAGCGGCATGCGCTCTAATAGTAGAGCGCCCCCCTTCTTTTCCCCCTAAATGTTTGATTTTTGTAACCTTGTAAATCACTTCATATCTTTCAAAGAAGATCTTGTAGTGTTCCAATCCACTGATTTATGTTATTTGAATCATAATAAAGGGGACTGAACTACTGAAGACTATAGGTATATTGTATAAATGATAACTGGTTTGGAGGGGAACATGGCGAGATGTCCCCCCGAGGAGACAATGTTCGAGTAACATCTCCTTCGAGGGGGAAGATTTCACCATGTTTCACGATAAACTAGTCACCATTTATGTTATTGTACCAAATGTCACTGATTTTATTGTGATGTTGTACATGTACATATCCGCAAGTTAACGTCATAAGCCATTGTTAAAGTAGGCAATCTTCGGCAGTCTTCGACCACAGCGGTAAACTTTTTTGGCAATGTTTCATGGCAAGACAATGTTCCCTGCTGCTAGGGACGTTGTTGCGTTTGACGTGGGACATGCATTTTGTTTCACGACTGATTAACCAATTTATGGGGAGGATTCTAATATGAGGTATAATAAATATATGTGTATCTTACATGACATAAATGTTCAACTGTAACATGATACCACATGTATGCAGTCAGTACTTGCACTCAGTAGCCTGTGTACAGTTATTGTATCATGTTAAAATAGATACATATTGATATTTTCGGTTCAGTCTCTCTGAGCGTTGGAAGAACTGCGTTTGTCTCGGGCTGTGAATGCTCATTCAGATGATTTGATTTCTTCGGCCATTGTTCTAACTGGTAGACGCTCCGTGCGTATTTGCACTCGGTAATACAACAATATCTCCTGGTGATATTCAGATCTCTCGTGACTAGATCGTACGAGTGTCGTTGATGAATGGTTGAAGTATCCCCCCGCACTCGGTGGCCCCTACCAGCACAGGACAAATAATATTTCCCTCCCAATGTGTGCACTAATAGTTAATTCAGGCAATGGAAATTATATTTATAGATCTTGGCGATCACTTGCATCTGAGTGGAAAACAAGTTATGTGATTGGAGATTAGCCTTCTAGCTCTGTCTTTTCTGTCAAAATTAAAATATATGCTTTTGAAACATGTACATGTATTAATAATTTCCAAAACTTCAATACATTGATGCATAATAGTGCATGTGTTCAGAACTACAATACATCCTCCACTATGGTTTTGGCAATCTTGGTTTCCAGATCATAATCATGGAATTTCTTTTCATCTTAAGTTTCAATAAATTTTCAATGTCTTTTTTTCTCACACAAAATAGTTATTTTGATATAAAAAGTTTGTTCATGAAATTGCTTTCTTTGTAAATTCCAATGCATTTGTTACATTCTTCCAACTGGCTATTTATGTTAGTAATCATTTTTGTTTATGTTTCCTAACAATTGCCAATTATGATACACTCATGGCTGTTATGCCACAGACAATTGGTGGGATTATGGAGGTTCGGCTTCCTCCTGTTATTATGACAAATACCACACTTGGTAATCTGTCTTTTCCTCGAGTTTGTACCTCGAGTGCCTGTGTTATTCCTGCGATGGCGTAGATGCTTGAGAATGCCAACCATTTCCTTCTGAATGGTCCTGACTGATAGATGACATTGGGCACTATGCTATTCTGTTTTTGAAAACTGAAACAAAAATCATTAGGCATACAAGTAAGTGTATAAGTTTCTGCTGTGCGTTCTATAAATCACATCAAATTATTTTCATATATAGATGGTGTTTATTTCAGAGTTCTATTCTTCTCAGACCATACAACATGCTATAAGGCAATGTATACAAAATGTACTGTAAAGGAACAGTTTAATGTGTATTTTCTGGCAGCAGAAACCCATAAGAAAATCTGTATAGGAACAGTTTTAATGTGTATTTTTTTGGCAGCAGAAACCCATTAGAAAATCTGTATAGGAACAGTTTTAATGTGTATTTTTTTGGCAGCAGAAACCCATTAGAAAATCTGTATAGGAACAGTTTTAATGTGTATCTTTTTTGGCAGCAGAAACCCATAAGAAAATCTGTTTAGGAATAGTTTTAATGTGTATTTTTGGCAGCGGAAACCCATAAGAAAATCTGTATCTATAAGAACAGTTTTACCGGTAATGTGTATTTTTTGACAGCAGAAACCCGTAAGAAAATCTGTATAGGAACAGTTTTAATGTGTGTTTTTTGGGTGCGGAACCCCATAAGAAAATCTGTATAGGAATAATGTGTATTCAAAAACCCATAAGAAAATTTGTAGGAACATTTTTAATGTGTATTCTCTGTTAGCAGAAATCCATAAGGAAATGTCTTATGGGTATTTTTTATGGGTTTCTGCTGGCAGCAATGCTGTATTTAGCATGGGAGTCCCAGGAGCTACAGTTGGGCAATGAAGGGTTGTCAGACCGGAGTGGAAGAGGTAAATGGAGAAACATACATTTAGATCAGGTTGAAGCGAAAAGTACATGTATCAATTCACAAAATACATAGTACACACAATTCAAATGGAGCACTGTTCAGTTTTCATGTAGGAACACAGGCCATGCTATGTCATATCCTTCTAGCCTAAGGCACTGGCATGTCTCGTCAGGGGAAAATAATGACACAGTCTTTATTAGGAATTTAATTTGGCACAAATTGGTTGTAGATTGTGTATGATACAATGTATTATACAGATGAGACGGATCAATTTGAGTCCATAGAAGGTAATGAATGGAGCTGATGTGCATTCACAATTCACAAGCTCGGAAGTGTGTGTGTGTGTGTGGGGGGGGGGGGGGATGGGTGGGTAGGTAAGGAGGCACTGGCAGGGGGTGGCAGGTGATATGATATTGGGAGAGGGGGCACGTGGGCATCAAAGGAGGTGAGGGTCTCATTTACTGGTGTAACCATCATGGGGTGGGGGGTCAGGGGGATGGGGAGTGTTCGATGCCAGTGGGGGGTAGGAAACCCGTTACCCCATTCCCCCAGTCAATGTGTGATTATTTCATCCCAGCAGGACTCCAGAGGTGATCTGTGCCCAGATGAATGAGGCTCATTAGGAACGAAGGAGGTCATTAATTTGCCTGCCCCTTAGGAGACAGACTCACAGAATGGCTACACCAATTATCTTGTGACATTCTTGGCTTTGCACAATGTGCTCAAAATCAGACGTAACACAATGCTTGGTCATGTTTACATGACTGGCTTGAAAATTGTGGTGTTTGTTTCTGCAAATATTTGTGATTAATTTAATGATAAAATATTACATGTACTTGTTTCACTTACATGTTTCACTAAATAAGATGAGAAACTTGCAGAGAAACTAAAGGATGAACACAAAAATTCAAGATGCATTTAATCTGCCCAGATAAGTGCCTACAGATTGCAGGGATGTGAACAATGGGTTGTGATAAATGTAGTAAATGTACAAATGTATGCAGTAGGCTAAATTGTCTATTCCCACAGGGCAGAATTTCACAGCAAAGCTTATGTAATCAATAGGAATTTACTTGTACTGTTGTGTGAAATTGGCCAGCAAAACAGCCCAGGTTACTCGGGATTGCAGACAGATATATGGAGCTGGGGCGAATTAAATTTACTTGAAGGTCGCTGGGAGGGCGTGTTGTCCCTAAGAGCCACCAGGGATCCTCTGCACTTCACTGGCTCTGGAGTCGTCAACAAATAAATTCCGGTGCTCGCTGGCACCCTGGTCTATTTTTGTCTGTACGACACCCACACCGTTCCCCTCCCCATCCCGTCCACTCCACATCCGCCCCCCCTGATGACTCGCTACTGCAGGCGGAAAAGATTGAAAATGCAAAATGCCTTGCTGAGGCTGAACATTTCATTGGTAATATTGATGACAGTTTTCCCATCTTAAAAAGCTTCTGAAGCGACCATGATGTCTTTCACTTGGACTGTGCTCCAAGCGTCACATTGTACAGTAGCTCATGTCCAACCGGCTGTATGTCCAACATACGTCCAGTCTTAGATCAAGGGAAATGAATACAATTTCTCTGTTGGAACGAGAGTTATTTCAGATGATCATGTCCGGAGAATGGAGACTAATTGACTGTAGCATACATGAATGGTGTCCTTGATGTGGTACCACTTAACGCTCAGACTCCATGGTGTAGTATATCGGAATGTCGGGGAGTATCAGCACTGGAGGGGGAGAGTTGAGACATGTATATATATCTGCCCTGGATTTCAAAGATATACTAGTAAATACTCATACATCAATGCAAATATTCATACTGCAGTGAAGTGTGATTTTGTGATAGATAAACTGTTATTTAGAGTATTATATAATTCCCCACTCGTGGAAAGAATAAATTTGTCAGCTGGCTTGTACGTAATCCTCATTTAACCTTCAACATGCTCAAGGATCTCATGAGCGAACATTCGACATTGACCGTTTGGAGGCACGTGGGCTGTCTGGGGTGACAGTGATTTGAATTGTGTGGGTTTTCAACGGAGGGGGAGGGGGAGGAGAAGGAGGGGGTGGGGCTGGAACGTCCGTAGCGCTGTGGGTGGACGGTGTGGGTGAAGGGGCCAGAGAACTGGCGGAGACTGATTGTGCCATTTCTGAATGACAGCGGGTCTCCGCAGATTCCTTCACGGAACAAGTCCGGTTTATGTGCACATTAACTCATTGAAGTGGGGGATATTCTCCAAATATGGGCTCGTTACCTTGGCAACTAACGGCCATGTTTGGGAAGATCGGCCCAGACACAATTGCGTGACGTACACTGCTCCCGTCTCAGTCTTTGTCTCGCGCATGGATGGACTCTAATAGGCCACATTTACTGCTCAATGGATTACATACATGTATCACTTACACATTAAAACTACATTAAATGTTTAGTGCTGATGCCTCCAAAGTTCAAGTATGTGTAGGCCACAAGTTTACAGTTGTTATTTATTTGTGTAAAAAAAGGCAAAGAGGTGGCTTGTTCTCATTATTAATTGGAAACCCAGGAGTGTTTCCATGCCACAAAACACCGGTTCACTGATCGTAGTTGTTCACTAACATGACTAATGGAAGTTTGACTGTAAATTGAATGTCTTCAGTGATAAATAAATGTACATATTATGTAAATTCTCATTGTACTTACATTCCTAAGTGTTCAGTACATATCCTGTATATTGCAAATGTTTTGTCTGGACCTGTACATTCATGTACAAGATTGTGGCAGTGTTAGTCACATATTTGGACCTTCCAGTAATTTACATTATGGACCTAATCCACAAAGTTGGACATGCACTGCAGGGTGTTTTTACAGTTGCAGGGTGCTATGGTCCTTTCTGCAGGTCACAGACTGCGAGGCTCATTGCAAAGAATTCCCCTACTCTGGTACAAATTGGATTTATTGATTCCAAGTGATTTCTCGCTGGTTCAAAGGACATCCCCGATAGCCCATTCTTATACCCTATCAGTGCAGGCCGTCTTTCCAAAATGGAGCGCAATGTTTGCAAGCGCAGTCAATACACTGGCCGTGTGGCGACGGTCGTTGGTGGAGTCTCGATCTGGGGGACGCTGAGCTCGTGTTCCGCTAAGCCACACTGACTCGGGAGTCGACTGGCGGCCGTAAGCCCGTTTAATGCCATTTTTCTGATTGGATCATCCCGAAGGCAAGATGTCCTGCGCTATGTTGTATCGACTGGAGGTCTAAAGCGGGGGATCGACTGGTGCTTGGGTCTGGTCTGGGGGCGATCTCTCTCCCACATCCATGTCGTGACCGTGTGAGTAGCCTGGCAAGGGCAGCGGATTTAGCCGTTTAATCTTTGTGGAAACAGTGGCTGTGGTGACAAAGTTTTTTCGGGAGCTTTCTCGTTAGCATTTCGCTGGAGCTCTATCTATCTGATGTTGATGGGAAGACCAAGCTTTTCACTTATGGGCGGCTTTGTGTTTGCTTGTTGATTGGTGGAATGAATTTAAATGGAAACAGATGAGTCCTGGAAGAGCGTGTATTACTTAGACCTAATGTGACAGACTAACTGTTGGGGACTGTGATTTCTGGCATTGATACAGTGTACTTGGTCTTCTCTCGTGCTTGGAAGTGAACCATTCTGTGGAATATGTGTCGCAACTGTTCCCCAGTTCTAGGCATAGAAGTTTGTGTAACGGATGAGCATTTAGCTGGCTACAGACGACGCACAAAGAAAGGCGTAGGGACATCATTCTCTACCACGCGCATAGTTACATGTACATGTAGAGCAGCCCTGGCTTCGAATAATGCTCATTAATGGAGACTACCATGCTATATTCCTTTATTTGGTAAGTTATTTGACTTCTTTATAGATTGGTTGAATTTTCCTCTCTTGAATAATATTTTACTTTATTGCTGTGTTAATGAACATATACATGTACAGTCCTGTCTGCAGTTAACTTCACTGAAAATTGTATTCTTGTGTTTCTGTGAAGATGTGAAGAGTTTCTGTGAAGAGTGCACAACTTGCTTGGAAGTATAGCACGAGTACATTTGTATGCTTGCATGTCAGTGTAAAACCAGGGAATGCATACATGTATATCATCTTGCGTATTGAATTTGAAACGCAAACATATCCACTAAATACGTGGTAAAGTTTTTGATCAACTACTGACATGAAAATATAATCTACGCATTTCGCTTCCAGGGCCTGGGAAGCTGATGTACATCTGTTTATTACTACATGCAAATCAACCAACACACAAACTAAAAAAAACATACCATATACATGTGTTCGTAAATATTATGCACGTTTGCCATGTGTTTGTTGATGTTGCCAGTTTCAATAGTATTCATGTAGGTCAAACAGATATACATCAGTGATACCTGCAAACACAGCTTTAAAAGTGATACATGCAAAATAACTACTGCAGATTGAGGCAAAATGAAAAATGTAAAACCGTCTTCGCGAGTATAGAGAGTGAGGCTAACCGAAGATAGGTCTGTATTAACTATTAGAAAATATTGCGATGATACTTCGTGCAGTGTCGGAATAAGCTTTTGTTCCATAACTGGTAAATTAGATATTGCAATTATGATAGTTCTGAAATATGAAACTGTTTAGATTAATACATGTACATGGTCTGTCAGGACCGGAATGATCTACACAATGGTTGGATGCTGCACTGCTTTGAACTGTTTCTTATATTGATCAGGCTGATATTATCATGATGAAAAATGATGCAACTTGACTTTTGGCACTTCTAAAAAGTAATATAAAAATAATGACATTTGCTTGGAAATTTTACAAAAGGAATGTAAAAAAAAAAAAATCAGAAAAATGTAGTTCAATAATGATAGCCTGAGGGGAAGGTTTCCACTACTGGTGAGAAATTACAGATGAGAAATATTATGCTTTTCAGTTTGATACATACCAGATTGTGCATAATTGTCTGGAAATTCTAGTACATGTACTACATGTATATCAACTGCTTTGATACTTTGCTCATATACATATATTCAGGAATGGACCGTAATAGGTCATAATTTTGGCAAAAAAGGTAAGAAACTCAAGCAGTGAAATCTTGGATGAACTTGATCATGGTGATTCTGAGCCAAAATTTAATATCTTTTTAGGTTACCAAACTTTAGGTTTGTGTTACAAGCACATAGGGAGTCATATATGACAGGTCTTTTGATGACCTTGAGCTTGACCAAAGATAACATTGAGTGGTACATTTCAAGGTCATATTCAATGTGTGAATTGACTTCAGCGTACAAAACAATGAGAGGGCAAAGTGGTGAATTAAAAAAAAAAAGTTTTATGGCCTCATCCTGTCTATTTATCCTGTAACCTTTCCTAGCCCTTGGGCTACATGTAATGTTTTAGTACCTGGTAGCCTGGAACATGCCATATATTAGTGCTTTTAAAACAAAATGCCTCCAAGGCATCTCATGCTTTGTGATATTTCTATTACAACTAAATATACATTGTACATTAATTCATGTCTTTCAATAGATTATACATGTATATTCGTAAAGAAAATTAAAAAAAGATAAGGGCAATGGCTGTGTATAAATTACTTAGCATCTATTAGAAGGGGAGAAGTCCATCAATTTTGGGTTCGGTCCTTCGAACCACCTTTGACCCAGTGCTCAAAATTCATTTCCTAGGCTCCATGCATACAAATGTACCTACATGTGACTTGGACACAGTGTGTGGTAAAGCAAAATGGCTGTTGGGTGTTGGGATGCCTGTATAAATATCTTTGTTCTTGATCTAAAATGCTTTGGCCGAATCATCCTCCCATATTAATATACTTCACACAAAAGGTGACTCCAAAACATTTTAGACCTTAACATTTTGTTTTTCCAGTGAAAAATTTGTGAATGAAATTATGGGAAATAGGACCAAATAATATTGTTGGTGATTTCTGTAGAATTCGTTTCTACAGATTTTGTCCATCACTTATATTTACGGTGATTTATGCAGACCAATTTTTGATGGAAGATGAGACATCAGTTCCATTGGTACAGCACATCCCCAGACTGGAGACAACGTCAAGATTAACGCCAAAGAATAAAAGACCAGACTGTGTGGCAGACACTCTGCAGCTATGGCTGAACATGGATAATTGAAAATGATGTAACAAACGTGAGAGGCGGAAGGCTTAGAAGTCTTTGCAAATTAGAGAAGCCTCAGTGACCAAGCTGGCAGTCTCATGCAATACTCAGCATGCTCCATTGATTCAATTTATGATAGATCTTCTTCGTCGCCAAGAGATCCATGCTCAGGGGAGATTGTGAGGTTTCCATGGCAACTGTCTGATTTGATTGGACAGATTTTCTAAGGGTTTTTTTTTGTGTCTTGTGCAAGATTTGGTAACTGCTTTAATTCCCGCCTCTGAGCGGCTGAGGCAATTATATTCCTTGTGTGGTGCCACGGTATTTGAGCTGTTTTGTATTGTTTTGTTTGCGACAGGTCGTGAATTTTGTGACGTGTGAGTGCCAGAAGTGCAGCAATCACCCGCCGTGTGTACACTTTAGGAAGTGGTACACCAGCTCCAGTCTCCCGACCACCTCCACCGAGACCTCCACCCGGCCGACCGGTCACAGGGACCGCCTCTACAACCAATCACACTCAGGTGGGTCAAATCACATGTATATGTTGTAGTCCTGCAAAGCTGGATTATAGAACCTGAAATATTTAAGAGTTATCACTTTAACGTAGCTTTAATCAAATGCCACAGCAACTCCACATATTGAAATTCCACATAATAGTCCACAAAAGTCATATACATGTAAATTTGTAAACCAGGAGATCACATCAGCATTAATGGAGTGACACTGTGAGAGTATAAATGCTGGTACAATATATTACATTTGTAGTAAGTACATGTATTGTACATTATATTGTGTGGATTTGGACTGAACAAGTGGTCAGTGCAGATGGAGTGACCCTTCTCGATATTCTAGATATTCTTGATATTCTTATTTATGGGGATGGAATGTATTGTATTCAAATATATAATATAAGTATTCACAGGATGTCATGCTGTTTCAAAGCATCATTCATGGAAATATTTATATACAGTGGTCCCCCTCAGTTAAGACCTACCCTTCTGCTACAAAATTAAGGTCTCATCTGAGGGGATATCTTATTAGAGGGGTTCATTTACATGTTAACATTATCCTAGCACCGCACGAAAAGGTCTTTACAGAGGGGGAAGTCTTTATTGAGGGGGTCTTATCTGAATGGGACCAATGTATATATGTAAAGCATTTAATGACATAAAGTGAGGTAATGAAAGACACAACTTAGAAATCTTACTTTGAACTTATTCAATGTCAATGGAATATATGTTTGGTGGCCTACACTGGGACCAACTCTTTTACAGAAGTTAAATAAACAACAAAATATGATTACATTTGTCAGATCTCATTTGCCCCGTGGCTTGGAATCCCACAATTGTGTCAACATTGGTCCTTAATGCTGTAGGCTTGTACTCACAGCTTGTAGTATTGGGGAAAAAACGCTCCCTAAGAGGCTCTTGAATTCCTAGGCTCTTGAAAGACGGAAACTGTTGCAATCAATTGAAGAAGATTACCAGAAGTATGGCGCCTATTAGTGTTTACAAACTGGAAACTTAGAGGACTCTATGGTATGTTTTATCAGGTTAATATTAAAACCGGAGTCTTCTGTGCCAGAATACATTACCGTATGTGAGTATGAAATCTGTAATTTTGACCATATAGAGTAAATAACTCATGAATTAAGAATAATATATTTTATAGTCCAAGTAAAAAATTACAACCATATATACATGTAATACAGGGAACATTTGTTACACCATCAAGTACATGTATACTGATGGTATCCAACCAAATTTCAACATAATGACAAAAAATATTGCCCCGCATGGGGTGACAATTATCAAGTTTTGCTCGACATTGATTTCGATAATTGAACACAATTTCATCTGAATGCGAAGAGTTTCTGTTTGTCAACATTAACTGTGGACCTGTTTGCGTGAAATGTCTGTTTCCTGTCTCAAAATAACATTTTCCATACCAGAGCGCTGATGGTACTTATTGATCCAGACAATGTCCCTATTTTAGAGCTGCCTAATGCTGCATGTGGGATCAATGAACACAATAAAAGGAGTACCTCTGTTTCAGTCTGCTTTGATTTCCCAGAAGAAAAGATTAGTTTTATTGTGATGTGTTATGCATCAGCGTTATTCAGTGAATTAGACAAAAATCTAATTACGTATTAGCAGTTGGAAATGGGAGATAAAATTTGGGCTAGGGATTGATGTGCATTATATGGATCATAGGTATTCGATAAATTTTCCTTTGTTTTTAATATGACGGAGACAAAAATAATAATAGCACTGATTCGATAATCTGTGATATCTGTTGACTCAATCTAAATTCAAGAGATATAGTCTCGGAGCACTTACTTTGGCATGTTTTGCCTCTCAACATGCTTGAACTCCAAACGTACATAAGGGCCTCGAAAACTGGGACATGAGGTTCACAATACAGGATGCTATTATAAAACACTACACAAAAAAACATGTAACACGGGACATGGATGTTTTACACTCACAACAAACATGGGATAAACGGCAGCAGGGATAAGCAGAATTTATCCGCTGGTTCGCCAAATGCTGGGGCATTGATTTTTCCCAGTGGCCGTGGTGGAGGAGTTTGTTCAGTGAAGCCCTCTTGTAAACTGCGGCGTCCGCCGAGCTCATCACTTCACGTAATACGAGACAAGTGCCATGTTCGTTTTTCGACCAGGATAAATGCCGCGCTGGAACAGAATCCCCGGCAACCAGCCCACCTCCACGCAAAAGGCGTAATTAATGATTTCGCTGATTCTATTGACTCCCGGATCAGTAGGCGCTGAATTATACCTGAAAGGTGAAGGCGGACGATCGATCTCCATCATAAATTCCCCTAATCAAAATAAACTGCGAAACGGCCGCTTAGAGGGCTTCCGTCCTGGGTAGGGTCATGTGACCAGCCACGGTATCTATCCACAGTAGTGGGCCTTATCTCGTCGCACCCAAATTGTCACTTTCTGAGGCTGACACGACTATTCGTCGTTCGATGCCCAGTTATGGATTGGGATGGTCTGTGGGCTTGGGTCGCATCTCATGCAGATATTTTTGTCGTTATCTTGCTTCCACAGCGGGAATAGAATAGAGTGAGACCCACTTCCTCCGAATGATTGGACTTGTCAGAATTGTCTTTTTATGTGTTGAGAAACAGCAAGTATCGGATTGATCGAGTGCCAGACATAGACGTGTCATAAATATGAGAGTTTTTGTGGTTTACACACTTGGCATTGATCACTGTATTATTTTCGTTACATCTAAAGGGTACAGTTAGTTTAAAGTGATCATAATTATTTCATGGCTAGGGTGTGATCACAGTACTTCGTGCATGTCCTTGTGGTACATGTATGTTGCATACAATCAGTGTTGATTTAGAAAGAATATGTATTTGATTTTTACTTCATGTATAGGGGTTTTAATGCTTGAGCTTTTTGCGGTGAGTGTTAGTTCTATTCTCGGAAATAATGGCAAGCTATGTCGTATTTGGTAATGCCAGTAATTCTGCGGTCATGAAATTATCTTCATTATATCGGAATGGACAATACAAGGTTACCCACCGCATCCTTCCCCTGGGAGCCACCCACATTGTCTGTGTGGTGGCCGCCCCGTCTCACCTCCCCCCTTCCTTCCCTGAACCAGTGTTATCAGCTATATATGTAGGATTATGGATATGTGGAGTCCTGCGTATCATCAGAGAGACTCACAAGGTCTCCCGAGACTGTGTAAATCAATATAACCTAATGTAATGTCGTTACGCGCCTGTCCGATCACATACTTCCATGGTATCCACCTAGTTGGGGCCTCAATGTCCAGTTTGGATGAACGGATGGATGGTACTTTTCTCCCAGTCTACTGGATAAAATAATATCATCTGCCGCGACAGTATGATGTTGATGATGACTTTTGTGAAGAGGGATGGGATTCCGCAGGGTAGGGGCATGTGGGGGTGGGGGGGGGGGGGGTGGGGATAGGGGTGGGGTTGAGTGTGGTCGGGGGAGGGGGTGAATGAACTGGGAAGGAGTGGCTGTTTACTCGGAGCGCATGAAGAAGAAAAAAACACCATCCCCTGTGCAAATATGGATGAGGGTGGAGCGTTTGAACTGATGATTTCTGTAAATAAGTTTGATGAGGTTTCAGTACTGTGGACTTATCGCATGGTGCAGTTTGTCATCTGACACTGCTCCTTGTATGCTATTTCTGGACGCTATCAAAGATGCTTTGTTTCCTCAGAATCGGCAGTACATGCACAGTGAATGTGATTACATGTATATGTATTAATAGAGGTAATTGATTGGATACAGTTTTTGAGGCCTGAGGTCTTGTCTGGACCTTAGCACGCAGGAGCCTGCGAGTGCGTCCATGGCGCAGACATGCCCGAGGGCCTCCAACACTGTATCCAGTGGATTAACTTATCATTACATGCGACATCATGATATGTACACCCCTTGGAAAACATATGATTACAAATGCTGACATTTTCTAGCCAATCTCGGCCCTGAACATGCTGGAAGCAAAGAATTTCATGGACATTTCTTGCACTACAAAAAACATCATTTCACCAGCACATGAATACCTAAGCGTCGGTTGCTATATGCACAAGGCAGGTCAATACGAAGGCCGTCAATACCAATTGCACTCCTGAGTAATCCATTGTAGAATTTTTGTATGCATATAATATTACAATTAATTCACTTGGTTAGAGTTGTGTTTTAGAGTTCCATGGTTGTTTTGTGTTTCAGGAGTATAAGAAGTTTGTAAATTTGATATTTCCCCAAAGGATATTTTTACCCGCCCTCAGCACAGTTTCTCCTCCAGCAGTTTAGTCTGATTTGGTTTGAGTTTGATTTGCAGTGGCTTCGACTCCTTCTGTGCAAATAAAGCAGTGCCAATGTCTTCCATATTAAAGTGCCAAGAATGGCTGTATGCCAGAAAATTGCTGGAAACTGGAGATGTTTAAGTCAACTGGAGACTGCCGGGTTTCTTTGAATAGGGTCACAACCAGTTTGCTCTAATCATCATAGGTCTTGCGTTGGCACAAGCGTTCCCTGAATAGCATGGCAAGTACTTTGGTCTCAGTCGAACATAACGCCAAAATAACATTTATGACGGCAGTCGTATGTAAGAAGTATGGATTGATCATTTCCCTCGGAAAAATATCAATCTGCAGTTTCTATAAATGCACATCGAGTGAATGGTGACTTCTATTGAGGTTCATTGACACACATTCATTGTCAGGAGTCTGATTGTCATTACACACGATACAGTGAGATTGATTATTTCTGATGCCTACAGTTGCTGACAATCACTTTATTACAATCACTGATTATGTATCAAGATTCCTCAGCGTGTTTGTATGATGTAATATGAATTTATGGTTTAATTGTCTGTGTACAATGTATGACTATTGTGTTGTTGTTTTAGTGCTTCGTGTACTTTTTATGTACAAAAATTCAGGCTTTATTCATTTCTATGGTATTTGTTTAATTTTCACGTGTGGGCGTCAGCAGAACAATACATTTCCGTCATAAATTTATTTCTTCTGACACTCGCGTAACAAAAAGTATTACATAAGATGTCAAAAACTCCCCGGAAGGAATCACATTCGATGCCATTACATGATCAGTGACAGCTTAGACAAATTTGCTTTGGTGCCGTGATCACAACACCAGCTGACGGGAAACAGAGATCTCCCACGGGTTGCTATTTGCCGAACATGTCAGCACCGTTCTGTTGAGCATGTGAAGCTAGTCAAACTGTCGGACTGCAATATGAATATATGAATAGAGTTATAATGGCCACATCAGCACGGCACATTTAGTGTATTGTGCGAATTTATTTGTTCACTCTCTGATGTTGATGATTTGACTTTGTTATTTGTAATGGAAATAGACATTGAGTCAGCTTCCATTATCATGATTATATTACATGTATGTTTAATCATACTCTTATATATCTGCATGATATATGTATGATAGAATTATAGATGAATAGTAGACGGCAAAATTTTCACTTTCTTCCAATATTGATTTGTATTCTGTGCCAGATATCATTAAGATACATGTATCATTACCCTGCTACATGTGTATTCTAAAACATAAAATTGTCAGAGCTGCTCAGGAACTCATATCTTCTTGGTGTTGCCAATATTCTAGAAGAACCTAAAATATGCTCCCTTTCATGGTAACTTTATGGACCGAGTCTGTAATTTGGGCTAAGGAGCTATGATAAATGCCCGGGTGACATGACAGGCTATTATTATGGTGCTGATTGATGTCCAGACTTCCTGGCGTAATATATCAATGCCTGCTTCACAGAGCACCAGTGATAGACAGCGAGGGAAGTATGCAGACGCCAGACAGGGAACACACCTGCATAGTTTGCCATGTGGAAGAGCCTTTAAAGAGGTTAGCCAGGATTATTCCAGTGTGATTAGATCAATATTGCTCATGCTGTAACTGTGACTGGTGCCGTGCCCGTTCTCAATATGGTGTCTATTTCGGTGCAAGGTGAAACTTTGTTGGAAGCTTGGCATTGTTGTCAGGATGCTCAGCAGTTTTCTAGTATTAGAAAATACAATTGTAGAAATCTACTTCGATATCGACATGTAAATTCATAAGGCTTCGTATACATGTACCAGTATGTTTTGATGTAAGAAATCTACTGAGGCAGCCATTGAGGGTATAACAGAATTACCTGTATGGAGTGTTTTAACATCATAACCACTTAAGTCGATATCAATATCTTACATGTAGGTACACAAGGTGAATGTATCTCTGTCTTCTGAAAGCGGGCAATGAACCTACTGTATGATAAGCAGTACCATGACTGCTCCTGTTATACATGTACACTACACTATCTGGTGATCTTGAGTGCCTTTGATGTGCTCTAGTATGATAACTAGCAAAATATTTTAGATGTGCTCTAGGGCAGTAACTAGGGTGCCTTTGGTGGGCTGTAGCACAGTAACTAAGGTACCATTGATGTGCTCCATTATATTGACTAAGGTGCCTTTGGTGTGCTCTAGTGCAGTAACTACGGTGCCTTCGGTGTGCTCTACTAGTAACTAGGGTGCCCTTGGTGTGCTCTAGTACAGTAATTAGGGTGCTCTTGGTGCATTCCATTACAGTACTAGGGTGCATTTTGTGTTCTCTAATACACTAACCAAGGTGCCCTTGGTGTCTTCCATTACTGTGACTGAGGGGGCTTTTGGTGTGCTCTAATACAGTAACTAGTGTGCTTTTGGTGTGTTCTAATCAGGTAACTAAGGTCCCTTTGGTGTGCTCCATTACAGTGACCAAGGTGCCTTTGGTGGGCTTTAGTAGCATAACTAGGGTGCCTTTGGTGCGCTTTAATACAGCTACTAAGGTGTCTTTTGGTGTGCTCTAATATAGTAACTACGGTACCTCTGGTGTGCTCTAATGCAGTTACTAGGATGCCTGTTGGTGTGCTCTGATACAGTAACTAAGGTGCCTTTTGATGTGCTTCAATGCAGTAGTTAAGGTGCCTTTTGATGTGCTCTAATATGGTTACTAGGACGCCTTTGGTGTGCTTTACCCGGTAATACAGTTACTAGGATGCCTTTGGTGTGCTCTAATACAGTAACTAAGGTGCCTTTTGATGTGCTTCAATGCAGTTACTGGGATGCCTTTGGTGTGCTCTATTACATAACAGGGTGCCATTGGTGTGTTCTAATAACTAACTAAGGTGCCCTCTGATGTGCTCTAATATGTAATAGGGTGACGTTGGTGTGTTCTACTTCAGTGACAAGAGTGCCTTTGATGTGCTCTAATACAGTAACCAAGGCGCCTTTTGATGTGTTCTAATACAGTTACTAGGATGCCCTTGGTGTGCTCTAACACAGTAACTAAGGTGCCTTTTGATGTGCTTCAACGCAGTTACTGGGATGCTTTTGGTGTGCTCTAATAAGTAACTAAGGTGCCCTTTGATGTGCTCTAGTACGTAACAGGGTGCCGTTGTGGTGCTCTAGTTCAGTGACAAGAGTGCCTTTTGTGTGCTCTATTACATTACCTAAGGTGCTTTATGATACATGGTGCGCTCTAATACAGTTACTGAGGCGCCTTTTGATATACTCTTAATACAGTAACAAGATGCATTTAGTTTGCTCTACTTTAGTGACAAGAGTGCCTTTGGTGTGCTCTAATACAGTAACTAAGGTGCCTTTTGATGTGCTTCAATACAGTAACATGATGCCTTTGGTGTGCTCTAGTACATTAATCAGGGTGCCTGTTGATGTGCTCTAATACAGTTACTAAGGTGCCTTTCGATGTGCTCTAACAAAGTAACTGGGGTGCCTTTGGTGTGCTCTAATGCAGTAACTACATTTGTAAGATGCCTTTAGTATGCTCTGGTACAGTAACTACGGTACCTCTGATGTGCTCTAATACAGTAACTGGGGTGCCCTTGGTGTGCTCTAGCACAGTAACTACATTTGTAAGATGCCTTTAGTATGCTCTGGTACAGTAACTACGGTACCTCTGATGTGCTCTAACAAAGTAACTGGGGTGCCCTTGGTGTGCTCTAGCACAGTAACTACATTTGTAAGATGCCTTTAGTATGCTCTGGTACAGTAACTACGGTACCTCTGATGTGCTCTAATACAGTAACTAAGGTGCCTTTTGATGTGCTCTAATAGAGTAACATGATGCCTTTGGTGTGCTCTAGTGCAATAACTAGGGTGCCCTTGGTGTGCTCTAGCACAGTAACTACATTTGTAAGATGCCTTTGGTATGCTCTAGCACAGTAACTGAGATGCCTTTGGTATGCTCTGGTACAGTAACTAATGTGCTTTTTGATGTGCTCTAGTTCAGTGAAAAGAGTGCCTTTTGTGTGCTCTAGTATACTAACAAAACTCCATTTTTGTGTGCTCTATTATCATAACTGGACATTAACTTTGGTGTGCTTACTTACAGTAACCATGGTAACAAAGACACCATTAATGACCTTTGTTTTATCACACAATTGATGTGTTCTTTAATATGATTTCAGTGTGCTCTTTACAGTATCTTAATCACCTCTGATGTAGGCAACCACATGTTCAACAAATAGTTTTTCTGTGATGTGTTCTAATAGTGTACCTAAGAAACTGCCTGTGTTCTACTGTAAAACCTACCGGTAAATATTTCTGAATAAAATTATACATGTTGTCTCGTTAGATCTAATTCTGTGTCACCCACACAAGCACATGTCTTTTGCACATTTTCTGATAAAGAGATAGAATCATTGACTAGTGGCTACAAACTGTTGATCAGAAGTGGCATTGAACACTAATAATAATGGCATAAATCTGACATCGCATAGGCTAATCTAATCACCTTGAAGGCATCCTATGATTGTGTGGAACTGCGCTAGACGACTTTCGCCTCACAATAGTCGTATATTATCAGCAGCGGAGCAGTTGGCAGGTAATTGTGTTTGGTCACGAGATCGTTGATAGGCTGACCGCAGGGAAGTTATCAGGTCAGATGCGAGTGGAGATGGTGGAGATTATCAAAGAAGCAAACTCTTTGCAATTGTTATGGCAAAGTAAAGCTATTTGGCGACACATGGTAAGCATAATAAGTAGAAGGAACAATGTTTCATCAGAAAACAATCTGAAATTATTACAGTGTGACAAAATGCCAGCACACATTTTCTGAACTCCCCTGTGCAGGTGAATCAGTACATCAAAATTCATTTAATTACTGGCTGCCACAAATAGATTTCATGTGTATGACCGCTGAAATCGTCTTTGTAGTCGTGCATGGCTGGTGAAAATCCACCACTGACAGAGCTGTTTTTCCTCGTCGTAATGATCCTACTTCGTCTATTGATTGGGGAAATCACGCACGATTGAGTGATATGATTTATTACCTGGTGACTTGACGGTTTTTGCCGACTCGTCTTTTGTGACTGCACGCGAGTAACGAATTTGTCGTGATGTAATGGATCAGTGACAGTCATGACGTCAAATAATCGACTGCCGCTGATATGTGATCGTGGGGGTTTATTAGTGGAAATGTATCAGCTGCGGGGTGTAAATTCACTTTTGATAGCCTTACATGAGGTTTATTTGTCACAGCAGGTTGCGTAGGACGGTGCTTGTAATGAAACTGGTTCAGGGATGAAGTCTTTCTTTCATGATGATACTTGAAGTAATCAGCGGCTGATTGCCTGAAAACTTATAAACAAAACATGTGGCTGTACATGAGCATGACACGGGTACTGGTAATCCAGGAAGTGTTCTGTATTGATAGATATTCATGTTGGCGTTCATGATAGACTGGTGTTCCAGCTTGTACAGAATTTGTATAGCATGAGCTGCTTCCACATGAGCTGCATGCACATAATGAGCCCTTAACAATCTATAATTGTTCCCGTTTTCCTGGAATGCACTATTATAATGTGAGGTTCTGGTACTAAAATATACTTCCTCTCAGATGCACTCGTCCCAGTACAGTTATCATATCAGAGTTAACAGTACAAATTTCTTGCTACTTGATGCTGCATGTCATCATTGAGGTTTTCTGTATTCTGTAATATTTGGTCATGAAGTTTTGGTCATGCTGACAACTTTGCATGTATGTGGTAGTCTAAGTGACCTACAACATAGTGTTAATGACCATCTGACATGAAAGACCAGATTGAGCATTTTTGACCTCTCTCACAGTGATTCTGGGGTCAGTCATCTTGTCAGGAGAGTCCACTGATTAATTTTGTTTCCATTGTTTCTTGGGCCGAAGCATCATATCCTGCGCCTTCCTCTATATTCAATAAGGATTAAAAAGGTGACAGACGGATTAAATGGCATTCATTTAGTGGACGAGTAGTATTAAGGCGCAGTGTATGATACTTGGGCCGTTTCTTGTACCAAAACCAGAGTTTCATGGGACTACTTGTACAGTCATGTTCCTATTTACTGCTGCCACACCTGTCGTCTTACCTACAGAATCATTGCACGATGTACTATACTGCCATAAAATGTAATGTCTTTAAATCAATGCAACGACCAGAATGTCTCAGAAATCCTTACATGGACCTCATATTCCAGCAAACATCATCAGACATGCCATAGAGTAAGGGCCAAAAATTGCCCGAAGTATGATGAATGGGCTCTTGTAGGCAAGAGCGCAGTCTTGAGGAGTTGGCCGTAGTATGCAGCCGTCTGTGAAGATATTGGCGCAAGTGACTGCCTACATGTAGTTCCTCACGTGGAGGAGATCAGGGATCAAGAGGAAACCTCAGATTATCGAAGAATCCAATTTTTTTGAGAGGAAATCTTGGCGACAATTTATGATTGGTGTTTTTCTGTGAATTTGAAATTTCTTTACATTGTGGAAATTTCATGATTGTAGCTCATCAAAATTGAATTGAGGCTACTACCATGGTCTGTGTTGGAGTTGTATATACAGGTAGACTTGTACACTAAACTATTTAAGGTAATTTAATTATCAAGTTTTAAAATTCAAAATTACACCTTGTTTGACATTATAATCCACAAGATATACATGTACACAAATTTGACCTTTAAATTATATGATATCTCCTATCACCTAGAAAATCATCTTGACCTTTGCCATTTAATAAAGTCAAGTGAAATGATTTGGAAGGTTACATTTACCCCAGTATTCTCAAAATCCATACACAGATACTCTTTTTCCCAGCTGGTATTGTTTTGCACAATGGTATTACATGTAATGTTATGTGCACACCCAATACCTTTTACAGTTATGAAAGGTGAAAATAAAATTTATCCTTATTTTGTTTTTCAGTTTTTTCCGTGCCACAACCCACAAGAAGGATGGGGGTGCACGTCGTTGGACTCATTGCCATCATCGTCTTCTACCTATTGATTCTCATTGTCGGCATCTGGGCTGCCCGCAAGTCCAAGAATACCGGCACCAACCCGGAGAGCGAAGATGTCATGTTAGCCGGGAGAAACATCGGGCTCGTCGTGGGGATCTTCACTATGACAGGTGAACAGAGCGTGTGCGCTGCTTGAGATTGTCGTGTCTGGTGAATGTTGTTTACCATGTAGATGTGAAGGTCGAGTTGGTAGTAAGAGAGACTACCACCGTCTCGGTAAGTGTAGGTACCGGTAATGTGTCAGTTTGAAGGAGAACATGTACTTGCTCTCGCAGAGTAAACTGGAGAACGTCCCTCAAGAGGTACCTGCAACGAAACCGAATTTGAAAATAATGTGCCCAGTCCCCAATGTAATTATGATTTCCTTGCTCAGGATTGAGAGTAGTTTCTCCCAGTTCCTCTCCAAAACAATTTTCCCCTTAAACCGTGTGTCTGGTAGATTAGGCAGTTGCCATGGAAACAATTAATCATAGGGGTGAATGCATAGGTGATTTGTGTGATAAATGCATGGGGTCAGGAAAGTTGAATTCCTTGTGGAAATTGGTGTTCCAAGTTCACCACAGCCATTCTCAATGCTTCCAACATCCATCTTGTGAACAGAGTAAATTTAGCTTGAGTTTTTGCAGTCAGTACTCTAGCTCTAGACTGGCATAAATGTATATAAATAGATAAATTGATGGGATTTTTTTTACTAGAATTATTGTAAATGTTTCAAATATTAAAAGTATGGGTTTTCAATCTCTTAGGCTTTGTCTCTCAGGCTTTATTCACAAGCATCAGGGGAATTCCACTGAGATTTCTTGCCCCGTGTGACAACTGAAGGAGACTTCTAAGTCTGACATTTATGGACTCTCGTCCAAATATTTGGGGTCGTGATCGCTGATCCCTGCTGGTGATCAATTATCCTCCGCTCTCCAAAAGTTTTGCCGCTCCCTGCGCGACTTGGCTCCGGTACTGTGGATAATTTTGGAGACGGAGCGCCATTAATAGACCATTGTCTGTAGCAAGACAAACATGGCTACATTGATCTCAACGTTATCTTGCCAGTGGTGGGTAAGATCTCCTGTGGTTGCCGTGGGGACCCGTCCCTCAGCTTGGAGACCAGCCCGGGGAGCGTTGCTATGCAGAGTCCTCGGGCCAAGTACTGCGCCTCTTCTGCTCAAGGGCTCGGCTCTGTATGTGAGTGCTGGGAGCTGGGGGCCCTGTGGGTGGGGGGAGGGGGATAGGGCGATAGACGACGTAGGAGGGTGAGAGCTCGGGTAAGAGACGATAAATTAGAAGCTTGGGATCCGCAAGTTTGTGCAGTGATCGGGTTCATCGTGCCTGACTCTCGTGAAATCATGCGACAGTCTTGCTGTGGTATCCAAGCAGCCTGAGAGTGAATGCGACGACAATTACTTTGCCTGGCACTGTATTCTGATCAGGCCGAGCCATGACAGCGCAGTTTGATTGAACATTGCCAGTACTCGTTAGCTCTCTTGGGAACAAGGTCCACGGTAATGGTTCTATAGGACTGCAAAGAAAAGGGTCCCAATGATGTGGATTGTCCCCTTTTTAGGTTATCAGTCCAAAACAGATCACTCGAAAAGGAATAATCTCACATATTCCTGCCAGATTAGCTATACAAGATGTAAAGTATGCTATAATGTAGGCTGGTTTCCATGGTAACATTGATCTGGATTGAGCGGATGTTTGGAGATATGAATTTGATATGACATATTTTGACTGATAATTTTGGGAAGTGATTCCTGAAATTTTAATGCTAGCCTCATCTATTTAGTAGGCATCAATTTCTCATGTTTTATATATCAGGTCATACATATTTTGTACCTTCTTCTCTCCCTGATAGTTCCATCTACATCCTTGTAAACATGGTGAAGCAACATGACAACTCATAATATGTATAATGGTTTGCCCTTTATTTACACAATATACATGTATATTTTCAGCCACTTGGGTAGGGGGTGCATACATCAATGGTACGGCTGAGATCATATTCACAGATGGGGCGGGTCTGATTTGGTGTCAGGCTCCGTTCGGCTACGCTCTCAGTCTTGTATTTGGTAAGCAATGAGCATTGAAGAATTTGTTGAGAATTCTAATTATTGTAATCATGATAATGGACTTATGCAATCTATTGATTTAAGTTTTGGAATTTACTAGCATTTGCAAACATTCAACCAAATTATACACATGTATCAAAAACAAAAGCTTGAATATCAGCTGATAAGGTCATGAATAGTCATGGGTTTTCTAATGATTTCAGGTGGAATGTTCTTTGCCAATAAGATGCGTGCTGAGGGTTATGTTACGATGCTGGACCCCTTCCAGCGCAAGTATGGAGAGCGTATGGGGGGTCTGCTCTACATTCCCGCTCTGCTCGGCGAAGTCTTCTGGTCTGCAGCAATCCTAGCCGCCCTCGGTACGCAATAATATAACATTGTGATAGCAAATTTGTAATGTAGAATTGAATTAAGTTAAATTATACAAATTTCCATCATTATCATGTTATAAGGTCTAGATTTAGATGATTATTTACTGGTACACCTAACATGCTGGAATTCTCGACATTCGTAAGTCTGTATGGTCTTCAGAACATGCATGTTTTGTATCCAGGCTCGACACTGAAGGTGATCATAGATATGGGCGACACGACTGCAGTGATTGTGTCAGCTATCATTGCTGTGTCGTACACATTGTTTGGAGGATTGTACTCTGTGGCATACACAGATGTTGTACAGCTCTTCTGTATCCTCATCGGCCTGGTGAGTGTTCGCGGTGATCAGCCTTATGCATTTCATATTCTGTAAAATATAATATCATTCATACAAGGCATGCCATTCTATGCATTATGTCGCATGTAGTGGCTGGCTGTTCCATTTGCTGCTACTCACCCTGCTGTCAGTGAAGTGAACATGGGGAACACCACCTGGATCGGAACCCTGGAGAAGAAGGACGTCGGCATATGGATTGACTCGGGACTGCTTCTCGTCTTTGGTGGCATCCCCTGGCAGGTACGGTAATGAGATTCACTGTGTATGAACATGGTATTTAACTACTATATTATGGGTGAACTACTAAATGAAGCACATATCCACGTTCCTACAACAGGTGTACTTCCAGCGAGTTTTGTCGTCTAAGACGGCCTCCCGCGCCCAGATCCTCTCTTTCATTGCCGCCTTCGGCTGCATCATCATGGCCCTGCCTGCCGTCTTCCTCGGGGTCATCGCCAAGAAAGCAGGTATGAGGCATTTGTTGTGAAGTGGTGCACTCCTAGGTTATGGTTCAATATTTCGAGTTTTGTGAGAATGATGTGTGTGTACACCAATGCAAAACCAAACAAAAACACAATGCCGCATGTAATTTGCATCTTTCCCCTGGAACTTTCCCCAGACTGGAACATGACGGACTGGAAAGGTGACGTACCTATCCCAGACACTGAGCGAAAGCTGATTCTGCCGCTGGTGATGCAGTACCTGTGTCCGGCGTGGGTAACTTTCATCGGCCTCGGCGCCGTCTCCGCGGCCGTCATGTCCTCCGCTGACTCCTCCATCCTCTCAGCCAGCTCCATGTTTGCTCGCAACGTCTACAAGCTCATCTTCCGACAGGGGGTCAGTTGGACAGTTATTAAAACTCAAATTTGTAGTTTCATATCAGTAGTGGAAGTACAATGTGTAATATGTGAACTTTGTAATGTGTGTCGTATGTGACTGATAGACTTGTAATACCAGTGTTTTCTCTGCTCTTTGCCAGGCGTCTGAGCGTGAGATCATCTGGGTGATGCGCATTGCTATCTTCGGTGTGGGTGCACTGGCGACAGGGATGGCTATCAGTATCACGTCTATCTATGGCTTGTGGTTCCTCTGCGCTGACCTAGTCTATGTGATCTTGTTCCCCCAGCTAGTGTCCGTTGTCTACCTGAAGGGCACCAACACATACGGCTCGCTGGCTGGCTACATCATCGGTCTCCTACTGCGTCTACTCGGGGGTGAGGCCCTCATCCAGCTCCGAGCCGTCATCCATTACCCCGGATACGAGGAAGTGTTTCACCCAGCCAAGGTCGTCGACGGGGAACACTACCACGCCTGGATCGAAAGTGTCCAGCGCTTTCCTTACAAGACACTCACCATGTTGATAAGTTTCTCAGTCATCATAATCGTTTCATACCCGCTGAGGTGGGCATTTGAGACCGGGCGACTACCGAAGCGGTACGACGTGTTCCAGTGCATCGTTAACATTCCGGAGGAGGTGATAGCACTGCGAGACACGAGCGAAGGAGGCGAGATGACCTCGATCAACAGCAAGGGCAAGGAGGGCATGATGAACGGCGAGATCAACGAGGCCCTGAAGCTGACCAAGGAAGACTTGCTGGCTGAGGCGCAGGACGGTGCTGCCGCCTCATGGTCGGAACGCACGCAGCAGCCGCCGTACATTGATGAGGACACCGACTCGCAGTACATCCCAGAGAAAGAGAAACCCTCCCAGTCGTAATAGATGGGTCCAACATATGACGTGTTGAGACACACATGGATTAGCATAATATATATAGATTTAATGGAGTATGTTGGTCTGCTCAGCATGTACCGTATTTCACAGATACATTTAGTCCAGAATCTTGGTGCCAGGAATTTGCTGAGCTGTTATATGAAGATGTTGCCTGTTTGAGTACCATATGTTGTATGTTGACAAAGTCTTGATTTGTCCCTATTACAATGCTGGGAGAGCAATATTTCTGCGAAAGTTTTGTTCTGTCACTAGCATTGCATTTGTGCAAGAATGCCCGATGATTGTCACTGGTTTTGCCAGTCCTTTTAACATTGGAAGGCACAGTTAATTTGATGGCATTTGGATTATACAGTATGCTATTGATTATTGTATGGATAGAAAGAGTTGGGAGTTGTTTGGAAGGATGTACTTAAATGGATGTTTGGTTCTGGCAGAAAAACTTGTCACAAAATTATATTCAGCTGTTGTATGCTGACATACAAAATTAGATATTGTACCTAGACCTTTAGGCAATGAAACTTGTTTAGGTAATTTATTGTTGTTGGATTCTTGTAAATATATTGAGCATCAGTGTGGTGCATGTGGCCCCACATAATTCATCCCACTGAATGATAAAAATTATTAATTAGAATTTTGAATATACATTGTGATATATTTGCTATATGCTGAAATATCAAAATTGATATTTCACAAAATCAACTTGGAAAATATTATTATTTATAGCTTCATTATATTCTATCAGTGTCTCATACGTTACATATAAAAATGTAAAAATGGAGACAAAGTTAACTAGTTTCTATGGTTATTAACGAGGTATTTGACTAATTTCACTGTTGAGAGGTGAATGCATAAATACATGCATTTTTGTTCAAAGGTATTGGTGAAAAATGAGAAACATAAGCAAAACAACCAAATGTTCAGTGAAGTCCCACCGTAATAATTATATATACTGTATATACTCGGGGATGCAACACGGTTTTTTGCCCCCCAAATATTGCCACCATGATCAAAATAATCAAATATTCAGTGAATTCCCACCGTAATATATACCGTATATACCGGTACTCTGGGATACAACACAGTTTTTTTGACCCCAAATATTGCCGCCATGATCAAAATAATCAAATATTCAGTGAATGCCCACTGTAATATACATTGTATAGTTAGTGATACTGCGCCCACCTGTACTATTATATTAACCCTGTAGTGCAGACTGTGATAGTTACCATTGATCACATTGTAGTGATGACTTAGCTCAAATATTATACATTTATCATGGTGTTGTTTACCGATTGAAATATTGTTTTTGTTTTGACATATTTATTGTAATCATTCCCAGCAATAAAACCTAATTGGTTCTCGAGGTGAATTGTAAGGGCAAATTTTCACAGACCAAAACGGTTTTCCTTGATATTGTTACTGATGGCCAAGAACATTCCACAAGACAAGTGTTGTTACTGTTGTTGATGTATTTATTTACAACTGTTAATGTCAAATATTTGTTGACAATGTGTAATATCATGGCAGATGATGCTGTAGGATATTTATTTGGTGTATGCCTTGGGCGAGGAACTTCACGTTATAGATAATTAAATGTTGGGATTTTTGTTTGTTGAAAAATACTGGTATACCAGTTCTGGAGCATTTATATTGGATCATATTTCACATAAATGTGTTTATTATTGTTAAACACTATGCCAGTTATCAATTTATTATAGCAATAGTATTTATGTGGTATTAAATATGAAATCTCTGTGTTTTAGGTGGGCCATTTACTCTCAGCAATGCAGATATGCCAAAATACAGCAAACCAATGGCTAATATTCACATAAACATTTATGCCTGAACTTCTAAATTTCACATGCAAACAAAACTTTGTTTTGTGCGATATCATATTGTCAGAGCAATAAGGTTGTATTTCACAGCACCAATGTCTAGTCAGGTTTTCTAGTCAAATGTTCTAGTCCAATGTACTTCAATACTGGTACATGTTCATTTTATTTCTATTTATTTTATTTCTATTTATTTACCATGTGACCTCTTGTTTTTGTTTACATACCTGTTTTGATTTCATACTTATACATTTACAATCTATTGTTTTTGAAATTTGAATGCGATGACAATGTATCAAAAGGTATAGAGTTGTATATATGTACAGTTAGATGTGGATAGATAGTGGAATATACTCCTAGAGCAACACGTAACCAATCTCCAGGCCAAGACAGTGTAGAGTGTAGTGTTGTGCAAATGTTGTTTGGATGTATTCGACAAAAGGCGGTGAATTACGATGGTGCAAATGTAGGTTTGTAGCGGAACTCTTGAACCTGGAGGAGTCTTAGTTCTCAATGGACACACGCCGTTGTATATTAAACATGATTGTGTACTTGCTGTAACTTGAGTTATAAATGCTGAAATTTGTGGCTTAATGAATGTAACCATGTCAATATTGTATTAAAGCCATGGTCTGTTGAGTGATCTGAGATGTTTTAATGTTATAATTGTTGTTGTTGTTAATCAAAATGTGTACAACGCAAGCAAGGTGTTCTACACGAGGAAAAAGATACTCTTGTT
Source organism: Terebella lapidaria (assembly GCA_949152475.1). Taxonomy (NCBI): domain Eukaryota; kingdom Metazoa; phylum Annelida; class Polychaeta; order Terebellida; family Terebellidae; genus Terebella; species Terebella lapidaria. Next base: position 88,023,373 of record OX424555.1, read on the forward strand.
TTCTTCTAGATGGGCAAATAACCTGCATACAAATCAGTAGTAGTCTTAGTACTTCACGGAAAAAAATCACACTTGGATATGGAAGATATCTGTACCACATGATTTTGTGTTGGCTGGATTTCACACTGAGTAATAACTATGCTCTTGAAACCATGGTAAAATTGTGCTTATCTACTCCTGCCCCCAGTCTCAAGCAGTTTAGTTCAATGTGTTACAAAAATTCCATGACAACATCTGGAGTATATTGCCTGTTCATATTTACGGTATATTCTATGTACGTGTATATACCAAATATGGTAATGTGGTATAATCTCTATGTGAACAGATATTCTATCGTAGCGGGTACACTGTGGCTATCCTGTAATAAACGTTGCACAGAGAATTGTAGCAAGTTTAGTTTTATATAAGGAATTCACCACTAGGAATACAAATACATGTAGCATAGAATGTGTGACATAGAACATTGTTACTGCAAATGGGGAAATAAAACCAGACGATGGACTTGTTGAGTTTTTCTTCACACTGTAGACGCAAGTCTGACGTAAATGGTTTGATTTTATTGTCATGTTTGGGATATAGAACATACATGTACACTGTACATTGTACACTGATAACATGATCTTCTCTGATGAAGTGGTCCATTCACCCAAAATCTTGTACAACATTCATCTCGACTTTACACTGTGAACATCTAGTCGTTGACTTCTAATGACATTCGACTTACAAATACATGTACATTGTAGTTATGTTATGCAATGTACCAGAGCACCCACCTCTCATTGCCTCATGCTTAATCATAACTCAAATTCATTCCAAAGCAAAATACAATACATATATATTTCCATATATGATAGTTTCAGACAAACCCCAGCACAACAGATTTACCCACAAAATAAAGAAGGTATTGATCTAACATAAATAGGCATAACAATTGAGCAGTATGATACAACAAAAGAAAACAAACTGACATTAGTTTTGCATGTAACATAGAAATGCAAGAGTACGATTCTAAGTATTTCATTTATACTGGGAACAAAACATTTGGCGTGAGTGATCTCAAGAACACAGCTCGCAAGCAAACCCATTGCACATTAGGTTGCTATTTTTCAAAACATCCTAGTTTGAACTGTACACATACAATGTATTATAGTATGAGCATATATATTAGATTAGTGAATAAATTTGACTTCACACGGACTCGTACACATGCAGAAAGAAACAAAATAGAGTAGAATAATGCCTCCCACTCATTACTCAGATGTTCTCAAGATGCCAATAATAACATACAGGTCAAATGTATGACAAGTGATATGGCAACAGTACCAACTCGCCCACGAAGAAAACGGAAGAAATATACAGACTATCATTCAATATAAATAAATCCTAGGCACTGCAGTTTCATTTCTTGCCGCCGCCCCATAGCCAGCCCTTGACGAAGCCAGTGATTCCACTCGGCTGCTGTTTTTGTTTCTGCTCCAATTTGCCCTCAAGAGACGGGAACGCCACCTTGCTTAGAGCGACGTCGAAGAAAAGTGGCTTGCAGGGTACGGGTTGGAAGTCTGGTGGGAACCTTGTCAGGGCGACTTGTGACTGTTTCTTGGGGTTCGTGAGAGCCGAGTCTTCATAATACTCGTCTAAACGGTCCTCCAGCAACTGTCAGAGAGAACAGGAGCAAATGTACAGCTTTAGGTACAAAAATGTCTAATTTCATACCAAATCAAGAATACACACCGACATATTAAGTTATATCGTAATGAATCCTTCTACAACCGACTGAATACTAGATTTCAAGGCTATATCATGTTGTAGCTTCGTAGCAAACTGCCCGACCGATAAGAGGCACCAGAAAAACACTGACTTTGTTGGTATTGACGACGGCGGTGTCTGTGGTGTTCTGCGCCTCGGAGTCGAGGATGCTGCTAGCATGACACGAGTACTTGGCTCCGTCGACATCATTCACCAATTGCTCAATCTTCTCAATCTCCTGAGAATTTTGACAAAATATTGATTTTCTTTTTTGCATGATCTTTGACAATATTTTTTCAATCATGCTGATAAATTTTCGCTCTACACAAAGATAGAAATGATAAGGAATTATGATTTCGACGAAATAACAATGATTGTTTTTGCATGATTTATGACAATATTTGTTTTACTCATGCTGATGAATTTTGAATTTGGAACTGAGAAGGAATTATGACTTTCACTGAATTGATCCAACAAACACACCATTTTCTTCAACGTTGGATCCATCTTTACGGACTTCAAGGAAGCCAATGCTTGTTCAGCGTAGGTCAGAACACGCTCGTACAGAGCCAAGGCTTCTCGCCACTTTCGGGCTACGATGTACGTCTGTGCCACATAGTAACATCTGGAAAACACACAACACATCAAAACATCCATCACTGCATTATCAGCAGCCAAACAAACAACAACTCGGATGCAATGAAAAATAATAAAGTATAAGACATGCCTGAATGTTTTGTAGACGAGAACTCGAGCATTTGTCTCCTGCCCCAGGTTGGGGTCATCTTCTAGTCCTGGTAAACTTGCTATCTCAGTCAAACTCTGTACAATAAAGAGATATTTATTCACCAGGGGTCCATCGTTTGAACATTGAGTGTGTACACATCTTGTAGAATACCAACGACATGGAAAACCCAATTGCATTTTAATTCCCAGACATGCACCAATCAGTTCTGGCGGGAGTTCAAGCGGATGGCCCCATTATGGCACTCACAATGGCAAACTTTTTTCAGGGTAGTCTGAAGGTCTAGCTCGATACAGGTACGAGCATGTAGTATTTCAGATTAGTAATGTTTAAACTAAACCCTGGCACAAACCTGGATGATGATATCAAAGAGTCGGGCCAGGTCCTGAGGTTTGGTGACTTTGCGACTGTCGTCCTGTCGGACGCCTGGGAGATTGGCTCTGAGTGACTCGATCATCAACTGATGGCGCTCTATCGTCTTAGCGTGTCGCATGTACGTCAAGTACGAGTGCAGAAAGACAGAGTTAGGGACCCGTGCCTCACTCTGCTTACCTCGTATTATACTCTTGAAAGTCTGCATGACAAATGGAACATTTGACACAATACTGGCACATTTGATACAGAAGGGTCATGTACCTCAAACAGGCAACCAGTGCAAATCGCTGACACCCCTAATACATGAAATTCAATAATTTTTTCTTTCCCAGCAAAATCCATAACATCATATATGAACTTGCAGCAGTGTACTGACCGGGTCGTCTTTCAGGTCATCTCGGAGCGCCTGCTGGGCAGTGATAAGCTCTTTGAGGACACTCTCATACACGGAGAGCTTACTGTCGGTGTCCTGGGGTTCTTCAAGCTGTCGGCTCAGCTCCGTGACGCTGAGCAGACACACGCGCACCTGTTCACTGCGCACGGGGACCGTACGGCCGCGCCACGTCACCTCCGACAGTGTCGCCACTTGCCGCTCCCGAGTCTTCTCTATCAGCACCTGCAGTGAATCAGGCCTCATCAGGATTGTACAATTCTGACAGTCTAGAATTTTATCTGGTGTGACAGAGCAATTCCACACCAATCATCCCATTTGTACAGAGAAAGTCACCAAATACACATGCACATTAGAATCGCTGAGTACAGGTTGGTACAGTACAGTAGATTTGAGATATAATTTAGATGAATGTACAATGAAGGATCCCATTACAACTCACGTCAAGGTTGCTGGTCATGGTATCTGTGCCACCACCCTTCATCCTGATGCGGACCAGGTCCTGTACAGCTGAGTCATCTCCAATATTGTAGGCACAGTAGCGGATATTAGGCGTGATCTCGTCGCACTTCTGCAGATAGATGTCCTTGACCTCGTCCACTAAGGCACTCGCTAGCTTCTCGTAAATCGTCCTGTAACGTGGAGAGTATTGTTAAAATTTGACATACATCAGCAGCATTTTTTCACTCAAGATATTATTCATGACTGCGTTATATAATTTCAGAAGCATATACATGTACGTGTATTTCAGCAGAAACCTATTCTGATTTCAGATACATACCTGGCACTTGTAAACCATTCTATCGCCTGCTTCCAGTGCTCTTGTTCAAAGTGTAGGGAACCTTTGATGAACCCACAGTAAGCCTGCAATGACAACACATACAAGTATGTTCAAATACAAAACATGTCAACTTCCAGTAACTTATCAATCAAAAATGCTTAAATTAAGACCTTTTAACACAACATACACAAAAGAAGAATTATTCAGTAATAACCAATTCTATTGCATATTTCACTCCCGCACAGACACAGACCTGAGCCTCTAGCTTGGTCCTAGCATCACACTTGTCGCCATCACAGAGCGCCGTAAGTTCCTCAGCGTGGTGCAGAGCCTTTTTAAGTCGAGAGATCATGTGCGGCCGCTTGCGGGGCTCTGTGTTAGACTCTGCCTTTAATTGCATGGCATAGCCCCAGGCTCGCTCCGCAAGGAACAGGGGCACGTACAAATACCTGGGGGCAGTCATTCATCAAGAAATTTTATTGAAAATTGTTGTTTGAAAAATTTTTAACTTAGAGAATTCCAAGGCAACGACACTGAAAAAAAAGAACATTAGAAATATCATAATAATATTGAAATATTGTTCAAGTTCATCAAGGTCTAAATCTGTTTACCCACCTGTTATCTTTGAGCATCTCCTCTGTGACTTTCTTGGGCTGTACTTTATACTTGCTGCCTTGTGGGAAGTGAAGGGATTTTCTGACTCTTCGCAGCCGGCGGCTACAGTACTGCCTGTGTAGAGCGAACACACTGATTAATCTTCTTTGATATCTAATAAACTTGGTGTTAGTATATTGAAAGCATTTTGACTCGTATTGTAACAACAAATTCTTCTTGCATAATGCATATGGCTATATATCCAAGAAGAAGCAAGGAGCTTGCCTGTATCTCTGGAAGTCCCCATGTCTGAGGCCATGCTGCTGTTGTGCCTCTTTGATCACTTGCAGAACTGGAAGTGAATTGCATACAAATAGCATATCAGTACATTGTACATTCACGTTGTACACTCATTTGATGTGCAGCAAATTTCAAGGAGCATAGTTTAAAAAAAGCCACAGTCACTGTAGCAATTAAGGTGTGATTGCACGTAACTTACCGGTGACTGCGCTGAGGCACTTTTCCATTGACTTATAATGTGAAAGTAAAGGTAACAAAATCACCAAAACAATACAATTCCCTGACCTAAAACTTGGCTAGCACACACACAAATACGCAAGGATGATGAACCGAGACATGGTTTCATAAATAATATCACGAAAGCTGTGCAATTTGATGATTAGATAAATCATTTTATATGTTTCACCAAAACGAAGATTCGAGTGTTCTGCTTGACAAGCACTGGCTGTTGCATATATTTATTCCTTGTCGTCAAAATAATGAGAATATCTAGGGCTATACTTTCTGTGAGATGAATACAATGAGCTGAACATTCATAATCCCAAACACCTCGGTGCACCTGAGTGCATATCACCTGTGAGTTTTACTGGCCTCACTAGCTATTTGCTGTACAGCATAATCCTTTCACTCACCCTGTTGTGAGTGTATTTTGTAGACTGAGAAATAGGTCGGAAAATGACATATGAAAACGATGAATTTAACAAATTTAACATTGCTTAGTAAGAAACAGAGTCTCGGTTAGTAATCCTTGATGGCTAACAATCAGAAAGGCAAAGTTTCACGTTGGTTGGAAGTGTGTGAATTCTTGAATTTGTTACCTTTATATTTACATTATAAGTGAATGGACAGCTGGTCACTGCCAGGTTCATGACGATAACATGCAATCAATCCTTAATTTGAATACAAATCATACTGAAAGTGTAATAGGATAGAGCTGATGGTCTTGTGCAAAATAGATTTTATTATTATAACTCCGTGACTGAGTCAATGAGTGAGTGCATTATGATGGACATCCAGGGCTATATAGTGTATTACCATGACACAATCCTCCGTGTGATAGGAAAAAATCGGCTATGTTTCCAGAGTTAGATATACATGGTTATGATGGTGACAGCAGCATGATTGAAGATATGTCAGAGTACATAAGAGTACTTTATGGGGAGTCAATGAGTGAGTGCATTATGATAGACATGTATGGTCATGATGGTGACAGCAGCATTGAAGACCACACATGCGCAAATAGGCCACATCCGGTAACACACGATTTTGTAAATAAACAAAAACACGTGGCTTCCGCACGGTCATGGTGAGGATACGCTTCGCCAATATCAGTGAGTAATGTATAGTATATGTGTGAATGGACGATGTGAAACTGAAATGTAAGTGATATATTCGTACTGCACTTGGAAAAATGTCCTGTGAGAATTGGCACACGAGGTAGTGGTTGACCAATATATTAGGTAATTTCCAACAAACTGTAGCCAAAAACTGAATCTGTCGATCCATAATGAAATGTACATTTTTTGTTAGGCACATTGGTGGGGCATTTGTGGGATTTTATCGCTAAGCCCCAAGTATCGCAGGAAATGCTGTACATCCTTCATCGTAAGGTAGGTTTAACATGGGGAGTGAATGTAACTCGAAATTGTGTCTTATGCCCTCAATGCAGAAATTTATTTTCTCCATTTTGTACATTTTTAACATAAATATGATTTAGTTTTCAAGGTACAGTAGTTATTTGATGTCTGAGATGAATAATAAATCATTTTACTGTGATCAGGGTGCTAACTTGGGAATATGATTAAACATATATGAAAAGAGCTATAATTAGCGATGAAATATTTCATTCGGCAATATAGTGTGGGGTTTGCCATCTAAAATATATCAGAATTACCTCATGGATTCATTTTATTATAGTTTCATTCAAAATATCACCAAAACAAATCAGAATTTCCCCTTTATTGGATGAAAGCTGCAGTGGCAAGGCACTGATTTTTTCACGCCTCGTTTGAGTATTGGGTGGTGTATTGCAATTAACGACCCTTGATCCTGTCAGTATCCAATCGTCATTGACATTATTTTGTTTCATATTGCTCCATGATATCAAATTAGCCAAAAATTACGTTTTTGTTGAAATTCAAATAAGTTTTGTGAGTGTTTTCATACATGATCAGACTGTAATTGAAATTGCGTTTTTCAATTATTAATCAATCTTACCTTATAACTAATCATACTAAGGTCACTGATCACTGATATATCACTAAATTTAGATGAAATATAATTAAAAAAGGAATTTATAGTCATGTTTACCACCAATCTGTAAATTAGAACTTCTAAATATATCCATTGTGGGTGCTTGTACAGTTCACATGTGCATTTGGTGCACGTGGGAGGGTCAATTTCAAAGTTGTACTGAGAGTTCAGGATAACTCTGAGAGAGTTACAACTTCACATACAAAGTATCATATACAGGTAGTTTGATAATATGCAGTTGCATTAGAAGATTTTTAAAAGTTGTCCTATTGAAGACCACACATGCGCAAATAGGCCACATCCGGTAACACACGATTTTGTAAATAAACAAAAACACGAGGCTTCCGCACGGTCACGGTGAGGATACGCTTCGCCAATATCAGTGAGTAATGTATAGTATATGTGTGAATGGACGATGTGAAACTGAAATGTAAGTGATATATTCGTACTGCACTTGGAAAAATGTCCTGTGAGAATTGGCACACGAGCAGTGATTAGGAAGACGTGCGGGATTGCGCGAATCGCGCATAACTTCGAAATATCCCGCATACAACAGTTTATCAGTGCGCCCAATGCGCGCACTGTAAATATTTGCGAATGTTATGTTTTTATTGGAATTATTGCGAAAGTTTGGAAATCAATCGTATGACGATCTTCCATTATGTTGGGGCGCCCTTGATGTCAGTGTCAGACGGTCTCTAGACTTAGTCTAGAAACCGCTGAACAGATTGGCTGGCTGAGCATAATTTGGGGTATCCCATGACGTCATAGTTGACGGTTTCTAGATTTACAAACATCCACTGACAGTTTTTGACACCGCTCTCGGGAGTTGTCAGTGCCTCCAAATAAGTTGATTATCGTAAATTCCGCATCCATGGCAATTTATTTAAAAAAAACACAATGACAAAGAAACTTTGTTTCATGCGATGCTAGATTGAACTGAGCTGCAGCGGCAGGAAGCAGCCCACACAGTCACCGGCAACAACCACGTGTTACTGTTGACATATACACACTGACAGCAGGCATTCACGGTGGTGATTCAGATCGTGATGATGACAATGACAGGTTTCTCACACACACAATTATAGCTACGACTACCGCAGTTGATGGCATTTCGTTTTTAAAAGTACAAACCCAAAATGTCCCACAACTTTTAGAAAATCCCCCATAACTTTTTGAAAATCCCCCATAACTTTTGAAAATCCCCCATACATTTCAAACTGAAGGGGGGATTCTCTCATACTTCGAGTTCCTCTTCCCAATCACTGCACGAGGTAGTGGTTGACCAATATATTAGGTAATTTCCAACAAACTATAGCCAAAAACTGAATCTGTCGATCCATAATGAAATGTACATTTTTTGTTAGGCACATTGGTGGGGCATTTGTGGGATTTTATCGCTAAGCCCCAATTATCGCAGGAAATGCTGTACATCCTTCATCGTAAGGTAGGTTTAACATGGGGAGTGAATGTAACTCGAAATTGTGTCTTATGCCCTCAACATATGTGATATGTCAGAATACAAGTTGTGTATTGTATTTATTCACAGAAACCACACTCTGTACGTGATCTTGTAGGGTTTCAAACGAAAACGTGTAGAGAGTTAGTCTTGTAAATCACCTTCTAAGCAAAATAAGTCCCTTGGATTAGAGACATTTTCATCTTCATGACTTTCCACGCCGTCAACTTGTCCCGCAGCCATTTTCCAAAATTCAACAGGAAGTCATGTCGCGTCCTCTGGCGAATGAAGATGACACCAATATTGAGCATTTCGTACCATTCTATTTCGGTACATCGGCTATGCCACAATTCGTACCCGGAACAAAATCTTCACACCTTCCATTCAGAATGGCTGGCCCTTGGCCATGATGCTACTAAGCTAAAGAGAGAGATAAAAAGAATGAATTATGAATACAGCTGGAAACAGAAACAGATAGGAACAGTTGAAATATAGGCCTATAAAAAAAAAACACCACTATACAAGATATTCAGTCACTACAGGAATTAGCTTAGGAAAGGTTCCCAACGCCTGGAAGAAAGCGAACATCACACCAATAGGCCCTGCATGTCAAACTAAGAACTAAATTAAAATCATGTATACGGAATAGATTGTACAGTCCTGGGTAACACATTCCTGAACGACCCTTCCTGAACAACTGGGTCCAGAGAGTGTTGGTCATTGGAGAGGCATCGGACTGGACCAGTGTTTTGAGTGTGACCACAATGGACTAATGCAGAGCCTCTAAGAGGACACACCTGTGAGTGAAAAAAAAAATTTGTTCGCATTCCCTCGATTGCAAAGTTTTCACGTTTGAACGTGATCTTCTCGTGTCTTGATTTTGCTGACGTCCATGTCTTCTGAGAAGGTTTTTATCGCGTTCTAACGTGAAAACTTTGCGAGGGAATGCGAAAGATATCGCGAAAAGATCACGTTCGAACACGACGGAACGCGAAATTTTTTCCCCTCAACTCTCAGTTGTGTCCCCTTGGGGGACCTTCCCCTTCCGTAGTACTAATTAAGTATTCACCAATTCTAAGAACTGATTGCAGTGATGCACTGATTAAAAATTGTTTGTTATTTTTTTGTGAAGTACAGTAGCCTAGCTAGGCCTACTTTTAGTATCTTTGACATCATTAGGCCTAGGCCTACCATAGATACCAAATAAAGCCGGTGTCCAAATGCAAATTATTCATGTTTTCATGATAAACATACACCCAATTATCAGGTGTAGGTCAGACGGAATATATATCATGTGAACATATTTTAAATTTATTTACAAAATCAAGAAGCTGCCATATGCCATGAATGGTCAGATCTAGCCCTATATAACCTATTTTAACAATTGAGAACAATAATTGTGACTACATTGGTTGTATCAGAAATAGGCCTACATATGTATTTCTGGTTGTATGTAGAAATAGGCTACATTGTACAAAATATGACGAATAGGGCAAGTCCAAGTAGGTACACAGAGCCGCTAACCAGCTGCTAACAGGACATGAGGAAAGAAGGTTAGCCCTTTTATTATAGAACCCACAATAATTTTTGTTCAATCAGTTTGAAGAACCGTTCACTCAAATTATTCAGTGGGTGGCTAAGTTTATTGGATCATTCATCCAACATAATGAATAGTTCAATATAGCCCTATAGTTCACACATTTTGACATTAAATTTTAATTTTTTATAATATTCGCCACAGCATTTAGTCACCGGTCCTCTCTGTTTAGTGTATTTAGATCTATTCATAACGGGACAGACTTTTCCCGCCGCTTCTGACTCCGTCAACTGTGTTGCTCACAAAAAAGCTTAGTGGCCCCCTTGTTTTTTAAACTTGGTCTATTGGGTGAAGGGTTTGAAATTGGGGTAACGGGTTAATGACCTGTTCGCTCAATTTATTAAATCGGTCATTCAAATTCTCAAAGCGTTTGCATGCTTTGTTCAGGTCGAAACTGCTTACTCAATTTATGGCTTTCAATTTATTTAGGCCTGTCAAATGAGCCAGTGAACGATTTAAAAATGTAAGCCAACGGTTTGCTAAATTGATTAATGGTTTAATCAATTAGGCACACGATTCAATAGGGGCATACGTTTATCGAACGATTCTAGAAAATTCAGTGAATGGTACGAGTTCGGATGGGTACGAAATGATCATAGCCGATTTAAAATGGGTACGAAATTGAATCGACATTCCTGTCGAAACGAAACTTGTTTACAAATGGCGGACTTTTGACAGTTCCACGAACAAGTGCGTGCAGGTATCATCCACGTTTATTACGTGACTTTGCATTTGAAGGACTTCAAACTTCATTGCTGTCAATCAATCACACATCAAGTAACAAGACGAAATTAAAATGACGTCGCAAATGGCCGTGCAAGAATATTTGCAGAAGCACAAAATCGGCCCGCTGTTCGAAGATTTGATGGCGAAAGTGATCAGTGATATGCCTGAAGAGCCGTGTGCATATTTGAGCCGAATTCTGCATCTGCGAGCGGAGAAGAAAGAGTCGAAGGGGTTGATGAGGTCTGGAGAGTTTGATACCAAGAAGGGGTCTTACGATAAACCATGGCAAGTAAACAGCAAGAAAGTGCAACTCTCCGAAACAAAAACCCTCAAGAAATCTGGAACAGCGGCACGGCCTGACTTCGATCATAGAGTCGGCATGAAAAAGCAGTCTAATACAGGTTTCGATGACATATGGGGAGAGACAAAAACGTCAAAGAAATCACACGACACTCAACGTAAAACAACAAGAGGTGGTGTATCGGCGTGGATGGATTCACAGATGGATGACGGCGAAGACGTCATGTTTTCAGCGTATGGGTACCGAGGACCGCGTGGGAAGAGATATGATGATGATCCACTGATGGGAGAGCTTGTGGTCATGGATGAGACCCCGTCAAGGACCGCTGATGGCCACACGACTAGATCTGGCAAGAAGAAGTCCGGGCGACAGGGCAACTCCTCCCACCATAAGAGTCAACTGGAGCAATACATCAAATCGAAGCAGAAGGCGGTCGACTCTGGTATCGAGGAAGAACAAGACGCTCAGTATGACGATGCTCTTGAGCTGCTGGAAGACGAGTCAGACCTGAGACGCGAGGGTGTCACCAATGTGAGGAAGTCTGGTGTACGCATGAGCAGCTCCCTGCGTCATCCGCCATCTCAGCAAGCCAATGTCAAGGTCAGCATCTGTGCACGCTGTGCCACCATCATGGGAGGAGGTCAGCCAAGCGAGCCATTGAGGGATCCTCTCCTCACAGAGCGCACTCAGATGTCCACAGCTAGGGGCCGCAAGCCATCAACTGAGCTCGACCCTTCCCCCTTCAACCCGGTGATTGCCAGCGACGATGACGAGTTTGAGAGTGTGTCGCAAGTCACGGGACCGAGAAGACCTGTCTGGCAGGATTCGGACAACGAAGCTGTCACTCCTCGGAAGGGGAAGAGCATGCTTGCATCTAACCTCTCGCCAAGCAAGGGCCTTCCTATGTACAGTGGGGGCAGCGGTCCCAAGCCTGGAAGAACCACGTCAGGCCCTCGGCAAATGATGCAGTCTGAAGATTTCAGCCAGCCCCCACGGGATCGAGGGCAAAACCCGCTAAACAAAACTTGGAGCCCAATGCGAGTCACTGATGAAGTCTTCGGTGCCAGGGATGATGATAACGGGCCTGAGGACGGTGGCTCTGCCTGGCAGGTGCCTCCAGACTATGACACAGACTCTAGTTTCTATGGCAGCCCTGCCGGCAAACCTCAGAGATTGGACAGAGCATACTGAGGGACTATACTAGTACTTTATGACTTGTTTACTGCACTTATGATAATGCACAAAATTCTTGATTTCATATGTCCTACTTGTATATCATTGATTGATCTGATTGTGATATTGTTTTGTGGATGTAAATGTTCACTAAATGTTATTTATTGTTTTACTTTTCTGTACATTGTGACAGTAGAAATTGTATTGTATGAAAGTAATATATATTTCTGTCCATGCACATCTTGTGGAATTTTAGAGTAAAGCCTGTATTCATTGTGTTACTTAAGTAGTTAGTTATCGATCATAGCATGGAATGTTTATTCTTATTGCAAATAAAAATTCCCCAAAATTGACTCAGAATCTTTATAATTAATCCTTCTATAAGCATGTTTTTTGACAAAACGTCATTTATATTTGAATTAGGTGTCATACAAAACTTTAAACATAGCACCAAAGGTGCTGTAGCTTACCGGCAGATCATGCGAATTGAGTATTGATTTCCCGAAATATTAATTGTTACACTGATCTTCAACTCTATTGGCAAAACATCACTGGGTGGGAGCTTGCCCATGATTCTTGACGAGTCAACTCGGTAAAAATCTTTCCTCACAGGGGCTTTGCTCGGCAAAAAAATTTTGTCCAATAGGCTTTCAGATGCCCCTGTATTAAAGAATTTTGAAGCCCCTACCGAGTTGACTCGTCAAGAATCATGGGCAAGCTCCCACCCAGTGAACATGTTCATAAATGTTGCCAAACACACATTTTCTGTATCGACTATAATGTGGAAACAAGTTATATCTTGAAAGGTTTTCTTCATCAATGACCAATGAAGAAATGAAATTCACGGAGGGGGGGGGGGGGGGGGGGGATTTCCAAGGTCATTGAAGGTCAAATTAAAGGTCACCATTCAAACCGCAACATATAATTTCCCATTTGAATGTGCCAATACTTTAGCTTTATGGATCTAGCTTTATGTGTTGTAGGAGTTTACTACGCACAGCTCAAATTATAAAGGAAAGGTTGAGTGAATTGTTGTTAGGGCTAAAAAAAATTTCTATTGCTGGAAATCACTCAAAATGAACAGTGACACGTTCTCGGGACAAAAAAAAAATTTTTGTAGACCCGTAAAAAAAAAGTGCAAAAATTTTTTTTGCTGGAAATGGCTCAAAAGGAATAGTGACTCGATTTGGGACAAAATTTTTTTTTTCGTTGACCCATCAAAAAATCAAAATGGCCGCCACGCGCAGACTGGGCGATTCAAGGGCAACGAAACTTATACACGTCATAGAGGTACATGAGAGGAATGTTTTGAAACCAAATTCTCAAAATTGATCGGACAGTTTTCGAGAAAATGGCCTCCAAAGTCCAAAATTGGCAATTTTTCCTCAAAAATGACTACCAAATCAGCAAAAACGATTCAATAAAAATATTTTTTTTAAAAATCTTTAGATACTGGCCCAATGTATGTTCGGACAAATTTATGGGGAAATTCATCATTTCAACAACAAAAAATTACAGACCCGGAAGGACGACGGACGGACGACAGACGAAAAACCAAGACAATGGCTTACCGGCCCAAATGACCGGTAAGCTGAAAATAGTTTAAAATGAATGACATCGTTCATCTATTTGAAAATGGACCGAATCTTAAGAGACAGTTGTGGTTCTGTCAGGTATGCCACCATATAAATTATTTCTAATTTATTATAAGTTATTTTAAGGCTGCATTGATATTAAGAATTTGATATACTAGTAAACATATAATGGTTCATTAATCATGGGACGTATGAAACAGAAAAAAGTGGCTGGACATTCGCTAGATTTTGGATTTTCATTGTCATGAATCTCTCGAAACCTGCTTGAATTGTGTGTACTACTAGTATTTAACTAATAAAGTTATAAATCATTCTGAAATATACAGATAAATGATATTATTAAGATGGGATACGTTATTCGGAAATTATACAATATAGCAAATGTAATTTCAAACCACGCCATGTCTGCAACCATGTGCTCAATGAGTTACTAATGGGTCTTATGATGGATCATCTCACGGACATGTCTCATTGAAGAAAAACGTTATGATTAGAAAGAGTAGCGTAGAGTAGTTTATTTTCAGTTTTCACATAGCCAAGTTGTAATTACAGGTAAAAGATGGCAGGAGATGATAAACTAAATCTATGGAAAACATGGATGCCAAATTAGCTGTTGCTGTCTTCCATTTGGATCCATTACAAAATTAATTAGAAATATTACAAAAAAAAGTCATGTTATGAAAATCTACTAAATTATAATGACAAGGAGACATACTGTGAAAATTTATCACGACAAGACGTCTTATCATGAAAAATATAACGATATAATGTCTTACTCTGAAAAATTTTAACCACAAGACGTCTTAATATGAAAAACTATCACAATAACAAGTCTTACTGTGAAACAATATGATTACAAGACATCTTAACGTGAAAAAATATAACGATATTTATGCTGACTTACCATTATATTTAACACGATAAAACGTCTTCTTATGATAAATTTCACAGTAAGACATGTTGACATGATATTTTTTCACGGTAAGATGTATTGTTGTGATAATTTTCATGGTCACACGACTTGTCCAGATGATTTTCCTACTTTTCACAACATGACAACTTGCCATGAAATTTATCACGATATGGCAACTTACTGTGATACTCAACACGCCAGGTTGTGAAAAATTATGTGCTTAAGTGGATGATCAATTAACGCTTCCATAGTATACAACTGCGTAGGTGTTTTCCCCCAAAGGGAACAAATAAGTTGAACATTTTAGGGTATATTAAAAAAGAAAGTGACTGTGCCCGTATGGTTCTCTGAAATAGACTTCAAGCGGACGCGTATTAAAAACTGGGATTTGAAGGAACTTTAATTAGTAATTGAATAGGAAAGGCGTTTTAGAACGAATACAGTGTTTCATAACATTCAAATAATTTCAACTGATTATCTTAAAACATCGAAATTGGCTTTCATTGTCTTTTGGGCATATACGTGTTAATGAGGTCTGCATGTTGACTTCACGCGGTTCGTGTAACCATTATCAATTGATTCATTTGACAAAATGTCAATTTACAGTTACATGAATATGGCTGAGCTAATTAATATGTGATATATATGTGTGTAGGCACCCGTCATATTGTGCATACCGGCATTCAATTTTTTCAAATTTCCATGTTAATTAACAGTTCGAAATTAATCCCCAGTGGCGCTATTGGATTTTGAATATAGAGAATTATGCACAATGCGGCACAACATTTGAAGCATTGAAGCATTCTTGGATGCATTTTGCTTTATAGCTATTTTAAACTAGATAATTTCATGACGGCAGATTGTTTTCGTGTGTTTCATGTCTTCTTTTGTTAAATTAACCCATTCGTCCTGTTTATTAGAAAATTTTGTTAACGTGTTAATATCATTTTTATTTATAGACTACTTATATATTTTTTTCTTCAAGTGGAAGCATGACAATGCACAGATGCAGGTGTAGTTATAACTATACCATGTGAATAAAGACTTTGTGTAATCGAACAAAAAACCCAATGCAGTGCCTACCAGCACGATTATAATTAAACACGTGTTCGTGTAAATGTGACTTGTGGTGAATTTTACTTACCTGAATTGCTCACTCAGTGTAATGACTCGTTTGGGAAGACACAACCTCAAGCAAATCTGTTCATCTTTCGCAATTATTTGCGTTGAAGCAATTTCAAAATATCATTGTGGAACTTACCATACATGTAATTTTATTCACAACTATAATCGAGTTGGGTTAGTGAAACCAATTGGTATATAAACATGTACATCTTTTTGATGAACTAATCCAGTTGACCTGATCAAAAGATGGGATAATTTATTTAACTAATTGAATCAGTAACGGGCCACTGGGCGGCAGAGAGGGCTATGGGGGCATTGACCAATTGGCTGGAACCACGCCGAGGTGCAACAACTGGTCATGGTACATTTAATCGAGAAGGTCCACCTGCAATTATCTGTTTACACATGGAAATATAAACAACAATTGCTATTTGATATATCGTATCATTACATTGAATCAAAGTCAAAATATTGTTTCAATAATAATTGCACTTGTCCCGGTGAGTATTTGGCTCGTCAAGGCTACCCACAGCAAACGACTCGTGTCAAACCCCGGGGTATATAAAGTCATAACACCTTCCAAGAGACATAATAGCATCTGGTCAACTATCATCAACTGATCTCATACAAATCCAATATATAGAGTCAGTTGAAAAATAACAGTGATCATATATCCAGCGAAAATGTTAGAAATATCTCAGCAGTATCCGAGCGCATGCGGTCAGGGGTTTGGATTTACGAGCGAGCTCCTGGATCCAGATCAGTACGCCGATCTCCTTGGCGGAAGCGTACACACTCCGACGTACTCCGCCAGCTCTATGACGGCATCTTACGGAAATTATTTGTCAAATCTTGAAGGAAAAGAAGTGAACACGACTCTAGACTTCCTAACTTCGTCGTCTGCATCGCCATCTCCTCGGGATGTCAGAGGTAGGCTTACATATTCGTTACTTATGCATAAACAGTTACTGTACCTAGATATATCGCTGACATTACACTTCAAGTACGCTAGCCTACCAGTATTCAGTTTTAGTATAAAATCTTAACAAGTTAATGTTATGAAGTTAACAAGTTCATGTTATATTCCATTTCTACGATGTAATGAGGTCATTAATGTTTTAATTTCATCCCTGTAAGATGATGCCAAACTGCCGAATCAGCCGTCGTTCGTCGAGCCGGATACAACGATCAAGTCGCCACCGCCGCTTTCAACTGTAAACCACGCGGCAATCTCCGATTCAAATTCGTCTGCCAAAAGTGACGGCGATTCCTCAACATCAGACGATACAAGTCCGCCGTCTGCCGCGCGGAGAAAGGGCGGGAAAGTCGCGATGAAGCGGACGATTTATACACAGGCGCAGCTCGCGGCCCTGGAGAGGAGGTTCATCCAGCAGTCGTTCTTGAGTCGAGAGGAACGCCAAGAACTCGCGGCCAGTCTCAACATCTCTGAGAGACAAGTCATGGTCTGGTTCCAGAACAGGAGGTAAATATCGCTCACATATCACCTCGTAAATGCTTACATCAAATTGATTTTAAATCAGGACTTAACTTTCGACTCGAATAGCTAATAATATACTTCCATCTAATCTTTCACAGAGGCCGTTTGAAGAAGCGTGGCTCAGCTGATACTGCCTACAACCCGCTCAAACTGAACGAGCTGAACACCAGGCGTCCGTACCCCTTCCTCTATGGAATGCTGTCGTCGATGCACTACCAGACGGGCCCGAACCCACAGCAGGTCTGGTCCATGTATCCCGAGGACGTCAAATCGGCCGCATCCACTGCACTCCATGGACATGACGGCAGCTCATCATCCAAAACTTCACCCGTGGGAGGTTGCGTCAACTCCTCGCCGGAAAGTTGCCTCCCATCGCATAAAGTCTTCAGCGGTGAGGACTATCCACCAAACGTCGTCGTTAATGGCAACGGGATTACTAGTAGAGACACGATCACAAGCGAGCAGAATCGGCCACTAAGTAGCTCACCTCCTATGATACCTCCTTGTTCGATGGGATACCCAGCATCTTCTATCAGCTCTCACCAGGATCATCAGATCTTGTGCCAGAGGTACTCACCCGATGGCACGAGCAACGGGTACCCGCCATACCCACAACAACAGGGTGGTTACCAGGGACAATATAGTGGCTACCAGCAGGGTTACCACAACAAAATCAGTGGGAATTCCTACTACTGCAGTAGGTCTGCACCTTACACTAGACCTCAGCAACACACTACACAAACTACACATGCAACTCCCCAAAACATGCTTGAAGCCCATGTACCCGCTTACTGGCTGCAGGGTGAGAGTAACAATCTCCCGTACAATGGCTACTTCAATGCTAGCTTCCAGCAAACACAAGTGCAGACGGCAGCATACAACCAGCCAAACTGTGTGACGGGACAGTGATGGTAACCAAACTGTGATATTCCAGACTTTATTTATGCAATGTGTATATACCTGAATAGCATTTATAATGTGTATTAGTCATTGGAAAATCCAATGTCTGAACTGTGATACTAAGTGGTTTGTGATATTAGTTGTGTGGGCAGCTTCCACTGTATGATGTATATTAAAATGCTGCATGAACTGCACTGTGAATAAAGATGTGATGCGCAAAAAGGTACAATTTGACTCGCAATTTGTCTGTCTATGAAATGAGATTCCAATCAAAGAGAGATTAAGTTGTTCCATCATTACAATTGGTTTGAATGCTTATGTATGCACCGGTATCCGAAAATATGTATTAATGGTACATGGCATCCTGCTACTCATAAAATCCACAGAATTTTTGGTCTCAACAGTTTTATATCAAATCTTTGATAGTCTCACAAAATAATGTTTTCAAATCAACACACAATCCAAATACCAATTCTTCACATCCTGCTTTGAAAAATCACCAAAAACAACAATTATAGAACAAACTGTGTGAAGACATCTACTGTTATCGATATTTCAAGCATTTGACAAGTAGGACATATGTTATACTGCGCTGATAAATTGATGGGACAGTATTCACCATTGACCAAATAACCTTCAGACAATAGATTGAGAATTTTTTTTTTTCTAACAGCATTTACAAAAATCTCTGTTCATACATACATACCAAAGCAGTTTTCAATCAAGAACGTCACATCCTGTATATATTTCCTGCATTCAAATCACACAAAGAACAATACAACTTACACGAATCAAACTTCTTTAGGGCTGTTTTTTTATCAGTTTTGCACCTGAAAAAAAAGCCAGCCCATTGGACAACATACAACCATATGTACACATTAAAAACACTCAACTGACCTGAACAACATATACATGATTTGATATCCATGATGACATAAAAGGCAAGTACCGTTGATGACGGTTGTTCTGAGAGAAGGACGAACCATTCTGCACAGGACCGGCCTTAAACGAAGAGTGTTCACTGGAGGCACACCCAGATGTTCACATGGATGCCACTGTGAACAGCACTCAAGATAGAACTTAGACCTTCTCTTCATAACAAGGCAGATGATTGTCCCGAGCAGTAAAGACAATACAATGCCCATGTATTTACACGTATACACTGAGTAGTTACCAATCACGTTTACTTGAGACACAAAAACAAACGTTCAGGGCAGTCAATACTGGCGAAAACATTCTCATGACTTGGTTTTAGTTAATTCAACCTGTGCACGACAAAACACAGTTTCACACACTGAATAAATAATGAGAGTACGTCTCTGGACACACGTGAGGATTTACACAGTAACTCAGTCCACTGTACCAGTATACAGTTGCCACTCATGTCATTCAAGCAGCAAGTATTGAGTTCCCTTCATGGCTTCCTCCTGACTTGTGCATAAAATCCAGTGGATAATTCCTGCTATGATCTGCTCTGAGCAGTGAGCACCTCTCCGAGCCCGGAAATCTCTACGAGCAAATGTACACACGATGGGACAGGAAATCTTGCTCCTAGATGACGAAGTCATCAGCTGGATGCCGACGCTTCAAGGTGAATGCTGCTGGGGTCGCTAAAGGAGCCTATGCGCGTATGTACGTCAACCGCTCGCACTGCGAAGTGGTACTTGTTTCCTTCCTGGAACTGGGTCAGTGTACAGGCCATAGGCAGTGGCAGGGCCTTAACCTCCCCAACCTGTCAGCGAAGGACATGATTGTGGCAAAGTGAGCACTCAGCAGTAGGGTCCTGAATATCTGTTCACGTTGCCATGTAGTGAATAACGCTTATAATTTATTTAGTAAGCTTGATTAAATGCTAACATTTCTGACGATTAATACCTTTTTCCATAGGGATGAGCTAGGTGGTGCAGTTCCTTCCTGGTAGGCAAACAGCTGGTAGTTTGAGATCTCGGCATGGCTGTCTGTTAGATTCATGTTCCATGACAACACAATACCTGTAAAACAGACAACGATTGTCAGGTATGAGAATGGGTCAAGAAGTGGGAGGGGGGGAGGGGGGGGGGGGGGGGTTGAATAAAATAATTGAACAAATAAGGATTGTGCATTAACAAGTGAATGAATTGTAGTTATCTGTATACAGCAACAACATACCTTGTGGTACTCTTGAGATCTTCAGACTTGGTTTTGGAGCCATTGCTTTGTACCTGGACATTTCATAGGTAGAGATTGCATGTTGTGGTGGCAGTGGAGCTGGATGCTTTGGCTGTGGACGAAAATACATTCAAGTTATAAAACTGACTCAACAAAATTTTAATCTAAATCTCAAACTGAGGCTTCAGACTTGTGACTCACTGTAGGCTTGGCCTGTATAGCAGTTGTCGCGGATACTCTATGTGTAGATGTTGTGGTTTTCGGAGCGGTGGAGGCTTGTTGGTTGGCGGTAGAGGCGGGGACGGTTGGTGGCGTAGGCTGGCGGACGAGGATGTGTCCTGGGCGGATCTGTGACTGGCCAGGTGTCAAAGGCATAAAACCCGCAGATGACGGCACAGTCGCCTGGCCTCCGGCGCCTGCGGGCCGAGCGTTTGTGTACATCAGGGTGGTGCCTTGGGCCGTCCTCAGCTGCTGGTTGACAAGGGACTGAAGGAGAATTGGCTGGCAGCTGGTGACTGGGACTAGGATCGTCTGGTTGGGCCCCCCAGAGGCTGTCACTGACCCTGGGGGCGCCTTGACGACAAGGGCTGTGCTCGGTGAGAGGACCGTGGAGGCTGCTGCGGACCTCGCTGGACTGTTCTCCTCGTCCTCAGTGAGGTCAATGACCTTGACAGAGCCGCTGGCCACAGCCTCGGTCTGCGTCACCTGCTGACCAGCGACGCTGCAACTCTGCGAAGTGGCGGCTGTTGTGACGCTGTCGGCTCGACTTGTGTCAAGCATCTCACGCACTGTTTTCTTGGGCTGTAAGATAACATTGATTCCTCAGAGCACTGATGTACAGTAATCTACAATTCTACATTTGATTATATTTTTCGTATGTGGTTCATTTCAAAGTGGTAATCTTTGTGTCTTTTATTTTTGTAAGTATCACACAGGAGACGTTTAATTAAGCCAACCCAATATTTTGACAACTACCGGTACTGATTGTTAAAACTGACAAGTACTCCCACTGACCGAGGTGAAGTTCTGTCTGTACTGGGGGTTGCTGAGGTTTGCACTAGCTGGAGGCAGGTTGCTAGGTGATAGCAATGTCAGGCTGCCATTGGCACCAACACTAGCAACGGGAACCACCAGGGTCTGCGGACCCCCAGCAACTGATGACGACACAGTGGTGGAAGTAACCATGGATACAGCTTGTGGACGGGTCCCGGGCTTGGCTGTGGTAATGTGTTGGCCTTGGGCTGCCTGGAACTGGAACACAGGAATAGTTGGGAATATTAGGCATCCACTAAATGAGAAAGTGCGATCATCATTAGGGACCTCAAGTCAGTAAACATGTCATTCATTGACAGATACAGTATTGATTGAATCCCAAGGCAAATTCCATTGGTATGTTCTCTCCCACACACAGGTTTGATACTGAAATGTGTTGGAACTCCACTCGTTCTTGGAAAAATTCAATTTTGTCATATTAACAATTGCGGAGCGCCTCATAATTATGCACTGACATTTAAATGGGGCCAACAGTGTAGTTATTTTCTGAATGCCCACGATTTGATGTAACGACCGGGCATGATTTATGAGTCACGTGCATAAGTTCGTGAAGTATACACAAGCATATCTAGTGGATGGGCACGCATGGCAACCGGTCATCAGTTTTTCACACCCCCCCCCCCCCCACCCCATCGCAGGCTACTCTGGTAACGACCACAAGAGGAGGCTAGAGGGTTTCCCGCATAGTGACCACACATCGTGAGGCCGGGTGATGCGAGTCGGCCGCTCCCAGAAACACATCACACACGACACAGCCCACCACAAACAGCTAGACAACTCCTTGTAACATTTTGTGGGAGGCAAGAAAACAACGCCGCAGGAAATGTCACATGAACAGCAACCTCCCACACCCCTTGTCATTTTGCTAGCTAATTATCACAGACTTGAACATTTCGAAAGCAATAATCACAATCCTGATATAAGTCACATAAATATCAAGACACCCATGCAGAGCATTATTTGCCGCCCCTGATCATATTTTTGACCTTCTGAGGCAGGGTGATTTTATGTTTGTTGATGCTACAAGATGGCATTTACCCAGGAGAAACGGAGCAAAAAAGCAGTTATTAGTTATGACAGTGCAATTGTCTTCAGATTGGTGCTGCCGTTATGTGCTTATAGCCTCTCCTCTATGTGCCACATGCTCTGGTGAAATGATAGAAATGTCAGTGGATAAACCCCTGTACACGACTCGGTCCAAGGTCAATCACGATATACCACAGGGGGCAGATAAATAGGTAGTTGGGGAATATATTTTTTTTTCGTTCAAACAATAATGTACTAGCAGTCGCAAATGTTGGTACATAACGCTTTGTTTTTACAAGCACAAAATTCTTCAATTTTCAAAAGATTAACTTTTATATACTCTGATTTTCGAACCTGTTTACACATAATTTTATCTTGCCTGTAACTTCAGCGAGGGTACAAAATATTATCTTTCATCAAGTATGTTGGCACACTACAAGATGGAGCTGAATTTTAATTTCCAGCCAAATTTTTAATGATCTCAAAACCCATATGGTGGTGGTGTGAGGGGAGATGAAGAACCCAAATACATCTGCTACTTTAAGCTAACTATATGTTGGTATCATATTTAAAATGAACTGAGTAAGTTCATGTATGTCCACATTAGTGGACTCGACCTACTTAATGTGATCATTTTGTGTATTTGAATAATAAAATTTTACTGAATTTATATCAATATTTCTACAAAAATCCATCTAGCTCTTATATAAATACTAGTAGTGGCGTCATATGCTGCAAAGCAGACACATTACGTTAGAAACAAACTTGTGCAAATTTCTCATGGTTGAATGGAAAATATTGAGCTTTGTTTACAATTAATTGTGATGGTTACATTTTCTGTGTTTTTAAAATCCAAACCAGAACTTTCAGGTAAACAATTTCAGAAGGGTGGACGTGCCAAATGCATAGGTCGTAGTTTTTAGTGATGTAATATAACAATATTTTTTCTTTTCTAACATACCATACATTTTTACCATAAAAGTATATATTTAGTAACGACACCACATTGAGCAGCATGTTACGGACACATTTATATTTTCTGAGGGACTCTAAACTACTGGGACTTGGGCCTCACCTTCTGCTTAGCTCACTCAGTGATCTTGAGTCTCACTGATAACATTGTTGCAAAGTATGGTTGAAAAATTATAAATCTGGTTAATCATAACTAATCACATGTCCCTTCCTTGAACTATTCGTTGATTTATGACAACTTTTAAAACTGAGTATGCCAAAAAGTGGCCAATAGATAATAGAA
This sequence comes from Terebella lapidaria, assembly GCA_949152475.1. Lineage (NCBI taxonomy): Eukaryota > Metazoa > Annelida > Polychaeta > Terebellida > Terebellidae > Terebella > Terebella lapidaria. Next base: position 88,047,327 of record OX424555.1, read on the forward strand.
TAGAACCTATAATTCTGAGACAACATACATGTACCACAAGAAGCAGTGTCACCAGCATGTCTTACTAAGGTGAATCCTTTTTTGCATAAATTATCAAATCAATATATCTTCCTGGTGTAATATTGACGGGCATTATAATTTTTAGTTATTCAGTTTTTGATACCTGTACTTACTTGCTCACTCAGGAAAAGTTTCAGTTTTGCCATACAATCATGTACTTTAATACCAGTGAATATCTTGGCAAAATATCAAGTCACTACTTGGACATGTTGACCAGAAAGTTGTGGTAGATTTTAATCCAATCTTGTTACTATAGCATATATCGATAATATTTTACACCAGCCAAACAATTTTACAAGTGGAAATTTAGATGGGAATGCCTCAGCAATTACATCACAACAATTGCATATCATGGGTTTTCAATTTTTTTCTTTTTTAATACTAGTATTATTGTAAAAAAAAATATTTAGATGACAATGACTTAACAATCAACACCAAACCTTGCTAATATTGAATAGTATACACTGATAAAAAATACAAACATCCCATGCCAAATAGCTTTTGCTGTAGACATGGGGCATATATTTTTGTTCAGTATATATGGTTTCTAGACAATTATAATACAAGCATCGACATCCATTCAGCCAAATTTTTTTGCTACTAACCAAAAACTTTTCCAGTCGCTCAAACCACTTCATGAAATGCACCGGATTTGGGAAGGCCATTTTCTGGTTGGTAATTGTGAACTCCTTGGTTGTTTTCTTCATCTGAGGTATCCTGTTATTAGTCGATTGACTAGGAAAACTTTTGCCTGTTTGTGCCCCTGATGGTAAGGTACTGGGGACTTTCCTACATGACCAAACATTTGTGATCCTTGGTTGTAGCACCGGTGTACCAGTTTTACTCGTTGATTCCTCAATACTGGACAGGACATTTGCTGGAGACTCCGGCGTCTCGGACGGACCTCGGGATGGGTCACGGTCAGGATCGAGGAACACGGGCGAGCTTCGTGTGGAGGAACTCTCCATAAAGCTCTCCTGCTCGTACAGGGCCTGTGCGAACAGTCCCAGCCCGCTGCCTGAACCGGACCAGGTGGAGGACAAACCGGAGGCCACAGACCCGCAGCCATCGCTGCCGCTGTCGTGGTTGTTACGGCGACGCTTGATACCACTGGGGCCAGGGATGGGAGCCTCGGGATTTGGACGTTTGCTGCTGGATTTGGAACACACAGAGGATGACCCGCGAGGGTCAGGCGACGTAGCAACGTTGTCACCCGGGGAGTATGTGTATGACACTGTTGATGAGGTGGTTGATGAGGCACAACTGTCCATTCCACACTCGACACAGTGATACAAGAACCCGGTCATCAACACAGCACGAAACAGCCATTAAATCTGCTCCATCTATTTTGATAAATCCAGATGTCTGAATTTCTTTCTCAAAGTAAAAAAAAAATTAAGTCACGTAAAATGTTCTCAATTTTTTGTGTATTTTGATGTATTCCAATGATATATCCTTGGAAATAATCCCTTTCTAATTGAATTCAAGTTCGTGATGTCCTGTATTGGTGTGGTTGATCTTCAACTGATTGTCAAAGTTCCACTGAGGCAACTTCACTCGAGGAGACCACGTGTAGCTGTCAGTCAGTCAGTCAGTCCTGCCTCCGCACATCCCCCGCCCTAGCGCCTAGTCCAGCATTGCATAATGAATGAGCGTGTGTGTGTGTGTGTGAATGTGTGTGTGTGTGTAGAGCCTGTCGTGTGTGACATCGATTAGCAACTCGTGACGATGTGATAGTTTCTGTGGGCCTGTTGTAACTGCTGTTATTAACAGATGGCCCGGGCATAGTAGACTATACACCGCCTACACACATGCAGGCATGTTCATGCTCTGCTCTACATGAATGGAATTTATTTCCTCACTCATCTGTGGATAGACCAATGGTTTCTTTTAGATCAGTGGGATAGACTCATTCACCCCACCCAAGCGAACGGCACGAGAAACAAATTCGATCATTGCTGGGATTCCCGGGTGATGAGTATCATTAATACTCAATACGTGTATCCTGTTCACATGTGTTCACTGAAGTCTATTACAGAAACTAGATTCTTGAAATTCTAGCAGAAATGGATTGTTATAGAACCTTGTACACCATGATCTGCAATTTGCTAGCATCCAATGACAAATCAATTCAAGGATTTTTTTCTGCCTGTCATTGTTCATGCAGTTCGGTGACACTATCTACCGGGTATGTGTACCGAGTTTGTATGTCACTTTGACAGGGTTTCTCAGTGTTTCTTCTGAACCGGTGTAGTTTTCCCGACATACATAACGGATGCATGAACATTTCCAAGAAAAGACACTGGATATTTTTCATGTTTTTTTTATGGTGGGGTGGATTTGGACTATAGCGTTGACAAGTTGTCATTCATGAAATACTTATTCTCAGCCTACACCCAGTGTTGTTGACAGATTGTGATCGTTTATCAGTCAATTCATTTCTTGTGAATTACGCACGGGAAACACGTCATCAGTTCAGGTTGCCGACATCAGCACATCGATACATATTTTTAATGTAAATTTTATGACAAACTTTTTTTTCATGATGAGGATATATTGTGTATATTTATTTACCAAACAATGGAATGTTGCCCTTCACGAAAAACCTGTTGGCAAATGGGCTATAACATAACTCAGCCTCCACAAAGTCAATGGCCCAGATAAGACCAACTAAGCTCAATCTCTTGGACAAATGAGATATCTTACCTATCAGACAACGACTCCACCACCCCCACACAAATTATTTCTCCCCCTCCCCCACCTCCCCCACTCTGATCACACTGTCCACCCTAAAAGCAAACGTACGGAGGCCGCCCACACAGGTAACCGTAAACACGGCCGCCCGCCCGCCTGCCCCCGCCAACTGGGCTCGACTGACTCCGTCAGCAGCCTACGTAAGAATCACACACACGCCAGGCCCCTTCCCCACCGACAGCACTGCAGCACAGCCTGCTGCATAGCAGGAATACTTGACATAGGTGGCTTTAAATATGCAGCCCCACCCCTAAACTGTCCTATGGAAGGGGTGGGGGGGGGGGGCAGTGTGCAATAAGTAGGGCCCCATATAATAAAATCCACCTACGTAAGTCCAATGGTAAGGGCGATGGCTCCACAGTCTGACATCACAACCACTACAATATGGCCCCAATTAGAGAGAGCAGGGCCAAGTACCACCCACTCACTGCTAATCCCTCTCAAGCCTCGTTCCCTCTCGGACAGTGGGGGATCCCGTGCCCCAGTCACTGGCCATTTGATGGGCAGCTAAGAAAAGACACATCCTGAGGGAGACAGGTGACACGACATGCTGGGACCCGACTCGGGCGGGCGGGCGGGCGTCCTGACCCAGGCTTTCCTGTGACCTTTCCGAGCTTGTGGAGTCATTGGGAGACAATACAACGAGGGGAATGGTCGACAAAAGTATGGCACTTGGACATCGCAGCGACAATTGATAATCGTTAGCTTTGAGACGTCAAAAGAGCAAAACTCACCTCTCCCATTATTTATGTATGATCTCTGTGGGACATATAATTGCATCATGTTGGCTGCCACATAAAGTTTACATACGCATATATATGTAAGGGTGTAGCAAATTGATTGCATCCTATCTGCACGACCAAGCTACCAGATAATACCAGTATAGATGTTGAGTGACCGTGATTTGTTCGTGGATCAACATGGAATTACTGTTGGGCAAACAAGTCTATAAAGTCACCTATCAGGTGTGCGACTCGATGAATGAGCACTGCTAGCTAATTTTGGACTATATTTAGTGAGGTGACAGATTTAGAATCACCATGACAACAGGCATAGTCTGAGGCACAGACAGTGACACTGAGCTGCTTCTTTTCTTTCGAGTCTTGATGGTACAAGTGTAGTTTGGTGTCAGCAACAAGACTGTTGTCAAGAAAGAAAGACTGGAAGTTAGAAAGGTGCCACAAATATAGGACACCAGGTGCGAAGCAAAGGTGTGGGTGGGGGTAGGAAAAACCTGGGGTGTGGTGGATTCCATGGAGCTGAGCATCTGATGAACATCCGTCTGTCAATCCGTCTGTCAATCTGCAATGCAATACGCAACACCTTTTGTGCCACTAGCAGGTGCCAAAAAACAGCAGAACAGTAAACCTACTCCTATAAACTCTGAATGAGTATGTCCAAAACCTCACACAAGGACATCGGCAGGAACTTTATCTATCCAGAATCAGAGTAGAACTTCCATTGTAGTACCCGGTAGTGATCTTGTTGCTTTTCATTTTCTGACTTTGTTGCGTAAATACTAAATAATGATATTCTCAGTTGCCAACAATTTTCTAGTCAGTAGGACTATCCCAATAAGACAGCCTTCAGTTTTTGAAGAAATCCTACTCATCCTACGTAGGGTATCAGAAACGCTGACAATGATTTTGGGTACAAGTTGCACAGGTCATGAATGGGAAACATATACGGAAAAGTGCTGTGCGTTTCACATTTTGGCTATATGCTCTCCTTGGTTTCAAATGGGAATAACAAAAGTAAAACTTATTCCTGAAGTTTCGCTGGTTTTCTTTCCCTCCACCAGAGGTCAGCACTTGCTCACAAATCATAATGCATAAGCCCAATTGTAGTCACTAAACTCCCCTAAAATACAATTATATCATTGATTTCACATATATAATGTATGAAAAATGGTGTGAAATATGTACAGGTCATGCATATCAGAGATGGAATCACACATTGGTTTGTGATATATGTACATGTATGTGTGTGGAAATTCTTAGATCAAAATATACGCATTGAGAAAAGCTTAAAGCTCTAGGCAAGAACCTGGTAATTCGCAGTGATTCAGCTAGATTCATGTTCTTTCATGCAACAAACTTTCCATCAATGAAAATTATTTACTGTAAGACATCGGGAAAGCATCTACATGTATGCCTGTTTTTACAGTGCACATTCAAAATGAATTTGAATACAATAGTGAAACACTATATATACTAACTATGCACTAAATGCACACATACATGTCTTTATCATGCTTATCGATACCGGTGATTTCTAGTAATACGGTAATACCAGTATTGCAGTATTACACAAAATACTGACACATGTACATACTTGTACAAAACGTTAATCTACCAGAAATAGATACAAAGACTGCCCTTATATCTTTTTATTGATGGCTTTTGCTGGCATCAAAATAATCCAGGTGTTTCATTGATTTCATGAAAACAGATGGTTTATCTATAATGATGACGTCTATATATACGCATGCACTCGCAATAGGCAGGTTGCGGTCTAAAAATATTCTGAACATAGTATTTTTAGACCCCTAATGAAGTGCTATTGTTGTTTTTCCCGGTAGCTTTGGTCTGGCACAACAGTGTGTAAAGTGATGCTTGTAACATGAAAAACTAAATCTATATCAGTGTATTACGTTGATGATCAATGACAGAAACATGATATTGTTGAGCCATGTAATTTTCATATGATAGATCTGGTGCAATGATCTGTACCTGTCCTTTCAAAAAATTCTCACATATTTTCTAGTCCTGGTAGTATCTGAACATGCTAAAGCAAAACATACGTCATTTGTATATCTATTTCCAGTTTATAATCAGCAATGTCATGAACATGTACTACACATTTAAATGAGTTCATCATGTTCAATATCATGTATGGTGTAATTCGTTCATTATATTGACAATACATCCACACATTATGTACCAAATACATGATGGATATAATGTACTCAAGAGTAGAAATATCAAGGCTGTCCAGTAGGCAAAACTTCTTGTGCATATATGATGCCTTTCATTATCCACAATGTACTCAATAAAATGTTCATACCCATAAGTAATTGAGATGCTTAAGGTGTGATTGCACGTAACTTACCGGTGACTGCACTGAGGCACTTTTCCATTGACTTATAATGTGAAAGTAAAGGTAACGAAATCACCAAAACAATACAATCCCCTGACCTAAAACTTGGCTAGCACACACACAAATACGCATGGATGATGAACCGAGACATGGTTTCATAAATGATATCACGAAAGCTGTGCAATTTGATGATTAGATAAATCATTTTATACGTTTCACCAAAACGAAGATTCGAGTGTTCTGCTTGACAAGCACTGGCTGTTGCATATATTTATTCCTTGTTGTCGTCAAAATAATGAGACTATCTAGGGCTATACTTTCTGTGAGATGAATACAATGAGCTGAACATTCATAATCCCAAACACCTCGGTGCACCCGAGTGCATATCATCTGTGAGTTTTACTGGCCTCACTAGCTATTTGCTGCACAGCATAATCCTTTCGCTCGCATTGTTGTGAGTGTATTTTGTAGACTGAGAAATAGGTCGGAAAATGACATATGAAAACAGTGAAATTAACAAATTTAACATTGCTTAGTAAGAAACAGAGTCTCGGTTAGTAATCCTTGATGGCTAACAATCAAAAAGGCAAAGTTTCACGTTGGTTGGAGGTGTGTAAATTCATGAATTTGTTACTTTTATATTTACATTATAAGTGAATGGACAGCTGGTCATTGCCAGGTTCATGACGATCACATGCAATCAATCCTTAATTATGTAAGAAATGTTGGTTTATTTTGTATTTTACACAAATTTTCTTGTAGAACTGAATATGGGATCTGGTGATTTTTTGCCGAGGTAACTTCTTGGTCCGGTAAAATCTACACTGGTCTGATTCCCCAGAAACAAACCGAACGATAGTTCCAGGAACATATTGGTAATAATGAAATATGTGTATAATCATGTACCTGGTACATATATTCATGTTGCAGAAGTATGTCAGGATTGGGGCCGATGTACTCATGTACTCGTACTCATTGTACTCGAGTACACAATTTCAAGTACTCGGATGTCCGGATCTACTCGGATGTACAAGTACTCGGGCATATAAAAAGAATGTTGTTATTCTTCCGATGAAGCTTCACTGAAAACTGTTACCAATTGTGTCTATAAATCCAAACAATGACTGTCAAATAACACCTCATTCATAAGTCCCTTTGATCTATTTTGCTGCTGTTGTAAATTAGGTTTTCACGGTTGGAACAAATACCACACCATGGGGTGGATAATTTTCTGTCAAAACAGTCTGGATCAGTGAATCCCATATTACCGGTATCTGATGCTTAATTCAATGAATGGAGCTGAAAATTATTTAATAATGATTCAATATGTGAAATGTAGGCCTACTCGTACTTGTACTCAAGTACTTCCCAAAGTACTTGTACTCGTACTTGATTCCTTTTGCAAATAGTGTACTCGTACTTGTACTCATGAAATTCACAAGTACTCGTACTCAAGTACATTTGAATGTACTCGACCCCAAACCCTGAAGTATGTCCCATCACTTTTCAGAATCATTTTCACCTTTTTACTTGTTGAAATATGCACAATGACATTCAACATGACTGACAGTCTTATAACACTAAAGCTCTTACCCAATTGAGTTTGCCTTGGTTCAATAACTATCCACTAGTTGAAGAACATGCAATAATTGTTATTATTAGAAAATCAAAACCTACCTTAGCTTCATCACATTGTATCGCCACATGTCTGCACTGTCCCTACAAAACACATGCAAATTCATGCATATAGGAGTATGTGCATATACTAGACATTTATACTGAACTGTACAATATTATTGTGGAAAGGACGAATATATGTGCTTCTGTGGGAACTTGGAATATGCTTAATATATCTGTAAGTATTACAAGCCTCATATTCTAAAACTGAAGCGTGAAATTCTTTGAAAAAAAAATTTAAGATCAAGATTCAGCCTATTGAAATTACCTTGGATCGACGCCTGTCGTGCCGGTTAAGTGCTGTGAGTTCTGTGATCTTGCCCTGGAAGTTTTTGGCAGTGGTTTTCCATTTGTGCAGTTGGACATTCAAGTAGTCGATTCTGTGCTGCATGTCACTCAACATCTGTGACTGGTTCGGTGAGGACAGGACGGCATCAATCCGCCGCTGGATCAGGCGCTCTAAAGCCTGCAATGCCAAATGTATATTATTAGATACATGTATGAAATCACATCTGCGCATTGTGTTGACGATTGATGCCACAAAACTGTAGATCAGAAAGTATCGGCTGACCCATTATAGTGAAAATGAAACAACAGTGTCATTGAATGTATAAACAATGAACAATACCTGTTTTGAAATCCTGACAACATTGTTTGAACACACTGTCTTGGGTTTTGAGTCTGAAGTGGCATCTTCTACCACGGCAGGTTGACTGCTAGTGCTGGGAAGATTCACTTCAGAAGAGCATGTTGATGTTTCCTCTCTAATAACCTCACAGCTGTCGCTGACATCCATGCTGACATCTGACGGCACCTTCGATAAGGTACTTGAATCTTGCCCGAGCTGCTCACTGGTACTCGGGAGAGAAGATTCATCTCTATCTAGAGGTAAATCCTCATCAGTCTTTGTTTTCTTTATTTCAGAAAGATCGTCAGAAGAAGAAAGTCGCCTTTTCAGACAAGTATCCAGCACGACATCGGGTTTTGGTGCAGCGCTGTCCACTGTAGAATCCAGGGTGGTGTTCTTGGATGCTGATGACTTGAGCACTGACAAAGATCCAGTTTCTTCCTCCTCCTTGTCCACAACCAACAACATAGGAGACTTGCAATCATCATCAGCATGGCTAACATCACCTTCTGACTCTTCTGCCATAGCCACTTCAGTATTGTCAACAACACCAGCAATATCTGCACTCTTTTCTATAGTTGGTTCTTTGTCCTTATCACTGGAAACTGAAGGGCTTCCAGCAACAAGAATAGAGTCCTTGTTGGAATCCTCATCCAACACTATACTGTCTGGTACAGCCTCGGGCTGCTCAACATCACCTTCCACTACCTTAGCCTCTGCTCCCAGGTCATCCCCAGCATCCAGAATAGAATCATCAATGGTGTCCATGTTGTCATCACTTTCCCCATCCAGGAGTATCAAATCTTCCTCCCGTTTCTCCTCCATTGAGTCTGATATCTCAGGGACTGACCCTTCCTTCAAGGCATCACTATCTCCCAATGTATCTAGTGTAGTACTATCATCAGGTTTGCTGTCAAATTTTGAGGTAGTAGGTTCTTCAGATTCTTCGCAAGCTTCTGAAGAATTCGTAATTAACAACTCACAATTGTTTTCCTTTGCTTTTGCATTCATCTGAGGTTCGTCTGTTTTCAAGTCCTCACACACAGGAGAGACAGTCGAGTCTGTTTTATTCCTGGACTGGTCATTAATTCTATCTTGCTGGTCATCCTCATCTATATCACAGTCACTAATGTCTACGGCAGTGTCAGGCTCCCTGGAATTTGATTCCAAGCATTCATGTCCAACTCGGGATACAGCAGCTGCCAACATTTCTTTGATTGTGTCTTTTTCCTTGTCTCCAAGTGTGAATGTATTTGATACAGTAGCATCTTTGTTACCTTCACCAGCACTGACTTCAGTCCCCTTGGCTGGGGCCATTTCTGCACGTTCTGTGCAGAGTTTTGATTCTGATTCTGTTATGGAATGCGACGGTAGATTGTGGTCGGTCTTACTGACCCCAGAAGCATCATCACTGGGAACTTTGCTATTGTCATCAGTTTCAATTTCTGTCGTTGGATTGACTTCCTGAGAGTTGACCACTGAGTCTACTTTCTTGGAAACAGTTTCCTGCTCAGGAGAACTTAATGCTGAATCATTTGGTATGTCCACAGGGACAGCAGCACCATCAACTGCATCTTGCTTTACATTCGCGGTGCACTTTTCTTCTGTTTTATCAACCATGGTAAGCTTTTCATCTCTTTTGTCAGCAATGGTCCACTTTTTGTCTGTTTTGTCAAAAATGGTGCGCTTCTCCTCTGTTTCATCAACCATGGTGCACTTTTCCTCTGTTTTGTCAACAATGGTGAGCTTTTCCTCCGTTTTGTCAACAATGGTCCACTTTTTGTCTGTTTTGTCAACAATGGTGCACTTTTTCTCTTTTTCATCAACCATGGTGCATTTTTCCTCTGTTTTGTCGGCAATGGCCCACTCTTTGTCTGTTTTGTCAACAAAGATGCACTTTCCTTCCGTTAGGTCAACAGTGGAGCCCTTTTCCTCTGGTTTGTCTTCAGTGGATATGTTTTCCTGAGTGTGTGAAGTGGAATCAAGCTCAGTTTTAGCATATTTTGTTGGTTCGTTCCCGTCAGCCATCTCCAGTGGCCTCTTTCGGTCCTTCCCTTCACCGTTGGTCAAGACACTGACACTGTCATTGCTGATGTCTGAGAACACTTCTGGGACACTGTGGTCGGCTGCAGCGCCATTGGACATGTTGACTTTTTTCTCTGGAGATGGCTCCCGTGAGCTGGGGGTGCTGCCTTGGAGCGACACGGGAGAGGGAGCCCCGGAGCTCACACTGCCGTTCCGACCCTGACCATTCTTAGACGTGGACTTCTTTGCCACGTTCTTGGTCTTGAGAACTGGTCAAATGGAAAGAACTCATTGTTACGCAGACACTTTGTTTGCCTAGCTCGGCTTTCATTCAGAGATGGTATGATTATTGGTAATAGAATGTAACTAAGGTTACGAGTAGGAGTACTGTAAAATTTGGACTGGTGATTCATGTGGCGGATTTGACAGCGAGTATTTAAGTAGCAGATTTTAAATAGATAAATGTCAAAACAGATACCCGGTTCTAAAAATGTCAAATTAAATCTCCGCCAAATAATACGGGGGTCAAATCCGCCAAATTTAATAGCCGTCAATATCAGTATTTTCACAGTACTTTATATCATCATATACACATTTTACCTCCACATGGCATGGCAGATGCCAGGTTCACTGGATCTTCAGTCGCCGACATCATCCTACAAGCAAAGGAATGAATACTGTAAAATTTTGAAATATTAGTGGGCATTCATTTTGGTTCTTGAGGTGCATGTTGAGTCCTTCATCTTTTTTGGCGAGTTCCAGAGTATTTTCAAGTGTCAACAAAGAATGTTGCCAGACTAACAGTTAGGTTTGGCATTTTTGCACAGGATCCAAATTCGGCAAATAAATGCCAAACCAGCTTTCACAGTACACAAATGGCAGTATCAAAGATGTGATCATTATTAACCCTTTGCCGGCTGGAGTTGCATTACCTTTTGACCTCCGGCTAGCTGGAGTTGCATTTTCTTTGCGTTTTTAAGGCCCATGTATAAGTCATTGAAATGTTCATATCTTCGTTAATATTTGTAACACTTCCATTCGTCATATATCACCAGAAAGAGGAGGACATTCTGATTGAATAATTAGTTTTGTATAAAATATCAAACCCACTGATACCTAAGAATTCTCATATTAATTCAGATTCTCACGGGCGACTCCGAAATTAGCTCAGCTAGCATAGGGTTAAACCAGTATTGAGCAAATGAGAGCTCAAGAAAACAAAAGCAGGACATGCCTTCTGTGCAACATTTCAAAAAGCGAATAAAAAACTGAAAATATTGTAACCACTCGTGTCAACGAAAGCGTTAACATTGTGGCATCAATGAATAATATGAGGATGATATTTTGATGGTTATGTTGTGTGTCACTCCTGTTCATATTATATTTAATTCATGCATTGAGCTACCAACATACATAATTGTGCATTGAGAACATAACAGAATACGATGAGTCATTTGTGTATAATGTTGAAAATGTATATTGGAATGCATAATAAAAGTATACCATAAAATCTGTAGCATTCTAAAAGGTTAGTTCTGACATGTTATGTTTTCCCCCAGATGGTATGGTGCTGCCCTCTTGTGGAGTCATCTTGTTCCAAAGATGCTGATGAAAGTTTGTGCCATCAGTATTAAGTAGGGTTATTTTGCCTTTCTTTTGAATGCTTCTGACTATAATGAAAGTACTGGTATAGATTTCACAGTTCATACATTGTCTTCATTACGGTTTATTAAAATGAAGGTAGCATAATTTACCTATATTTCCAAACACCATAAAATTGCCCTCAATGTCTATCTTGTAAGTTTCATACCGGGTACATTGTGTATGGAAGTGTTTGATTGTCTGTTTGTAGAAGAAAGCACACTCAGCAATTATTCATTTGGTCATCACACTATCATGCATCATTATTCTTCACCTATATCATTGAATTACCGATGAGCTTTCCAATACGTGTGATGCTTATAAATACCAGTAAATGTTTTCATTTGGTATCGAGCTATTGGCAGTAGCTTTCCACAGTTTCCTGGAATTTGATCAATAAGTGTGCTGAACATGCTCCAGGTGACAATGTGATATACTAGTAACTGAACCATTATAAAATGTGAAATGTGGTGTGTATGGATGAGTAATTTCATTAGTGAAAAGAGACAAGCATCATTCTTGATAAAAATTCTGAAATTGATTGATACTCCAAAATAGAACTTAAACTGTAAATAAAAAAATTAAGTACACAGTATCATATACTGTATCATCAATATGGTCAAGATGAATTATTAATAGTATTTATTGAATATTGACTAGTATTCAAACATATTGAATATCCCGGACCTTCCCGGTACTGAAGGTGCACCACGTACAATTGTTCACAAACTACAGTTAAATGTTAGTCTATCTATACCCTGGTAATAGCAAATTTAATGTTCGATAATAAAATTGTAAATTCAGTTTATTAACAATAAACTAATATAGGCCTGTCAGTAATATAAAGCTAAATTCTATTAATTAAACACATGCATGAATTCCATTGAATATACAGTCCTTGTATTTGTATTGATATACCATGACCATAACATTATTGATTACCAAGTTGCAAATGTAATTGATTTGAAGGCATGATTATAAATAATATGACTGAGTTCATATATTCATTGACAAGTTAATTATTCCCCAAATATTATAAGTTTGTGAAAAACATTTTATCATGAGACTGTAAAACACTTTGACCAATCAGATCACTCTATGCCGCGTGAGGCTATTTTTACCGTGGGAGTTGTAAGGGACCATCTCAAATGTTGCACTGATCAAATATGCAGACGACGTGGTTTGTGTATTGACCCACTTCTATGCACCGAGCTTTGTTCGGGCCCCGTTCGGTAGCCATTTTGTTTCTTCTTCTTTACGCAATATACTTGTAGATCACCGTTGTGAATGTTGTACTTCAATTTCATACTGAAGCAGAAAATTGTTTGTTGATACTTAGTTTATGTGGCTATGTAATTGTCATTAGGGCCTATTAATGAACAATCACATGTGTACAAATCTGGCAAACACCATGTTCATTCAGTAGAATATTGGTATGTCTATGAAGATTAGCTAGAGTCCAGAGTCAGAGTGCAGATCGAGATGTGTAGAAATCCAAAAGTCCTGATTGGAGCATAGGAAAGATGCATGCAGATCCACAAATCTCCTTTCGGTATATATACGTGTGCTCGAGCTCTTGCTGAGCTCGCCGTTACATACATTTGTATCAGTGACGAGACATTTCATGGTTTGGCGCAATTACCGATTTAGTACAATTTAGCCAGCAAATATTGGCAATGGAGCACAAAATATGGCACGCACAGATCTGTCTGTCCCTTTCAACATGTCACCAAGAACGTTGCGCTGTGTGTACATTTACTAGTACTGCTTTTCCCGTCCTTCCTTTAGTTCCGCTGTCATCATGCACATGTTGTCATCAAAGCACCTCGTCGCCGTCTATCCGACGAGTTTCATCTAATTCGGATCTCAATAGGGCAACAATTGGAAATTCACAGGATATAGTTCATAGTGTATGCACATAGTTCATAATGTATGCACGATTCCATGGAGAATACATTCCATATCTTTGCCCGTATTATCTCAGATCAGCTACATCGTGACCGAATAGTTAATCCCATTGGCCGAACTTGACATTTGGTGGTGCACATTATTCGAGGTGAATATACTAGTACGTGAGAAATCAGTGCAATATAACACAGTTTCATTTAAAAATACAAGAAGCGAAACTTGGCATTCTGGGTCGTTTTGTTGGTACTTGAACTGAACCGATCTCTGTTGCTGTTGTCCTTGTTCTACTCATCATCCCTACAGTATATTCCGATCCAAAACATTATTTTAGTTGAATGAAATTATACAGAGGCTCATTTATGATAATCTAGTTCTATCAGTAATAGGTTACCTGATAATGTATTTCTGGTATGTAATTGAAGAGTAATGATACGTCTTAAAATTGGTTACCCAATGAAGACGGTAAGTTATATTGAAACCGCATTGAACTTTTTGTTTTTGTTGTAACAACTGTACTTGATTGATTGACAAAAAGTTCAGTATCGTCAGTATCACAAACTAAGTACATGTACCAACGTGGGTATTCTAATGAGGTCACGTGATCAGCGGTCTGTGTTTGAAGCCTATGACGAGTTTTTTTTCCAGCAGACGATCGAGCGATGTTGGCACGTTGCCAACAAACGACCGCTTTGTGTACCGTCTGCACGCCGCACTGCAAAGCTGCGTGGCTCACTCACCTCGGTAAATGGGCAGCCATTTTGAAAACCGTTACATATAATTTGTTCCCAGGAAGTGTGATTTATTCAGCTTGTTATGTGTATACAGTACAATGAATACGATTCGATATAGGATACAAGTATCGTCTTCAATAAACCGTTTCCCCCTTGGGCTCGGGTTGGTGTGCAATTGTGGATCCTCGACAGACCTGATGCATGGGTACCAACATGTAGCCTTCTAGTTTCAGGCGTCCTCCCTTTTTAGATGCTTTTAAAATATTTTTCTTCAAGGAAGATTGACCCAGCGAAACCCAATGTGCCTGTGTCAATAGGCTACATGTAAACGATATACCTTAACGTAACGTTCCTAAAATCAATGAATTATCTTCTACGATCATCGTCATCATCTTCATCTAGACAGAATATCCCGGTTCAGCCAGGACCTATTTTTTGGGCTAATTAGAAGGTTATATAGGGCCTACTAGTCACTGCCAATGGTCTCACATGATATCTAGGCCTATACTCGATATTCTTGCACCTGTATACAGATGAACCAGGCAGCAAATCCACAGCCTGCTTCTAATGTTGGTCTAAAAACCCAATCGATATTTTATATCTAGCCTAGTATAATGCTGATTATTGCACGTATATTTTCGTTCACCAGAATGCCAACACTTCTGGCTGCTATCGGTATTTTGTAGGCCTATTGTCACGGTAGCGCATCCCATCGTGTTTATGACAGCCGTTGGCGTGGAGGATCTTCATCTATGGAATCTATCCATGCAGTGGAATTCTTTATCTAGTAGGCTAACAATGACATGATCGAATATCAATTTCTTTGTAATCTTCCGAAAAGGGCAATACCTCATCGTTTGTCAGGCAGAATCACGCCATTGCTTAGGAACGCAGATCTATACTCTAACCTTTGCCCTTGAAAAATCGATGCATGATCGCTTGGTAGATAATATAGCATGGTTAGTTGTGGGTGTACCGGTAGATCCTATACTACTCAGGACTGTGGCGGTGGTGCATTGGGGCATAAATATATGGTCACCGTACATTTTTCTCAGTTCGCCGTCAAAATTCATTGCCGCGTGACCTCTAGTCCAAGTGTCAAACATTTCACTTCATACGACCTTGACATTGACACCATATCAGCCTATAGCCTTCGATGATGTCAGGTCAGATCCACTAGCTCTGAGCGCGCTTGTCCTCAGATGACCAAAGGCAAAAATTCACATCCTACATTATATGGACACTATTATAGCCAGATGATGCCGATCGATATTTCATCCAAAACTAAATCACAATTAAACTGTCATTAGGAAATATATGCAGCGAAATATATCGGGAGGATATCATTGCACGTGCCTTTCTTCCCGCCTGACGAGGCAACTGACCCGAGCCAGCGCAGCCCGTGGCTTCATTTGCATATCAATCACGTGACTCGAGGGCCCATCTCAAAAGCGCAGCGTGATGTTTTGAAAAGTGCTCGGAAACCAAACGGTCTTGTTTGGGGAAATTGTAGCACGCCGCACCTGTATATCACCATAAATTCGTACAGGCTGATAACTGATACACCACAGATACAAAATACGTGGATGACAAGTCGACACATGACGTCAACATCGCACATTTGTCGACGAAACTGGTGATGTCAACATCGACAGAAAACCGGCCATTACGGAACCGTTTTATGTTTGTGAACACCATAGAAAATCGGATTGAATGCACATGGATTCTAAACAAGTTAGTGTCAAAATACACATATATCTGAGACATACTTACGCATTATTTCAGTCGAAGGACACCGACTACGTTCATGCTTCTTGTCGAGTTTACATAAAATGGCCGCTGTTTAATGTTGTTTGTGCGCATGCGCGAGGTGCCGAAATATGCTAATTAGGTGTTCCTCGTGGTGTTCAACAGAACAGTTCAGCAGTTCAGGGAGGTTCAACACTTTCTTCACGTGGAGCAGATTTTAGGTATATTTTCTCCCTTGTAGAATGATGGGTGTCCTAGATATTGACCCCGTGTGTTGTGCTCGTTTGTGCACCCAATAAATCTCTCTGGCAGGCATCATAGGCTAGGCTGGGTGGAATGGCATGCCTCACGCGCCACCCATTCTGTCTTCTGAGGAAGTAGGGCTGCGCCAAGCCCGAATTCGAACCGTTGATCTGATGAATGGATCTACTAAAAAAAGTATTTAGTATTCAAGAATAAGCTAGTTTGGCCAGCCTAGACCCAATGAGCTGGTGTCAGACCAAGTTAGTCCCAACGGTTCAGTAGAGTCAGCTTCAGTCGGTGCGTCACCGTGCGTGTCTGCTTTCGGGGAAGACATCGGTAGATACATGTATGTAACGTACATGAAACAGAATCTACACGGACAGGATTCGTGCAGAATATTTCTCGGAGAATTATCCAACCATGCAATTAGGCCCTTAGTAGGTATAGGCCTGTGCCTTATATGTTTAACTATTCTGGAAACTGCTTGAGATACTCTAATATAGCCTAGGTCTAAAGAATTTTTCATCTTGTCCTATTTTCGAAACATTCCCCACTTTCGGAGCCGTATCCACGTGTACGCTGAAGGTGGATGCGTGACATGAGTGTGTTTCAGTGCTTCGGAAAAGTTCCGACTTTTCGACAGTTTGTTACATGGATGATCGTGTGATTCACATTCTCGACCGGGTATAGACCCTTTATAAAGTTCGATTATATTAGAGGTCCACATTGCATGGAGATCGGTCACATCGCACGTGGAAAGAGCGCTTCGTACTGCCAAAAGTAACCAAGAAATCGAAGACCATTACTCTGTTCATAGGGTGCATTTACTAACTTCGTATATATATCTTTCGTATGGATATACCGATATCTCCGGGGTGAGGCCTACTAATTACGGATACATTGAATTTCATATTTTGATATATATAATACAGGGCATTGTCTCATGCTCATTGTTCAGCGCCAGTTGCCAATCGTTTTACTTCCTGAGCTACTCAACATGAGATTCATGGAAGTGAAATGGCCAAGATCAGGCTAAAGAACGAGCCGAGAAATGGCTGTACATGTATAGGCCCTGCATGATTTATGCAAACATTTGGCTGTTTACTATACTCAAGTTCAACACAAAACCTCATATGATTTTCGGCAATAACTTCTTTTAGGATGGTTGGATCAATTTGAAATTTTATATGCTTTCATTTGGCACAAAACCATATTTTTTCACCTAATTTCAGACTTGTATCTTGAAAACTGAAAAAGTTGGCAATCTACCCCAATGTTAAATGTTGGGCACTAATCGGATCACAGGAATTCAAGGAAATTTGGGGATTTCATTATCTTTATTCTGCAAAGAAATGTAATATGAGGAAAGTTTTTGAGTTTGAAGAATCATATAGGTGTATTCTAATAAAATATCATTCTTACAAAGTACTGTGCAGCGTGAACATCGAACAACATGCCAAATTCTGTTCAAACTTGCAAATTTCACGTTTGATGTGAAATTTAACATTGGAGTAGATTGCCAACTTTTTCAATTTTCAAGATAGAAGTCTGAAATTTGGTGAAAAAATACGGTTTTATGCCAAATAGAAACAAATAAAATTTCACATTGATCCGACCATCCAAAACGAAGTTATCGCCAAAAATCATATGAGGTTTTGTGTTGAACTTGAGTTTAGTACTGGTAATTACCGGTGGGTGAGCTTTTAACTATAGTTTAGTTATTTATGTGCAGTTTTGTTTACAGTTTAACTTACACGACAATAAATATCGCGTGTAGCATATCAATTATAGCCTGAGTCATTTCGGTGAACGACAAATATGCCAATTTAAAATGTGGTTTTCCACCACGCATTTCCACATTCCTATATGCTGGGTACATGGAGTGGCGTAATCAAGGGTCAAACCATGGAAATAGTGTGGATATGTAGTGGCGCCCCCAAGTGGATGCTATCGTGTTTCTCTCGGTCGGCCTCGTGATGCGATGGAACATTTCAAAATGGCGGGAGCAGTGTAGTGTGGGCAAATGTCCCCAAGGTGCATAATCACCTCCTCTCGAAACACGATCAGCTGATGCCTTGTACCTTGCGACAGCCTCTCGGTGAACAGAAATATGCATATGCTATAAAGCGATGCAATCAAGAATCTGAGCTCTTTGTCTGAGCACGACTAACACCAGATGAAATGCATACTAGTAATTGAATGATTCTATTAAAATATCACTATATACATGTATGATATATAGTCCTGTTCACCATTCGTAAATAACCTGGTGATCACGTCCAAATTGTACCATTGTTCGCAACAGAGCATTAAACACGAGTTGATAACAGTTCAGCGATAACTATAAATAACACTGCCGCGGTTGGTTTTCGAATAGCAACATTGGATCTCGTGCCAGCAACAAATTCATCGCTCATCGACGATGCCGAAATCACGCTTCTCGCTATAAAACAAAACGGCAGGATACTTCGTCACAATCACATTACAAACCTGATCTATATTCACGGTGCAATGTAGTAGTCTCGTTTTTAAAACCGATGTACAATCATCTTCCAACATGGCTTCCCAGCAAAGAACGATAATGTAGATATATACACGATCCAATGACCTTGTCCAAGTTGAACAAATTGTCTCTCAAGACATGGTCATAAAGTCATAATGTACTGTAGAATGTTAAAGGTATGTTTTCTAATACTAGTACACATCACACATTTACATGTTTTTTGCAGTGTGTAGTATATCATCGAAAAGTAGGTCACTGTTTTCGTTAGCGTCGTCGTGATTAGCTTTAGTTCGTTTTACACATTGAAAAACCGAACGAAATACTGCAGACAACGATATAGTTTCTGGTTCATACAGTGGGGTTTTCTTCCAAGCTGGTGCAATGTCGATCATTATTATATAACTATAATGTTACTTGCCCACATTACGCTATTTTTGCCTTGGACGATAACAGCGCTTGGTGGCAAATACCAGGACAGCTATCAGGGCAAATACTGGCCAGTACTTAGTATTCAGCTTCGGGCTATATGTAATACTGCATGGTGAGCTCGGGCAAAAATCAGGACATGTATTGGAAAATAGGACATTGTCTACAGTATCGTCGTTCCGATCTCTCCGTGCGCAGTAACTGATATTGATCCATGATCTCAAGTATCATGTGAATATCGATAAAACATGACCTTCACCATGTTTGTTCACCAGGCAATTGAAAGTATCCAAGTATAGCCACATCTATCCAAATTACCCAGATGAGGGCACATTTGTAGAACAATATGCATCTACTGCAAGATAATACTGTA
Source organism: Terebella lapidaria (assembly GCA_949152475.1). Taxonomy (NCBI): domain Eukaryota; kingdom Metazoa; phylum Annelida; class Polychaeta; order Terebellida; family Terebellidae; genus Terebella; species Terebella lapidaria. The sequence continues at coordinate 88,067,144 of OX424555.1, forward strand.
GACGATATAGGCCTACACTGACGATAACCAATGCTCCATCGTCATTGAGGTATCGCTAATCAGATCCCATAACACTGTAGTCACGTGCATGTATACATCATGGTTATGGTATACATATATTTTCACTGGATGTAATCAAACAATTCTTGTAAACATGGGTGTTGTATTCCTGTCGCCAGCACCATGACATCTGTATTGTCCGTTGACCATATGATATACTGCATATCATACGAGACCGATACTGCACTGTCGTATAACAGAATCGACATTGCAAGTGTATTATCATGTGACATCGTACTAGATGTATATTAACATATGGTTACGTATGATATTTCACATGTTAGCTGTTATATAATAGTCTTGTTATGACTGCACATGTTATGTAGATATCTATGTGCATTGTGCACATGTGTACATGTATATGCACAGTCACTGTATTGAATATAAAGACACTATATTAAAGTGCGCGTACACGATTGAAATGTGTTCCGATACGTATTTCATATCTGGTACATGGATTTCGATTTATTCGTGAGATGTTGAATCATCATTGTCTACTAATGAATGTACTACTAGTATACATGTAGAACCATTGCTCATACCACCGACACTGGCAGACTGGGACTCAACGGAGATAATACAATTCCACTGAGTCAGACGTGAATACATGTGCAATATCGGTGCAATATGCGGCAGTGAAGAGAAAGTGGGAGAGAGGCGTCTGCGAACTGTGCCATGCCGTGTCTGAGCAGCCTTGGGCCAGCCCTGATAATGATTGCCTCTGTGCGATATGTCGTCGTTTGTGCCTGTTAAACAATGGTTCTGGCTGTAATTCATTGCCAGAAGGAATTTCTTGCCGTTGCAATGGTCGAATAGCATGCCTGATCATATAGTACGTGTGTTGCATTATCATATAAGTACAAAGACACTATAAGTACCCAAAAATAAATGGAAACCTAGCACAGAAATTTAATTTAGCACAGTTAAATTTATACTATGCATGGATGCATGTAGAATTAGTACGTGATATAGAATAATGGATGGTCAGTATGACATACATGTATGTATTCATGTGAAACTGTGTACCTACATATTCTTGTGACATTTTCATATGATGACAATGAACTTTATTTCGCAGTGTCAAAATTATACTAGTATATCATATTCTACTATTATTCATGAACTGGGCGATGAAAATGAGTGCAATAAGGGACCACTCCCTTGTTCATGACATGTAGATACTGCATGTACTGTATCGTTTGATAAAACTGCGTTGGGTGAGACTCCAATTCACACTTCCGATGATACATGAATATTGACACTTCCAAATTTATTAGCCAATCAAAGATTGGCAGATAACATTGTGAAATATTGTTCCAAAACGCAGAGATGCGTTTCAAGTCCCACAAACAAACCAGCCCGGTATATTGTGGGATTTTTCCGCGATTGCCAAGGGGCGTGGCCTGTTGCTATGTTGTCGGAACTATCAGAAACCATGTCTCTCTATATGGGTTTCTGGAACTATGTATTGAAGGTTCAAGTATCATTATTTTCCAATGTTGCTGTGTGTACTTAGTACATCATATCTGTTGAGTTCGCGTTTGGAGTTTGATGTGTATCGTGTTCAAAATGAATTGTTCACATGACTCCAAAAACTATCCCATTTTACATTTGTCCGTGTACCATAATATAACTGTTCATGTAAAGAAACTGAACAAGCAACAGTCAAACTGGAGAAAACAAACGGACATCACCTTGAACATTGGACGACAGGTATTTCATACACGTATCACTATGCCATCGGCACATGTTTTATTCGTGCTGTTTCATCGCTGTATATAATAGGCATAACGCCTACCTCCTACATGTACATGGATTTTATTGTAGACTAATTTTAATGATTGGAGCAGGTACTCATTAAGAAGGTACTAAACGGTACCAACGACGAGCGGTCGTACATGCATGTGAAGTTTTGCACACAACACAGTAATACCACATGTATAGGGGAATCATTAGTACCGAGTACCATGATAGTATTTGAAGAGCCATCAGGTCAGTTACAAGACGCCAGTTACCACGTACAGTTTGATAGTATACGTAAACAAGCTCTAGGTCAATGTGTAAGGAGATATACAAATAGTTAAAGCTATAATCACTTTTAGAATTGACAAAATTTATTCATTCTGCGGTAGCTTTATTTTGTCTATAGAATGAGATATCGTACAAATTTGGGTCTGAAAATGTGTATTACGTGCCTAAATTGAGTTGCCAAATCAAGATTCAAATCATTTTTTTCCTCAAAGCGGCCCGCCTTGCGAGCGATTTCTACACACAGTCTCGTGACGTCATTGGTATTTGTGTAGATACTGTGGCAACCGGCAATGTAGGCAGGCCGATCATTATCTATCCACTGTTTTCATGCTCGATTAACGGCAATTTTCTGAGTATCTGTTGTCGAACTGTGCATATTTTCTATATATTCCTGACTCTCTCGAGATGTAGTTTTAAGTTTGCGTGACAAACAAGAACGCCAAATTTGGCTGATTTTAAAATTGATTCCAACTTTAATAGAAAATTGTTCAAGATTACTTGAATATTGCCGTTCTAGCATGATCAATGTGTGACAATACAGACTGAATAGGTCTATCGACTTTTGAACTTGATCGAGCTCTATTTGTGTAGTGTAATCGTAAAACGTATATGCATGCATAGCATCATGATATTTGTGTGCTTAGCATGGATGTACATTTGACACGTTCATGGTGTCAAGTCCCACGTATAATGTAGCGCTTGAGGACACCAAAGATATAGCGAGCATGTAAACTCGATTATTAAGTACAACCTTTAGAGAAGGTTACTGTATAGCAGCTTTGCCCATAGCGAAACATGATGCTGACGTGTTATGACCTGGGGTCCGTTTCACTAAGATAGCGAGCTCGTTATATAAAGTCCTCCTTGAAGTTTTTGACAATGGAAATGAAAACACAGAAATAACTATGACAACATATTGTTAACGATGGATACAACGAGCATTTTTAACGATGGAAATCTTAATGATTGATAAACCCTCGTTATTAACGAGGATTCTTTAATTTAACGAGAATTTTGCTGCTAACGAGCTCTTCATGATCTTAGTGAAACGGGCCCCTGAAGACGATATACGTAACGCCGGGATAAAACGTGAAATGCTATTTAATAATATTGTGTGGCGTGCGTGTTTCCCCCTCGTCACCTCATTCAGTATTCATGACGTAAGGACGTTCTGGGTCTGTCGTCAAGAGCTCCGGGATGATGTGCCGAGTATTGTTCGTCTGCTACATGGTTTCTCGCGAGAGACGTTTTTATATAGATCTACTATAAAAAGTACGGAGGCGGCACCACCCGCCCAAGACTTATTGATCAACAGCGCTTCGAGTCGATGCCACCCAGAATTATAATGTCAGCCTTGTCAATTGAATACTGGATGAAATTATAATAGTGTGTTATATACCGGTGATGTGTACAACCAATATGAACTCGCCAAGCAATCATCGAAGTCATATTACAATATTGAATTAGTGTTGATGTATATTCATAATATAGTAACAAGTATTTAGTACACGAGCATTTACTGGTAAACTTTCTGATGTAAAATATATATCTAGCATAGTATTTTTAAAAATACTGTTTTGTTAAGCTATTGGATGACATCAGAAACCCATCTCTTATGGGTTTCTGATGACATGATTATGTCTCGCCAAAATATCCATTTAGTACCCCAACGTCAGTGTCTCGACTTGCTAACATCGTTCGGTATAGACACAGGCATTCTGACACGGAAACATACACCATTTCCTCAGCACATGTGTTGACGAGTGATATCAGTGACTTGCCAAAAAAGTGTACTGCACATCGGTGCGGAAGTATCACACGATTCACAAAAATTGAATCATGCTTCATGTAGAGAGGAGTATATAAGACGCAACCAATAAATAATTCTAAAATACTGAATATCATGGTATATTTCAGAAGAAGCAGATGAATTGGACTCGGTTTGAGCAGGCCTGGGCGTCTGGCGCTGAATTGGACACTCTGCTCGATTTGAACGACGACACCACGAAACCAGGTTTGTCACGATTTTACTTTACAGTATGCGTCACCAAACATGCACTGAAAGAAAACGAGTAGAGTCTGCGGTGGAATGCAGTATCGAGGGTATTACATTGTGTTTTTGTCGTGACATGAGGGTCGAGTAGCATGATGAATCAGGGTCCGATATATTTATAACTGCCACGAACTGTAACGAAATAACAATGAAACTCAATGCGGAAAGAAAGATCGAAATATGACCATGTGCATTTTTTTGGTATGTAACGTTACATGCCCGGTGCAGTTATTTTGTTGTTCTCAGATGTGACGTCAGTCGCAGGGTGATCTACGTAGGAGAATTTAAATCTCAAAATTTCGTGATTTTCCATGCACCCATATTGAGTAAAACATCATGACATTATTCATGCAGTTCGTTAATGAATTTGCCTTTCGTGTATTTACAAGTAAAATGTGATATAATGAACGTGAAATTAATGTGAAACGAATTACATGTTATATTTTCTCTTTGCAGAATCCGCGACAGCCAACGCATGTGGTGGAAATGTCAATCCTTTTTCTCGTCAGACTAGCAATTTGATAACCCATCATCCGCAATCCGATACGCCACTGAAATTTGTTTATCCTTTAAAACGATACGGATCTACTTCAAAAACAGGAAGCGTCTCTGGCCAATCAGTGGATTATTTATCGGACGTTCACCCACAAGACACCGTCGAGTGTTTGACTAGAAAACCGGACGTTAAACTGGAACAGACGCTACCGTTTTGTTCGTCTGCCGACTCGGAATCGATTCTAAAACAGCTTGGCGCAAGGAATATAACAGGAAATAGATGAAATAAAAGTGTGTTGAGAAAAAGAAGATGTTTCCCCTGTTGTTTTGTCTTCCTGCCACGGAAATGATACCAAAGTACAAATCCATAAATCAGCACCATCGAATCGGAAATAATAACATTACTATATATACGTAACGTAGGCTAGATGTGGGCGGTACTGGTGATATTGGTTGAGATAAAATCAAGTACAGTAAGTAGGGCTCTTGTTTGAGCTTCACAAATTAATCACACAAGGTGTTAATATTGCCACGTCAAATCACATTGAATTAGCTGGATTAAGAAGCTACACGGTATGTACAATACATACACGTATGCTCATGGTGTGGTGTATTAACATTGTATTGGAAGTTGTTGAATTGGCTCCTGACGCTATTAGGTGTAAGCCTGGAAGTCCGTATGGTTCTGACAAATATGGTTGTTTGAAAAAAATACTATGGTATGCTCCGTGTTATTTTCAATCATTTACAGTATGCCATGTTCTGGTACAATATAGCGGTATACGAAGCGATATATACATAGAGTGTACTTCAATGCTCGTGCAGAAAGACATGTATTGATTGGAATTGTATTTAAATCAATATCAATGGAATTCAGATGCTTTGTACACACTGGACATAAGAAGTGGCACCCTTGCATTATGAGACACACCGCAGTGCCTTTTAAACTCGTCTGATTTTGGTCAAAAATGACCTATACTGTAACTAAAATGAATATTTTTTTTCTGTTATTGTTGATAACATACTTATCAACATAACATGTGGTCGGGTGGGGTGGTGACACTTCTTATGTAAGTGTGTGTATATACATATAACCCCTTGAAAAATCCATACCCACAACGATATTCGTACAAAATAATCCAAATACGGAGGCCCAACTAGTACATGACACGAGAAAAATTAGGCCAAGGGCCGAAGATAGGTTACCGGACAATGTTTAATATTTTAGATGTTAGCCAGGTCACTGGTTGAATTCAAGGTCAAGAGAATATTCAGCATATATAACATTAAGCATGTATCATGTCCACAGTTGATTGCTAAGCTATAAATTCAATAATCAGAGAGATATTAGCAATTTTGTGCTGTGGCCTTGAAAATGAAGGGGCAAAGGTCAATTTCAAGGTCACCAAAATATTCAATGTATATCATTTTCTATATCATGTCCACAATTTATTCCCAAGCCATACAGTCAATAGAGGAGCAAGATATGAGTCAGTTTGTCCTTGGACCTTGAAAATGAGGTCAGAGGTCAAATTCAAGGTCACGAGAATATTCAGCATATATCATTTCCTATATGTCCACAATTGATTCCTAAGCTGTAAAATCGATAATAAGTGAGATATTAGCCTGTTTGTCCTGTGACCTTGAAAATCAGGTCAAAGGTCAAATTCAAGGTCATGACAATAATCTGCATATATCATTTCCTTTATGTTAATAATTGATTGCTAAGCTGTAAAATCGATAACAAGCGAGATATTAGCCATTTTGTCCTGTGACCTTGAAAATGAGGTTGAAAGTCAAATTCAAGGTCATCAGAATATTCAGCATATATCATTTCCTATATGTCCACAATTGATTCCTAAGCTGTAGAGTCGATAATAAGCGAGATATAAGCCATTTTGTGCTCTGACCTTGAAACTGAGGTCAGAGGTCAAATTCAAGGTCACGAGAATATTCAGCATATATTATTTCCTATATGTCCACAATTGATTCCTAAGCTGTAGAGTCGATAATAAGCGAGATATAAGCCATTTTGTGCTCTGACCTTGAAACTGAGGTCAGAGGTCAAATTCAAGGTCACGAGAATATTCAGCATATATCATTTCCTATATGTCCACAATTGATTCCTAGTCTCTAATCTCAATATCAAGTGAGATATTAGGCATAACGTATCCCATTATAAAGCATAGGAGAATTTAACATGGGAAAGTCCCATTTGGGCCGAGTTTAGGGCAAAATGGCCCACTTCGAGTGATTCAAGCGCAACGAAATTTATAGACATCATAGGAGTACATATGAGGAGTCTTATGTATCAAAAAGAAAATCACTGGTTGAATTCAAGGTCAAGAGAATATTTAGCATATATAACATTAAGCATACATCATGTCCACAGTTGATTGCTAAGCTGTAAATTCAATAATCAGAGAGATATAAGCAATTTTGTGCTGTGGCCTTGAAAATGAAGGGGCAAAGGTCAAATTCAAGGTCATCAAAATATTCAATGTATATCATTTTCTATATATCATGTCCACAATTGATTCCCAAGCCATACAGTCAATAGTGGAGCAAGATATGAGCCAGTTTGTCCTTGGACCTTGAAAATGAGGTCAGAGGTCAAATTCAAGGTCACGAGAATATTCAGCATATATCATTTCCTATATGTCCACAATTGATTCCTAAGCTGTAAAATCGACAATAAGTGAGATATTAGCCTGTTTGTCCTGTGACCTTGAAAAAGATGTCAAAGGTCAAATTCATGGTCATGACAATAATCTGCATATATCATTTCCTATATGTTCATAATTGATTGCTAAGCTGTAAAGTCAATAACAAGCGAGATATTAGCCATTTTGTCCTGTGACCTTGAAAATGAGGTCGAAGATCGAATTCAAGGTCATCAGAATATTCAGCATATATCATATCCTATATGTCCACAATTGATTCCTAAGCTGTAGAGTCGATAATGAGCGAGATATAAGCCATTTTGTGCTCTGACCTTGAAACTGAGGTCAGAGGTCAAATTCAAGGTCACAAGAATATTCAGCATATATCATTTCCTATATGTCCACAATTGATTCCTAAGCTGTAGAGTCGAAAATAAGCGAGATATAAGCCATTTTGTGCTCTGACCTTGAAACTGAGGTCAGAGGTCAAATTCAAGGTCACGAGAATATTCAGCATATATCATTTCCTATATGTCCACAATTGATTCCTAGTCTCTAATCTCAATATCAAGTGAGATATTAGGCATAATGTGTCCCATTATAAAGCATAGGAGAATCTAACATGGGAAAGTCCCATTTGGGCCGAGTTTGGGCCAAAATGGCCCACTTCGAGCGATTCAAGCGCAACGAAATTTATAGACATCATAGGCCTGGAGTACATATGAGGAGTGTTATGTATCAAAAAGAAAAAAAGTTACTGAACAGATTTTGAGAAAATGCCCACCAAAGTCCAAAATCATGCATTTTTTGTCGAAAACGGCCGCCATTTTGAAAAAAATGCAAAAATCAAAAAACTAAAAAATTACTCCTTCTTGAATTATTTTAAAGTATTTTTGTGCAAAATTTCAGAAGAATTCGCCCGTAAACAAAAAAGATAAAAATGTGGACGACGACGACGACGACGACGGACGACGACGGACGACAGACGACAGACGACGGACGCAACGCCATGCCAATAGGTTATCGGACCATGGGTCCGGTAACCTAAAAACTGAACCGTTCGCTCAATTTGCATACATTTCGTTCAATATAATATATACCTTTCGCTCAATTTGATATATCGTTCACTCAATTTCATAAATCATTCGTGTAATATATGATATCGTTCCCACGGTTTGGCATACCGTTCACTCAATATATTGCTAGTAAAGCGTTCCCTCAGTTTGTGAAGTATAATGAGTGAATGGTTTGTTAAACCGAGATAACGATTTAATAAACCATTCACTTGATTTATTAAATCGTTCACTCAAATTATCAAACCATTCATCCAGTTTATTGAATCGTTCAATCAAATTATCCAACCATTAGTTCAAGTTATCCATTACTGTATATGGATTGAAAAGATTGTCAAACCATGTGAACGATATATTATAGTACAGTGAACGAATGGTTTATTATATTGTCTGAACGATTTATTATATTGAGTGGATGGTTTCATCAAATTTCATTGAATGAACAATTTAATATATGGAACAAGCGATTTAATAAATTGAGCGAATGATTCAAATTTTTCTTGCCATGTCCTATTAAGGGCTAACGATTTTTATTATGCTATGATTTACTTCAAACCATACTTTCTCCTTTACAATTTTCGTTTGTCAACGTATTATTGCAATTGATATGGAGCCGCTAGCAGGACATGGCAATATATTAAATCACTCCATATAACTAGACGCTTCCGGTATCCCCCGTAGCCCTATCATCCCTGTTGCCCCAAAATTATTACTGATTAGTGTGAAGAACTAGAGCAAGGGCTAAAAAAGATTACCAGAGAAATGTAAAATCTTAAGGAAAGACACCAATTTTTTCAACCAAAATTGCTGCATTTGTCCTTCAAGGTGTTTGAAGTTCGAATTCAAGATCACCACTGAAGTCACTGCATATGAATTTCCATTTCGATATGTTCGATAAAATAACGAAATTACAGCCAGATCAAACTTTCCACCTAAAGTTATATTTGAACGCAGAATATTTGACAAACTTGCTTCCAAGTTGAAATTCAGAGTAAAAATTGATCAAAACTGCATTTCAAGATGAAGAAATTGGAGCCAGATTGAACTTTTCAGCATGAGTTATATATTCACTCATAATATGTGCCAAACTTGGTTTCAAATTCAAAGTAAAAGTTGACCAAAACTGCATTTGAAGATGACAAAATTGGAGCCAGATCAATGTTACTACAAAAAGCTCTATTTTCACCCCAAATATATTCCAAATTATGCTCGAATGTGAAATTCCAATTACCTGGTTGAGCTCAATAATAAATATTTCTCGTCTTGATTGTTTTTATTGTGGTCAATGATAGACTTCAACTAGCAAAAAATGATGTTAACTTATTTGGTTACAGCCATGAAATCTCTACTGGACAGAACCTTTATCTTGTTGGCCCCAATAATAAATATTTCTTGTCTTAACTATTTTTATTGTGGTCAATGTTAGATTTAACAAGTAAAAATATTGTTAACTTATTCGGTTACACCCAGACATCTCTACTGGACAAAACCTTCACCTTGTTGAGCTCAATAATAAATGTTTCTTGTCTTAACTATTTTGTTGAGGTCAATAATAGATTTAACTAACAAAAATAATGTTAACTTATTTGGTTACAGCCATAAAATCGCTACTGAACAGAACGTTTACCTTGTTGAGCCCAATATTAAATATTTCTTGTCTTAATTGTATCCCCCGAACAAAGTTCGGAGGATACTATGGATTTACGATCGTCGCGCCGCCACCACCGCCTCCGCGTCCGCAGACACTTTCTTGTGAACGCGCTACAGCTTGCAAATCTGAACCGATTTTGATAATATTTTATATGGACATGTCTTATGGTGAGATCACGACACTTATCGATTTTGGTTGCCATAGCAACCAAATTGACCGATTGGCGACACATTTTGTGACAAAATCAGCAATTTCAACACCCATGGTTTGTGAACGCTCTAGAAGTTGTAATTTTACAGGAATCACTACAATATTGGACAGGCTCGTTGAGCAATGCTTAGGCACGAAACCTATTGTTTTTCGGAAAGATTGAATAAATATTAATAAGTTCATGATATAACAACGATTTCAAATATCCAGTTTGAGATCTCTGATCATTCCAATTGATTGATATCTGCAAACAAATCACACTGGACATGTGTACAAATTTACAGTTGATGGTTTTGTGTGAAGAGATTACTTTTACTGAATAAGTTAACATAAATTTGAATAGTTCAATATTAGTTTTACTAGTTAAGTTTATTACTGGCCACAATAAGAATAGTTAGGCAAAGAAACATTTATTATTGGGCTCAACAAGGTGAAGGTTGTGTCCAGTACTGACTTTATGGCTGCAGTACCATTGATATTCGTGAATAAGTTAACATTAGTATTGCTAGTTAACATGGTTAGGTCTATGACTGAGCACAATAAAAATAGTTAAGGTAAGGGACATTCATTATTGGGATCAATGAAGAAAAGGTTGTGTCCAGTAGTGATTTTATGGTGTAGTATCATTGATATTAATGAATAATTTAACATTAATTTGTCTAGTTAAGTCTATTATTGAGCACAATAAAAATAGTTAAGGTGAGGAACATTTATTACTGGGCACACATTATGAGTTAAATTATAACTTGCGGTGAAAGTTATATTTTCTTGCGATGAAAGTCAAATTTCGTCATCTTGAAATACAGTTTTGGTCGAATTTTACTTTGAATTTCAACTTGAAACCAAGTTTGACACAAATTATGAGTTAAAACAAAACTCATGGTGAAAACTTCGATCTGGCTCCAATTTCCTCATCTTGAAACTCATTTTTGGTCAACTTTTACTTTGAATTTCAGTTTGAAACCAAGTTTGGCACATAATATGAGTTAAAATCCAACTAATGGTGAAAAGTTCGATCTGGCTCTAATTTCGTCATCTTGAAATGCAGTTTTGGTCAACTTTTACTTTGAATTTCAACTCGAAACCAAGTTTGGCACATACTATGAGTTAAAATATAACTCATGGTGAAAAGTTTGATCTGGGTTCAATTTCATCATCTTGAAATGCAGTTTTGGTCAACTTTTACTTTGAATTTCAGCTTGATACTAAGTTTTGCACATATTATGAGTTGAAATATAACTTATGGTGAAATGTCTGATTTGGCTCCAATTTTGTCATCTTGAAATGCAGTTTTGATCAACTTTTGCTTTGATTTTCAACTTGAAACCAAGTTTGTCAAATATTCTGAGTTGAAATATAACTTTTGGAGGAAATTTTGATCTGGCTGTAATTTCGTTATCTTATCGAACATGTTGAAATGGAAATTCATATGCACTGATTTCAGTGGTGACCTTGAATTTGACCTACAATGATTTGAAAGGTCAATGCAGCAATTTTTATGGGAGAAAAACAATCTTGGCTTGAGCATGTGAGGATTTTACATTTCTCTGGTAATCATTTTAGCCCTTGCTCTAGTTTTTCACGCTTATCAGTAGTATTTGGGGCGACAGGGATGATGGGGCCATGGGGGTTCACCCAAGCGGTCGTAGGCGACCGGAAGCGTCTAGTTATTTTTATTGTGGTCAATAATATACTTAAAGCTATAATCACTTTTAGAATTGACAAAATTTATTCATTCTGCGGTAGCTTTATTTTGTCTATAGAATGAGATATCGTACAAATTTGGGTCTGAAAATGTGTATTACGTGCCTAAATTGAGTTGCCAAATCAAGATTCAAATCATTTTTTTCCTCAAAGCGGCCCGCCTTGCGAGCGATTTCTACACACAGTCTCGTGACGTCATTGGTATTTGTGTAGATACTGTGGCAACCGGCAATGTAGGCAGGCCGATCATTATCTATCCACTGTTTTCATGCTCGATTAACGGCAATTTTCTGAGTATCTGTTGTCGAACTGTGCATATTTTCTATATATTCCTGACTCTCTCGAGATGTAGTTTTAAGTTTGCGTGACAAACAAGAACGCCAAATTTGGCTGATTTTAAAATTGATTCCAACTTTAACTAGTAAAAATAATAGGACATGGCAAGAAAAAAGTACTAAAGGAAAATAATGTCAAACCCATAAAATCTGTACTGGACAAAACCTTTACCTTGTTGAGTTTAATGTTTCTCATCGTAACTATTTTTGTTGTGGTCGATAATAGACTTAACGTAGTCCGCTACAAACATTGAGGTAACGAAGAGTCACAATTTGAAAGTCATTTCTTGAATATTATCTCTCCAAAATGACCTATTTTATAGAGTAACTGATCACCATCCTGATAATGAAAAGAAAACAGGCGTCATCGAGCTCGTTTCTTCTAAATATTCGACCAGAAGCACAAACAATTACCTAAAATGACATGAATTATGTCATTTTGGTGCATTTTTTTGTCCATATTCACATCTTGCATCGTGTTTTCCATGCGAACGGATACGGTGACCCCCTATTTTCTTTCCAGCTTTAGGATGCTGAACATTTACTCTGTAAAATATGTAATTTCGAAGCTCTAGATTACGTTGATACAGTTCGTGCAGTTATTTAATTTTTAAAAAAAAACCTCTTTGAGCCCTCCCCCCACTGTCTGGAGCGGACTACCTTAACTAATAAAACTAACATTAACCTATTCAATAATATTGTTCTGTTTTCACTAAAACCATTAGTTCTCCATTCTGAACAAGAATCCAGTGCCATTTGCTTTCATAGTACAGGGTATTGGAGTGATCACAGATGTCAAAGTGGGTATTTTAATGGTCGTAATAAGTTAGTCCATAACCTAATTATTATTTATTCCATCATTCTGAAAAAATACGGAGGCGTGTTGCTATCAAGTGTGTAAAAATATTTATCTCGTACGTACGACTTATATCTCGTACATACGACTTAGTATCTCGTACCTACAACTTAGTATCTCGTAAGTACGACTTATCAACTCGTACGTACGAGTTAATAAGTCATACGTACGACTTATTAACTTGTACGTATGACTTAGGAACTCGTATGTACGACTTAATAACTCGTACGTATGAGTTAGTAAATCGTACTTATGAGATACTAATTCATATGTACGAGTTAACAAGTCGTACATACGACTTGATAAGCCATACGTACGAGTTAATAAGCCATACATACGAGTTGATAAGTCGTACATACGACTCGATATGTATGAGATATAACTCATACATCCAAGATAAGATATTTTACATACTTTATAGCAATACGCTTCCGTACTGAAGCGTATTGCTATCAAGTGTGTTTAAAAAATGTTTCTCATACGTACGACTCCTATCTCGTATGTACGACTTATTAACTCCTTCGTACATCATACGTACCACTTAATAACTTGTATGTACGACTTGTTAAGTCATAAATATGACTTAGTATCTCATAAGTATGACTTACTAACTCGTACGTACGAGGTAAGAAGTCGTACATACGATTTATTAAGTCGTACGTATGACTTATTAACTCGTATGTACAAGTAAATAGTTCATACGTACGAGATACTAAGTCGTACGTACGAGATACTAAGTCGTACTTATGAGGTACTAAGTTACGTGCGAGATACCAAGTCATACGTACGAGATACCGGTAAATATTTTTACACACTTGATAGCAATACGCTTCCGTAGAAAAACAATAGATTTCGTGTGCCGGTCTTTCTCATCGAGCCTGTGTGATTTCATCATCATTCATCGAAAACCCTCGCTCGTAGTGCGTTCACAAGCCATGGGTGTTGAACAGGCTAATTTGAGAACACAATGTGTCACAAATAGGCCAATTTGGTTGCTATGGCAACCAAAATCGATTGGTGTCGGGATCGTACCATAAGATATGTCTGTATAAAAAATTATTAGAATCGGTTAAGATTTGCAACCTGTAGAGCGTTCACAAGAAAATCTCTACGGCGGACGCGGCGGCGGCGCGACGGAGACAAATTCATAGTATCCGCCGAACTTCATTCGGGGGATACAATAAATCGCTCGTTCAATATATTATATCGTTCACATGGTTTGACAAACAGTTCACTCAATATACTTGACGACATGAACTGATCGAACGATTTAATAAATTGAGCGAACAATACTTTTTTTCTTGCCATGTCCTATTAGGCACCCTGGAGTGGATGTAGGGGAAGGTACATGTAGTTACGGAACGCCTGTTAGGACATGAAAATGAAAAATACATAAACCGTTCGCTCAATTTATTATGAATGGTTCGTATATTATATATTAAATAACGTATTCCATTGAATAACAGTTTGTTTGATATGGTGCCCCTAATAGGACATCACATGAGAAAAAAGTAAATTGTTCGCTCAATTTACAGACCGTTTTCTCAATATAATAAACCATTTGTTCAATTTAATATTATCGTTCACTCCATATAATAAAACGTTCGTTCAATATATTATACTATATATTTCCCACGGTTTGACAAACCCTTCATTCAATATATTGAGTTGTTCCCTCAGTTTGTGAAGTATATGGTGTAAAGCGTTAGTTAAATTGAGTTAATGATTTAATGAATCGTTCATTCAATTCATTAAATCGTTCGTTCAATTTGTCAAACCATTCCTTCAATTTACTAAACCGTTCGATCAATTTAATAAATCGTTCATTCAAATTATCAAATCATTAATTCAAGTGGTCAAGTATATTGAGTTAATAATTTGCACACCATGTGAATGATTTCATATATTGAACAATTTATCATATTGAGAGAACGATCTATTAAATTGATTGAACGGTTTACTTTGTTCTTGCCATGTCTCATTAGGGGCTCCGTAGTACGACAAGCTGTTCACTCAATATATAATTGAAACCTGAACTAACGATTTGATAAATTGTGTGAACGATTCATTGAAATAAATGAACAATTAATAAATGAAAGAATGTTTGATAAATTCAATCAATTATATCGATTCACAAACCGTTCACTCAAGATAGTTGACAACTTGGACTAATGGTTTGATAATTGAATGAAAGGTTAACTAAATTGAACCAGCAGTGAATGAACGAACGATAAATTTAATGAACAATCTACTGAATTGAAGGAACGGTTTGATAAATTGAACGAACAATTTAACAAATTGATGGAACAGTGTATTGAATCGTTAATAAATCGTTAGGGTCACAAAATGTCAAGGCTGAGAGATATCAGATTTCTTCAGATAAAAATCTAAATCATATTTTCACGTTACAAATATCCAAGCATTCCAAATGTGGTAGCAGGTATGTACCGTAATGCGATACACACATTACTGAGTCCTGGTATCAAATGCTCCATGAACGAACATCAAAAATCATGTCACGAAGGGTATTAATTAAGAGGTAGTTAGTATGTGTACCAATACCTCTTTGACATACTTGTTATACTTTTTTTTGCACATAATTCAAGTTCATTTTGGAGACTTCCAAAACAAACTTTCAAATGTCAAGCGTTTACGGAATTGTGCGTGAGTAAAATATCAAAACATAACTTTAATAAGTTTCAAAATTATAAAGGGGAAACCACAAAATTGTCCGTTGTTGAACGTCTGTATTCCACAATATAAACAAGTAACGTACAGTGGAGAGAATTATTTTTGTGGCCAGCGGAAATATGTTGGGATGGGAAAGTTAATGTGATTAATAACCCTAATTTATTGGATTAATTTGCTCATTATTCTCCATATAATAAACAAAGAAGAACATATCTATACATGTATATCCGAGCTCAGACATTCAATGGTTTTAATGTTGCCCAATGATTTGGATCAAATTGATAGTTTATGCGCCTATGTTGGTGTAAAAAATATTTGTCATCACATTTTATCACTTTTATGTCGTAAGCTATAAAAGTTGGTATCCTTTCGTAATTGTTGCCAACATCAGAGATTTAGCTCACTATTTTTGTTGCGCTCCTGTATTACGGTAAATCAACAAATATCGCAAAGCTCTCACAGTATTTGCGTTTATTTACAAGAAGACCAGCGCGACGCGCTGGCCAATAATACTCCAGTAAGAAGTTTTTTCTCGACCACACCAATATACACACACTGGACAATAGAAGTGTCACCTCTTTCCTTATGAGACAAATAGCAGTGCTTTGGAAACTCTTCTGATTTGGGTCCGAAAATGACGTGACAAAGTATTCCGCTGTTAGTGTTGATAAAACAATATCTGATATTGTTGCTGAGAATAGCTGAATATCATTGAGCACGTTCTTTATTGTTTAGTGAGTATGTTCGTCTATTAGAAAATGACTATGGGGTGACGCTTATTATGACCATTGTGACATTCGAATTTCATTGTAGCTTTGCATGAACTTTTGTTCGGAAGAATCTAAGACCTTCGAACGAGAAATTTAATAAATATATGTAATTCATACAATCCCCAGGCCCGTCGCCAGCTTTTTGGAAAGGGGGGTGCAATAAAAGAGATTGAAAGCCTTCGGTCTGGGGGTGCGGGGGGCGCCGTAAGCCGCCCGAGAAAATTTTCTGGAAATCAATCTCTGATAATTCTCCTGAGACATATCTTCAGCTTTTCTGAAGAAGAAAATGATGTCCTTATATATAATTCTATACTTGACTGAATGAATACTCAGATGCTCGATCACACATATGTGAATAATATTCAATGCTGGAAGAAGTTCAGGAGCGAAACGAGTTTCAATCGGCGGTTTTTTTTAAATGGGCATAATTTGCACCACATCGGCGGGGGTCTGGTACGGAGCCTCTGAGAGGACATGGAAGAAATATTTTTAGCACATTGTTATTGCGTTCCCTCGCAATATTATCGCGTTCCCTCGCATTCTGGATCGCGTTCCCTCGCGATCTTATTGCGTTCCCTCGCAATCCGGATCGCATTCCCTCGCGATATTATCACGTTCCCTCGCGATCTTATTGCGTTCCCTCGCATTTTGGATCGCGTTCCCTCGCAATCTTGTAGAATAACCTTCTCAGAAGTCATTGGCGTCAGCACAATGCGAGGGAACGCGATCCAGAATGTGAGGGAACGCAATAAGATCACGAGGGAATGCGACCTGGAATGCGAGGGAATGCAATAAGATCGTGAGGGAATGCGATCCGGAATGCGAGGGAACGCAATAAGATCACGAGGGAACGCCATGCGGAATGCGAGGCAACGCGATAATATTGCGAGGGAACGCAATATTATTGCGAGGGAACGCAATATTATTGCGAGGGAACGCAATAATATTGCGAGAGAACGCAATAACCATATGTCAAAAAATATTTCTTCCATGTCCTTTCAGCGGCTCCGTAGTCTGGGGCCCGCTCAAGGGCCCCAGAAGCTGAATGGTTTTTGGCGATTCCTGTGACCATCTTGCACTATTTTGGGTATCTAAAGTTCTCGTTGAGAACTTAACAGTCATGTTGACTGTACATGTACCTAGTTTTTTCACAAATCACAACTTAATACATCTTAATTAATCCGGGTTAGACGCCAAATGGACATTGCTCGGTGAATGATTCTCAGTAGGCCTAAACTTTTTTGTTAATACTTTTAAATGATCATATTTTGACAACAAAGCCACCCCACCCCATTCCCACCTGTCAGTATTCTGGGTACACTTGGTTCTATTTCAGGCGAGGGTGGGGACATGTAGTCTGTAAAGCGGGTGCATAATGACATTATTTAGCCTCAAATCGGGGACATGTTTCCCATATGCATCCTCCTCATAGATATACAATATGCTGTATACTTAATATAAAATATAATTACGGAACAGTTGGGTGCACTGAATTTGAGTGAAAACACACAAAGCCTGGATGATCAGGTGACATATTGATCTGATTTTCATACAACGTATATAAAGGGTATATATCACGAAAATTGGATATTGTTTTTTTGTTATGTATGTGAAAGCACTATTTGAACTGAACAAAATGGTATTCACAGCATATTGATATCATGATTCATTCCAAAGTTATGGCACTTTAAACATGTATATTTACAGAATCTGGCAACAGAATCTGACAGCTAATTAATATGCAAATGAGCTGTGTGACGTCGTTGACAGACTGCTTTTTAATTAGAAATTTTAAAATGGAATATTGATACCGTTTGTATCCATATTTTTTCCCAAAAATTAGTTTTTCATTTTTTTTAGTTGGAATATTCAGTGATTTCATGGATTTTGTGGTTGCCATGGCAACTAATGGCCTGGCTGGGCCCTTAGCAGCCATGGTTGCTAGGGCTAATATCTAATTAAAAACGAGATATACATGAATGAAACCATTTCACACAATAGAGTAATAGCAATATATTGAGGAATATATCAGCAAAATGTCTGAACACAACCCTTAGCAACCAATACAGGCATTGGAAACCAGCGATAACAGGATGCATTAACTTCACATGGCTCTAAATGTCAGTGATTTCTCAGGCCTGTATCGGTTGCTAAGGAGTGTTTATTGTACATTTTGTTGATCAATTACATAAAATATTGTCACTACCCTGTAATCTAAATTGGTTTGATACTTTTATGTCTTTTTAAACTTGAATACCGGTCTTAGCAACCTGGTTGCGAAGGGCCAAATCAGCACATTGGTTGCCATGGCAACTAAAATTGACATGCACTCGCTGACTATTCCTACTGAACGATATAACTGATAAGTTTTAGTGACCTAACATAAGCTTAAATGCCTAATTGTGACATGTTTAAACGCCTCAATAAAAATCAATCTGTCAATGACGTCACACATCTTATTTGCATACTAATTAGCTCACAGATTTTTCAAGACTATTGGGAGAAATTTGCCGGATTCTCAATATTTAAATAGCTATAACTTTTTAACAAATCGAGATACCAACATTCTGCAGACTGTTCTATTCAGTTCAACGATTGGCTTCAAATAAGCTGATATCATATTTTCGTGACATATACCCTTTGTAGATGACAGGCCTTCGGGCTTAAAAAAGGGGGTGCATTCGCAAAAGCCGAATCCCCCCCCCCCCCACCCCCACCCCTGGTGACGGGCCTGATCCCGAGGTCACGTGAGTAATTTTCAGTTCACTGGTTATAAGACCATTATAGACCAGACTCTGACACGAGGGAGTTTATCCTACAGTTGTAGGCCTACGCAGTACATTGCGTGGAATTTGATGTAGATCAGCTGGTTAGAATATATTCGATGACATCGGATAGAACCTCCCAAATACGCAACTGCATAAATGACCCACCCTTCACCGAAGTTCTAGCATTACGGGAGAAATGAACGATCTGAGCGAATGTTGTGATATGGCCCTATCCGCAATTCCGCGGCCGCAGCAGACGCCCTGTTGTAGAACGAGGAGATTATATATGTCGAATATTTATACTCATACTTACCCGTATAAGTACGGGGAGAATAGTTATACGTATATACTTATCCAGTATACATTGGACAATGCAGATGAGAATGAAATTTAGCGCCGATCAGCAGTATTTGTTTGGTGACGTTATGACAGGATTCCCTCCTTTGGTTGATACAATTAATTTTGAAATATATGATGAACTACTAAGTAGTCTTTCTGGAAAAAAGTTTCTATAACAAAGTATATTACAAAACTTTACAAAACTCTTACAAAACTTTAATTTCCATAGGATCACACCTAAGATTCTACAAAAGTAATGTTAGGCTTAATAGTCACATCATACCCACATAAATGTACCCAATATTAAAAGCAAGCTTATTGAATTTTATTCAAAATTATACATACCTGGTATTCACAATTCTTAGTGCATGGTTGGGGCCGTTTCCTTGTTGTTGACAGGTTACTATTGAGCAGAGTTACCAGCAGATTACTATTTCTGCGAATAGGAACCCCTGCACTAAGTCAGATAATGCACGCGGACGCGGGTCTCTCGCCAATAGTGGCCTCGTGCCCTTCGGGCACTCTTGGCGAGAGACCCTCGTCCTTGTGCATTATCCTATACAGAAAATAACACACGGACAAAATCCTTCAGTGTTTGTCGGATGTTTGTGGGTTGCATGGTTTATTTTTTGTGAATACATGCACCGGTACTCGAGCTAAGTCATCACGGCACACTTTCGAGTCATAATGACACCATCCGTGGAGCAAATATCGTCATAAATGTGTGCGTTTTGATTCTATCCAAACACGTAATGATCTTGTCACCCGGGATCTTGTCACCTTGTGCATTGGAAACGATTAAAATGAGGGTGACAACTCTGAAGGACTACTCGTCTGCTAGTGGCTGTCATATGCCTATCTGGCTATAGCCTACATAAGTTAATTCATGCAGGGCAAACAGTCATTGCTACATATAGACCACCCATGCTAGGACCATAAGTACGTCTTTGCAGTATTGTCTGAAAGTCCATGTGACTATAAAATTTTCAATCACAGACGGATCCAACATTTCCTGCTGGGGAGGGCACTTTACCGAAAACCGATAGATCTACACGTCGCTGCATGGTTTAGACTAAAATTGTTTTAACGATTTAAAAAATATGTCTGTGGCACGTGCTCCCTGCTGGATCCGCCAGTGAGTTCCAACACTATAATATATGAGAGAAACTCAATGATGTTCCGATTATGAGTCATATTTTAAATCATACTGTCCAGACTTTCAACTCTTACCGGTACATATATATTAGTTGTTGGTTTGTCAGTGTAATCGGGCCAAGGAACTTTGTGTGATGTCGCATGTTAACTATAATAAAGGATACGTAAAACTGGGGTCTGACACTTTCATGAATATAATTGACCAAATAGGTTACAAGGGAATGATGTTTATACTGCCTTGTCTCCCGAGTTCATCTGTAACAAGGACTATGAGTGATAGACATTTTACTGCATCCTCCTAAAAAAAACGATGTCATCAGAAGCCCAGCTACAGGTCGGAGACCTATATTCGTACACTCTGCTAGAGCGCCGCCGTGGAGACCCGAGTTCACTGATCCGGGTCGGCCGGGTGAGGTCCGGGAGGGCGCCACACTGAGCCTGATATACAGCCCCAGGATAACGGGCAGGGCGACCGACATATTTATTACATGGAGGCTGGCGACCACGCGGCTATCCCGGGCCCTAATCCGTTACAAATACGCCGCCACCGAGTTATAACAACATTTATTTGCAGAGATTGATCACGGCCCATTCGTTACTTCATGGACAACGACGAAACCAGCGACTCGTCGGGGATTTTATGGAGCGAATAAAACCACGATTAGTTCTTGTTTTATGACAAAACAAATAGGGGCATCTATCAAATTACATCCATACACAGAGATAAAGGTATATTTCGATTCCGAGGCACCATATTATCATGCCCTATGTTTCTCCACACGTGGGCCTATCGGCTTTAGAATACACAATAGGTACATTCCAGTGTAATATATATGCTACAATGATACTTCAATATTCAATTCGATATTGAACCACAAGAACAAATGACGTATGCCTTTGCCTCATGCATAATACAATCAACACCAATCGATCGATTCCATGTTGACAAATCGATATAGATTTCAATGACTAGGCTACTCAAATTCTGATTTGCAGATAAATACTGTCTGTAATGTTTTTATTAATATATACTTTAATTAATAAGCGCTACGAACTGGTAGTCAGGAATGCCGATATTTATATCCCCATTGTATGTATGTAATGTATGTAATTTACACAAATTACTTTTACACGGTGTCAATCATGCAAGCGGTCACACTCAACACCACACTGCACCGTCGTTATACACGCACTATTAAATATGTCACTAATCGATTAAAAACATTTCACACTTAAGCACCGATGCTGGGCATTAGCTAACGGTTTGATTACGTCACTGTGACAACACTTCCGGTCAGTCCCAATTGACGACGCTGTTCTAAGTCTCGTTGGCGCGTGCGTGCCGTCGTGTCCTATGGATATCAACGCAAAACGGACAACAGCATCTGGTCACATAATACCCTCCCACCGTGCTAAATCAGGACTGCACACTACATCGAAAACTTTCAGATGGTCGCGTAATGACCGCGCTTTGTGAGCGGTCCCCTGTGAGTCGGTACCGACAGTACCTATCTGTCGGTACCTATCTGGCTATAGCCTACATAAGTTAATTCATGCAGGGCAACCAGTCATTGCTACATATAGACCACCCATGCTAGGACCATAAGTACGTCTTTGCAGTATTGTCTGAAAGTCCATGTGACTATAAAATTTTCAATCACAGACGGATCCAACATTTCCTGCTGGGGAGGGCACTTTACCGAAAACCGATAGATCTACACGTCGCTGCATGGTTTAGACTAAAATTGTTTTAACGATTTAAAAAATATGTCTGTGGCACGTGCTCCCTGCTGGATCCGCCAGTGAGTTCCAACACTATAATATATGAGAGAAACTCAATGATGTTCCGATTATGAGTCATATTTTAAATCATACTGTCCAGACTTTCAACTCTTACCGGTACATATATATTAGTTGTTGGTTTGTCAGTGTAATCGGGCCAAGGAACTTTGTGTGATGTCGCATGTTAACTATAATAAAGGATACGTAAAACTGGGGTCTGACACTTTCATGAATATAATTGACCAAATAGGTTACAAGGGAATGATGTTTATACTGCCTTGTCTCCCGAGTTCATCTGTAACAAGGACTATGAGTGATAGACATTTTACTGCATCCTCCTAAAAAAAACGATGTCATCAGAAGCCCAGCTACAGGTCGGAGACCTATATTCGTACACTCTGCTAGAGCGCCGCCGTGGAGACCCGAGTTCACTGATCCGGGTCGGCCGGGTGAGGTCCGGGAGGGCGCCACACTGAGCCTGATATACAGCCCCAGGATAACGGGCAGGGCGACCGACATATTTATTACATGGAGGCTGGCGACCACGCGGCTATCCCGGGCCCTAATCCGTTACAAATACGCCGCCACCGAGTTATAACAACATTTATTTGCAGAGATTGATCACGGCCCATTCGTTACTTCATGGACAACGACGAAACCAGCGACTCGTCGGGGATTTTATGGAGCGAATAAAACCACGATTAGTTCTTGTTTTATGACAAAACAAATAGGGGCATCTATCAAATTACATCCATACACAGAGATAAAGGTATATTTCGATTCCGAGGCACCATATTATCATGCCCTATGTTTCTCCACACGTGGGCCTATCGGCTTTAGAATACACAATAGGTACATTCCAGTGTAATATATATGCTACAATGATACTTCAATATTCAATTCGATATTGAACCACAAGAACAAATGACGTATGCCTTTGCCTCATGCATAATACAATCAACACCAATCGATCGATTCCATGTTGACAAATCGATATAGATTTCAATGACTAGGCTACTCAAATTCTGATTTGCAGATAAATACTGTCTGTAATGTTTTTATTAATATATACTTTAATTAATAAGCGCTACGAACTGGTAGTCAGGAATGCCGATATTTATATCCCCATTGTATGTATGTATGTAATGTATGTAATTTACACAAATTACTTTTACACGGTGTCAATCATGCAAGCGGTCACACTCAACACCACTCTGCACCGTCGTTATACACGCACTATTAAATATGTCACTAATCGATTAAAAACATTTCACACTTAAGCACCGATGCTGGGCATTAGCTAACGGTTTGATTACGTCACTGTGACAACACTTCCGGTCAGTCCCAATTGACGACGCTGTTCTAAGTCTCGTTGGCGCGTGCGTGCCGTCGTGTCCTATGGATATCAACGCAAAACGGACAACAGCATCTGGTCACATAATACCCTCCCACCGTGCTAAATCAGGACTGCACACTCCATCGAAAGCTTTCAGATGGTCGCGTAATGACCGCGCTTTGTGAGCGGTCCCCTGTGAGTCGGTACCGACAGATGGTCTATTTCCATTGTGTTCTTTCATCAGGGAAGAGGGCCAGTGCGACCAGTGATCCAAAACATCGTAACCTGTCACCCGAGGCAATAGCCACAAAACGAGGAATTAAAGTCCCCCACCGGGCTTAATGCGGTAAATATACCCCTCCTCAATAATAGCAGAATTTGTTCAGGAAAAGCGTTAGTCTTTTCCATCGTTTTTTGTTGCAGAGTTTAATTTCCATTTAGGTTTTTTGTTGTC
Organism: Terebella lapidaria; assembly: GCA_949152475.1. Taxonomy (NCBI): domain Eukaryota; kingdom Metazoa; phylum Annelida; class Polychaeta; order Terebellida; family Terebellidae; genus Terebella; species Terebella lapidaria. Next base: position 88,091,570 of record OX424555.1, read on the forward strand.
GTGGATCTTTTATTCAGTTGGGGATTAGAACCCCGCGGGGTGTCCTGTTCTGTCGTAGGGGACAAGACAAAGATGACTTTTGAAGCGGGGCCCGCCCAGTTTGAAGAGGGTCCCCTGTGATCTGTGAGTGCTGACCAATAAAGGCCAATCACTAAGTACTGGGCAGTGCCCGGCTCTCGCAAATATTAATTAGGTGCCAACAAGGGGAGCAGAAGGTCACTGCAAATTATTTGTGATGTTTTTGTTTCAATGATGCGAATAACAAACCCAGACAATTGTTAGTAGTTATGACAAAGCCAGGAAAACTTTTGAAGGACTACACTAAAAAATACGATTATCACGATTATAGAACACACTAAAAAGTAGGTCTAAGATATAGGCCTACATCTCTGAATGCAAAGTCGCGTTAACTTGAGATGTGACCTGTAGGTTTACGGAGAAGACCACAGTGAAGCTGGTATCGATTTCACAGCCACTGTCACGGCTCGCATTACAAGGTTCTTAACTACTTAATATTGTTTCCAGAGCGACTCGCCTGGACGGATTACATACTTATCTGATTAGAGGGGTCAGGCCCTCCCCGGTCGGTGGTTCGTCTGTCAAATCGAGATCGGTCCATGAGCAGATGGCCCTCCGAGGTAGACAAAGTCAGCAGTGTCTACATGAAGGGTCATCGCATTGTAAACTCGGGGAGTCCACTCAAAGATGTTCATGTCACCGGCAAGTATCGTTTCAATAGAGGATTCTTTAATATCCAATATTTCGTGGCATTATGCTTGCCCGCTTGAAATCTGTGCCTATTATTGTGTATATGGGGATATTTCCCTGACAGCTATTGTTGAAAACAAAAGAACCACTAAAACCGCCCATGTGCCCGTAATGATGTATTTAGTATCATGCGGGTCCAACAGAAGTCTGTGTGGTAAACTTCTGTGAATGGTTTCAAGTTTACAGGACATTTCTATACCAAATCGCCATTTGTCTTCATTATTGGAAGCATTCCAGTTTCTCTGTTTTTGCGATAAATGTCACCAAAATGGAGCTGAGTTAGTCACGGTCATTAGCTTGCTATAGACCACATTGTCGATTTCCTTCATTAAGATTTACTCGTATACCTTTTGCAGTCTGCATGTATAGATCGTGTAGGCTAGGTATTAAATACTGCACTATTGAGGGTTGTTATCACTTATTCCATGTAGTTGAAGATTCTAATAGTGGAATAATAGAAATAGAGGATTGTAATGGCCATGCTATATAGGCTTTCTATAGCAGTTTTCCATTTATCGGTAATAGAATATCAAGCCAATATATCATTGACGCTGCGCCTCATGCAATGTGGCTCCTCTGGATTCTGCACCATATTTACCAATGTTACATATTCCTCCATCGGAAATGTGTCAGTTGTTTACGTGTTATTAGGCCTACGCTTGAGTTTTGGTGTTCTAAATGCGTTTTCATAACAGAACAGTTCCAATACAACATCAGCATTGCAGATGAGCGTCACCCAATATCGTCAACCGAAGGAAAATATCATCAAAACTTAATATTGCGGAAGCACACTGCTATATCTATAGGTGACATCACTCGCTGGCCGATTACACGGGATTTATCGACGCATGTCCCGTGTGGTCCACTCGGGATAACAAATACCCAACTGTCGGACGCGGCCCCGGTCTGCCACAAGTATCCCATACCCCGGCCGGGGACCGCATCCGCCCCGGCCACCCAGGTCCCGACCTCAATTTGCCGTGTAGCCGCGAGGTTTCCGGGGGTGGACGACACCGTACCCACAAGTGGAGACATGCAAATAGGACACGAGTCCGAGTGGAGGATTGGATGGGTTCGGTTCGGTTCAGTCGTCTATGGGATAGGGAAGTGGTCCGGGTCTACAGTGAGGCCAACCCGACCCCCTCGTTGGTCACACCTTGGCATATTCCCCGCACTTTGGATGCCTGCGTCCACCGCTTTAAACCTGTAATACTCGCTAAGAAGCACCACCACCTCACCCCGAAGAAAAGAACAGCCACATTGCTATACACCCGGGGCATCTGCTATTTGTTCGAAGCCAGACAGGCGTTGCAATGGCACGCAAAGAGTGCAAGGGGATGACACCATCAATCTTTCACCCCGGGTCCCCGTCGCTTCCTCGATGGCCTGTCGTCCTTCACGCCACTCCGTCCAGAGGTATGACCTAGGCGAGGTAGACTGAAATATTTCACAAGGAAAAAACAACAAGGGCCATTATGCTCCCACGAACCTCAACGCGGCCTCCTGACACTTCTGTCATATGCTGTTTGTTTCTGGTTTGATTTTGACAAAATTTTATGCATTAAAGTGTCAGCGAGGATTATGGAGATGCCGAAGATGTTTTCGATTTGTCCCGCACTTGTCTCACGCCCGTTGACGCGATGTGGTGACACTTTAATAGCGCGATGTCCCGAATCTCCCAAAACAAACTGAACATGGGATTCTCCACCAAGAGATCACTTCCTCCTTGTCATGACGTGACGTGTGACAAAGAGTACTAGTGTATGTTTCAATCCAATGGAAACATACCTCATGTATCATGGCCCTGAGATAAAACATGACATTTGATCTGTCTGACAATCCGTGTCGAAAGTATAAGAATAAGCAACATAACATGTTCATGGGCTGGTAGCATTGTGCATACAAACGACAGCGAAAAATAGTAAAAGTGCAGCGTTTTATGCAAAATGAACGTAGAAATCCATATGAAACTAGTGTCTAGGTATCTTTCATCTTCTCAAAAAGATTGTGTGTTTCAATAAGCAATATTGGTAAAGGTAGAAACCCACAAGAGAGATCTCTCTCATGGGTTTCTGGTAAAGGTGAAACGGATATTTAAGATGGATTTTCACCGTTTCCTCAACGTCGTTATGTTGGTCGATACATGTACTTTGATTTCAACATTTCCTTGAGAAAGCCCTAACTTTTTCTACTAACGAGGAAAGTTCTTTGATGGTTTGTGCTCTGTAACTTTGTTCTCGTCTAAGTTCTTATCATCCGGACACGCGCTGAAATTGTCGTGACAGACTCAATGACAGGCGAGCATACGTCACGCGGACAGGAGCACTAAGCTCCGCATCACGGCCACAAAGGACGACAATTAAACTCGGAGATGTTCCAGTGGAATTACTCCTTCTTCGTCCCGTCTCAATCTAGAAACCGCTCGCTCAGATGGTCATAAAGCGTTCCCAAACCTAAGCCATTCGGCAATTCCCCGCAATTATTGGCGAGAGCTGCGCTTTGCCGATGAACCGTGCTAAATTGCTTTGTTGTTGGTTGACGACCAGTTAAACACATTAGCACAAAGAGCAGGAGAGCCAGGGAAGCAGACTTGTGATGTCTGCGCCGGGAGCGGTCGGGAGCGCCGTGGACTTTAGAGATGTATGTCTCTCCCGTGCACAATCAAGACCATAAGCACGGAGGACATGGGCCATTCTTCCTTCTCACGGCAGTAAGACGGAGTGCAGCAGTAATAAACAATGATTTATTGATGATGTTAGCGCACAAAGAGCCACCTTAGTAGCAGACTGGCACAACTCGGTCAGTGGCGTGCGAAGCCATCGCAAATCTCCGGAAGCCTTCGTGTAAGATGGCGTCACCGGCTCGCCCATTACAAACGCTAAATACAGTTGCTTTGCCTAATGCCCACCAAGGGACACTATTAACTTTCCTGACATCAATTCTGCGAATAGAAAGGACAATATGCTCCCTGATAGGAGTGTCTATGACCGAGTTGGAGCGAGCGGGGTAATGTTTCATGCCAACATTATCCCGAACTTTTCTTCAGTCGGTGTCCACCTTGGCGATTTAGCGTCTTCCAAGGACAATAAATCTTCCAGTGTGATGGACGTCGGGGATTTGTTCCACATGCTTCACTCTTTTTTTTCTGGTCATCAGCCTGATTTCAAATGGTCCGATGTCCTCTTCCTACAATCACTTCAGTGAAATGCGTAATTGCAGAGAAATAAGAATGTTTCGGAAGTGGGCCTACCTCAAATTTCCAGATTTTATTCTGGAACTCAATCTGGTCGTGAATATCAAGCACTGCATAGGGTTAAACTTAACTTCGTATGACCGAGGATCAAAAGGCATTTATATACGGTTAAAACAAATCGCATCATGTCCCTTCACGTTTTGGGACCTGTACATAAGACTGTTTGCACCTGACCAGACTGCGAACCTTGTGTCTGCGCCGACCCGTTTAACCCCGCGTACGTGTGGCACACGGAGCGGTTCTTTGACTGGCTTTGATACACCATGACACCGGTAACCCTCAACCGAATCACTGCTTACTGGCGCTCCAAACGTCGGGATTGGACACTTGACCTGCCTAGTCGGACGGACGTGCGACTGTCCACCTCAAATGGTCATTTACATCCCAGTGCAACGTACGACTTTGATCTCCGCCCTGGAACTGGCCGCCACTTTGATGTGATTACGCCGGGGCCTCGTCCAGCGCGTGACAGGTGCGTGCCAGGACTGACCCCCGCGTTGGTGGGTACCCTGGAGTCCGAGCAGGGCTGCCATATGGCCACACTCCGGCCGTGGAGCACCGCGGTCCAGGAGTTATAGCGCACTGCCCCGTATCGTCCGTGTTTGACGACAACATCAAGGACCATGCATGCAAGCTAGACTCGGTGCATGACAGTCGTACTATTGTTCCTCCCATCTCATGAATTTTACCATCTCGCCTGGTTCTCTCAGCTGGTGTGTTGTTGTTTTTTGGGAGGAATGAGCGTGCAACGATTCGGCTCTAGTTGCATGACTGACCGGAGGGATAAGGCGTCAATTTACGTTTGACCCGGTCCGTGTGCCTTCTTGACAAGATCACGGGTGATAGATGGCGACGGAATCACTTATTTATCACGCCCTGGCTGAGATTCTCCTCGCTCTAAATCACATCGTCCATGGCTCATCGGCCGCGGAGAAAGGCCGCTAAAACGGCGATGTACACTTGTCCGTGTTCATGGAACCCGCGCATGCATAAATTCTAATCTACCTTGAAATTGTCAAAGACTGAGCCGGGGTAATTACCTTAAATGGGAGCCAGCAGCACGGAAGAGACCTTTAGATGTCGGCAAACAGTGCCCGTTCAGTGCCCGGCTAGCAGAATTACTACTACAGTATGAATTTACATCAAAGGTGTAAAATACTATATGCTGTAGGGAAAGGTCCCATGCAGTATTTTTGTTTTGTAACAGATGTGCCTCTATAAACACCAACAGACCTTGAAAAGTCAGATTGTCCGTCAGTGTTTCACACCATGTACCAGAAATATAGATCGACTACACATTTGAACACTGGGAAATACAGCTGTTTTTCTCGCGTGTAGAGTTCTTTGAATCTGACAGTAAAAAGAGCACCAGTCCCCTGGAGAGATCCCATCCCATTATAACATTGTTGTCCCCCTGCTTTATAGAAGGCGACGCTGACCACGTGTCCTCCACGGACAGCTTCTCAATTAACCCCTGGTCACTCGCGGGAGGCGATCTGCGTGGTTCCCACCTCAGCTTATCCCGTCCAGCTACCAATACCTCGAGCAATGCATGGGAGGATGTACGGAGCAAATGGCACATGGAGCAACCCTCGACAGATGCACTCGTAATAGCAATTTGTCCATGCTGCTGCGAATGCAACCAGCGAATGAACATCATATCCCCTATCGCCACAGGGCAAAAACTTGCGAATGGAAAAATGGCGACTCACAAATATCTTCAACATTAGGCAATAGATATGTGAAGATGAGGATGAAAGCGATGAAAGCGAGAAATACTAAGTAAAGATTGAAACTTACGATTTTGAATCGGAAGATCAAAATTATCACGTGCCATTGCTTCGATCATTCGTAAAGAACGCAATAATCGTTAATTATTACTATAATCAATCGAGAATAATTACTTATTGTTTGATACCCATTAGCTCATTACCAATATCAGGTAATTGGATAATGGAGATAATGGTTAATGGACGCGATGGAACATTTTTGTTCACCAAAATCAGAGTTTATTCATGAATTTGTTTAGGGCCTATAAGTTTATTCCAGATGCCGACAGATTGTAGGAAGACTACCGTCATATAAAATCACGGTAGTTTCCTAATTAATTAATGTATGACAATATACAATGATTGAATCTCGGTCGTTATCAGCTGATCGCATAACGTGATACCAGTGTTTCGATATGAGCCAATCTAGCTACAACGTTAATAACTCCATGACAATAACCTACCGGATCTGGTAAATGGTAATTGCAAAAGCGGCCATTATTTCGTCAGCAAGTATCACTGCATTTCTTAGAAAGATTATTACCATGGCCATCAGCACACAATCGAATCTAAATGGCAGAATGAATATTTATGAAGAAGGCCAATTTACCCGAAGGGTGTGTCATTAATCGAGGGTAGCGGCTACAGGCTTGGTCTCAAGACTGCATTCATGGACGATGTCCACTTTTGGAGCTCGGTAATTTAGAGACATTGGATGCGGCGTGCCAGATCCAAGTTATCGTCAGTCGCCTTGGTTTACGACGTCCGCGCCGTGCTTGCGAGTGGAACTGCGGGGGTGGTCTATATAGGTAAGTGAGTGTGAGTCATTAAAGGTCCCGCGACACATGCAGAGACCACACCCACCCACCCCCGGCCCTCGGGACCCTGACAATCTGGACCCGTCCCCCACAGTCCCCCAATCCCCTCACGCATCCATCCGGCGCCTAATCAGATAGATCGCCAGGGGGATACCGCCCCAAAAACTAACTGGGTTTTGTCAAAACACAGCGATGAGTCCCGGCGGAGTGGTTTCGCCCGGATAACGGGGGATGACTTACGAATACTGTCCACTAATCTGCCGCAGTCCATTGATTGAAGATGGTCAAATTTGATCAGTTGCTTGTGTTTTTCTTGTTAGGCCATTTATGACCGAAGCCGCTTGTGGCACACATGCTGCAGGGTACACTCACGAAGCCACGATGCCAGATGAGGCTACGCGACCGATTACACGGGGATTGGTCAGCTAATTGGACCGCGCCTCTCTTGATTTTTGTGACATGTATTTGGCATTGCAACCGTTTAGACAAATTATCAGTTTGAACCATGCCTTGTTGCATAGTCGTTAGCAAATAATAAAGGTTACCAATACCTTCTATCTGTGTCTCTGCATATCAGTCGGGGAAAAATCATCTACCATTTGTTTTGAGTATGCAGATTCTATCATTTGGGCCCATAAGCTATCGTCGTGGTTTTTCGCACGTCGTCTATCCGGGTATGTAGTATATTTTCTTATAGATTCACCAGAACATGCCTTGGGCCAAAATCTAAAAAAGTTTTTACAAATTTTTCGATTCACTAGTTTTTGGTCATTTGGCGGTCATTTTAATGCCGAAAATGCCCATATGACACAAATTCGAGTGGCTTTTTTTTCAAATCCACGTGATTACTTTTCTAATTCTGTGAGAACATTTGGGCCATTCGTAAAATGTATACAGATGGTTGACTTTGAGTCGCTTGAAAAAGGCCTGAAATGTAGGCCCAAAACGGGCCGAAATTCACAAATTGGCCTCTGGGGACCTCAAAGTTCAAGGTCACGTATAGCCTGAAATCTGTGAATTGGCTTCTGCAGAAAAAAACAACACTTGTAGATAAAAAGAAATTCATATATCTTGAATCTATGGATGACCTTGAAGTTGACCTCAGAAGACCTTGAATAGTAAACCTGAAGCCTCTGCAGACAAAATGCATATAGATTGTGCATAGGTTTGTATTATGGGCATATAGGAAGTCATATATGTTGGATATTTGGATGACTTTGAACTTGACCTCAGATGAACCTCGGACGTAAATCTCGAGGTATCATTTGACATCAACTATGTAAATTGGCCTCTGCACACAAAATGATTTACAAATAGATATTTTGGTTGTATTATGGGCATTATAGGGAATCATATATGGCGGATCTATTGGTGACCTTGAACTCGTCCCTAGCTTACTTTCAATATTAAAGCTCAAAAGCACTTTTGATCCAAGCCTGCCGGTAAGCTACAGCACCCGTGGTGTTATGTTTATTATTATTATATTCATGTTCATCTGTTCATCTACTATCCTCAGAATGTTTTAAAAACCTAGTAGCATACTAGATGCTTTTCATTTAGTCTATTATGAATAGTTTCCAGTGAACTAGAACGATTTCTATAAAATCAATCAATGGATTTCGAGATGTTGAATCATATAGGCACTCCTTCCGTAAATTACCAGATATTTTAATCAGGATGTCTGTTTTTCATCCTCCTGGTATATTTTTAGGTTACCAGACTTTTGGTCTGATAACCATTTGGCGTGGCGTTGCGTCCGTCGTCCACTTTTTTATCTTTAAAGTTCACGGTCAAATTTTTCTGAAATTTTGCACAAAAATAATTTATTTCAAAAGGTAGGTATTTTTATTTTTATTTTTTTATTTTGGCACTATTTTCAAAATGGCGGCCATTTTCGTTGAATAACGCCCCATTCCGGACGAATATTCAAACGTCTTCTCCTTCGAGACCACTCGATGTAATCTTCCGAACCTGTGTATGTTGATACGATGGGATAGTCTCCACAAACTGATTTTTTCAGAAATAATTTTACATTCTACTTTAATTTTTTTCGGCAAATTTGTTTAACTTTGAACCAACTATTGATAATTGGAATTTTGTACCTATAAAGTTTATATTTAAATTTTTCTGAAATTTTTAACCAAAATACTGCAGGATACTGCAAGGACGCGGTATCATTTGTTTTCCGCAATATTTTCAAAATGGCGGCCAATTCCGACAACAACGCCTAGTTTTGTCCGTTGCAATGTTCAAACGTCTTCTCCTCTCAGGCCACTCGATGAGATCTTTCGAAAATTTGTATGACAATACAAACTGACATTTTTGCAATTCTGAATTTCTACAATTCTGAATTGAAAACAATGCCATTCACTCAAAATGGATTTTTTTTACTGTTATATATTTCTGAAATTTAGAATTTAGAACAAAATAATGAAGAATACATCAAGAGGGATGTATTTTCCAATTTTTTTATTTTTGCATTTTTCGTAATGGTGGCCAAATTCTAAAAAAAAAACCACCCGTTCTGGACAATTTCCAGACATTTCCTTCTCTGACGCCGCTTGATGGAATCCTTTGGTGACTCTCAGGTTTTGATTGCATCAAGATGTGTAAATAAATTAGCACTTGGAGACCAACCTTTAGAGTTGGATTTTAGGTTTTTATTATGAGCAAGTAAGAAGTCGAAAAAATGGCTGTTTTTACCTCTTAAAGTCACTGGAGGTCAAATTCAAGGTCGCCACTGGAACCGTCATATATTTCACTGACAACGCCTCATATGATTTTCCATTTGAATAAGTGCATATAAGTGGATGAAAAACAAATTTTCAATGGCAAATTATGAAAAAAATTCTGGCTGGAAATGCTTCAAACCAGATAGTGACTTGATTTCGGACCAAAAATGTTTTTGCCGATCCCGTCGGAAAATCAAAATGACCGCCACGTGCAGGTCGGCGATTCAAGGACAACGAAACTTATACACCTCACATGGTATACTTATCAGGAATATGTATCAATGAGAAAAATAATTTTCTGAAGAGATTTTTTTTTACAAAAATTGACCATTGCAGCAAGGATCCTATACAGGATCCTTGATTGCAGCCCAAAATTGACCGTTTTTCGTCGAAAATGGCCGCCAAAACAAATTATCCTATAGGGTAAGATCAATTTTAGTTGTAAGCATCACAGGTGAGATATGACCTTGATCAAGCAGTCAATGTCCTCTATGATGACCAGATGATTTTAGTTGTAAGCATCACAGGTGAGATATGACCTTGATCAAGCAGTCAATGTCCTCTATGATGACCAGATGATTTTAGTTGTAAGCATCACAGGTGAGATATGACCTTGATCAAGCAGTCAATATCCTCTATGATGACCAAATGATTTTATTTGTAAGCATCACAGGTGAGATATGACCTTGATCAATCAGTCAATGTCCTCTATGATGACCAGATGCTGACCAAATTCAAGCTCACCAAAATTCAACCCACCATACATTACATGATTTCCAATATGCTCACAATTCAAATCTAGCTATACGGTAACTACAGCTGCAAGTTCAATCTACACAATTCAGGCCAGACATTAACTTCCAATTTAAAAATCAAGGTAATACGAGGTCAACGTCAAGACCGCCAAAAGGTCTGCCATATATGACTTCCTGTATGTTCATAATGCACACTTAAGCTCTATCTACAGTCTCTATCCACAGCCGTTTTGAGGCCAATTTACACATTACAGGTCAGATCTGACCTTCGGATTTACCACTCAAGGTCCTCTGAGGTCAACTGCAGCTGAAGGATTTGTGATATATGACTTCCCATATGTTCATAATGCAAACCTAAGCTCTATCTTGAATTGTTTTGTATGCAATGTCCAATTTACACATATCAGGTCAGATGTGACCTTCGGATTTATACTCAAGGTCATCTGAGGTCAACTTCAAGACAACCAAAAGATCCGCAAGGTATGACTTCATACATGTTCATACTGCAAACCTAGCATGTCTAGCATGTAGAGGTCAAATTACACATTTCCGTTTAGATTTGACCTCGGAATTTACCGTTCAAGGTCATGTGAGGTCATACTCAAGTTCATCAAATGACTCGCGATATTTGAGGGCCTTTCGAGCGATTTAAGGCACATAATGTCATGAAGATGTGAAATTTACAGAGAAAGTCTATGTTTCATGCAAAGAACCAAAAAGGTGAATATTTGAGCATTTTGGGCCTTCATTTCGGGTCTGCTAAAAGGTGCAATTTGGGTCATTTGGGGTCTTTAGGACCTACATTTTCCCCCATACACACCTAAACAGTTCTAAATGCAATCCACATGTGAGATTAGAGAGAAAGTTGCTGAATAGTTTATGAGCAAAGTGAAATTGAGCGAAATTTTGCCCATTCTTGGTCTATTTTTCGGGCTCCTCGAGCGATTCAAGGCCTAGGATCTCCATACATGTACACTTTGCAGATTGCCCAAAAAGTCATGCCCATGCAAAATTAGAGAAAAAATTACTGAACAGGCTTTGAAAAAATGGCTACCAAAATAGTCCAAAATTGGCCGTTTTTCGTCAAAAATGGCCACGAATTTGATAAAAATTCGAGAATAAAAAACCCAAAAAAGACATACTTAAGCTTTAAGCTGTTCCGTCTGCTGATGCAACATCAAGTATCGAAATTGGCATGTTCCGGAATCAAATTTCAAAACTGATCAGATAGTTTATGAGAAAAGGTGAATTGCAAATAGTTTGACCCAGAATTACTGTTTTGACAATTCAAGGTCATCGAAGGTCAAATTCAACGTCAATACACAAATCATCAAATATGACTTCCCATTTGAAGTGTCAACATTTAAGCTCTATCCTCGAGCCTTCTAGTAGTATAGTTGTGGTAGCTTCCATTATGAAGAAAAAAAAAACTGCCTAAAATTTTCCACCATCTTTTTTTTTGAAAGGGTGAAATTCCTTCTTTGTCTAGAAATGGGTCAAAATGGATAGAGCGACATGATTTGGGACAAAAAATCCCAACTTTTTACTGACATGCAAAAAATCAAAATTACCGCCACACCACGATTCCAGAGCAACAGGCCTTATACATGACAGGAAGGTACATATAATGATTTGTGAAAACAATCTCAAAAGTTGTCATGCATTTTTGAGAAAATAGCCAGACAAGTGAACAATTGGCCATTTTTCGTCAAAAATGGCCGCCATTTTGAAAACAAAAAATGCAAAAATACACAAATCAACCTAAGAAGTTAGCACAAAGGCTAGGAAAGGTTACCGGACGATATATGGTTTATATTTCAGGTATTAGCCATGCACTTTGTACCGTGACCTTGAAAATAAGATCGCTGGTCAAATTAAAAGTTACGAGAATATTCAGCATACTTGTATATCATTTCCAAGTTGTAAATTCAATTATAAGAGAGATATTAGCAATTTTGTCCTGTGAAATTGAAAATGAAGTCAAATGTCAAATTAAAGGTCATCAGAATAATGGGCATATAATTTCCAACATGTATATACAAATATTTTTTATTTATTTGAAAATCGATTCTCATTTCTCAAGTTGTAACGATAATGAACGAGATAATAGCCATTTTGTGACCTTGAAAATTAGGTCAAATGTCAAACTCAAGGTCACGAGAATATTCAGCATATATTTCCTATATGTTCACAATTCAAAACTATGAAGTGGATAATAAGCCATTTTGTGTTCTGACCTTGAAATAAAGTCAAAGGTCAGTTTCAAGGTCATGAGAATATTGAACATATATTATTTCCTATATGTCGCATATGACTACTAAGTTGTAAAGTCAATAATTAACGAGATTTTTAAGGTCATCAGAATATTCGGCGTATATCATTTCCTATATGTTCACAATTGATTCCCAAGCTCTAAAGTCGATCAGAAGAGAAAAATTAGTTTTTTGTCCTGTGACCTTGAAAATTAGGTCAAATGTTAATGTCAAGGTCACGAGAATATTAAACATATAGCGTTTCCTATATGTGCACAATTGATTCCTAATCTTTAATTTCAATATTAAGTGAGATATTAGGAATAGTGTGTCACATTATAAAGCATAGGATAATTTGGGAAAGATGGGAAAAGGACATGGGAAAGTCCCATTTGGGCCAAAATGGCAAACTTCGAGCGATTCGAGGGCAACGAAACGTATACACATCACAGTGGCACATAGTAGAAGTCTTATGTATCATTATGGGAAAAAAGTTACTGAACAGATTTCGAGAAAATGGTTGGCAAAGTCCAATACGTACCATTTTTCGTAAAAAAAAAGGCCGCCAATTTGATAAATTGCAAAAAAATTTAAAAATAGATAAGAAATACCTCCCTCTAAAAAATATTTTTAGGCATTTGATAAAAAAAAAGATGAAAATGTGGACGCCGCCACTGACGATGACGACGGATGGACGCCGGACGCAACGCCGTGCAAATAGGTTCGCTAACATTAAAACCCCTATAAAACAAGCCCCCTCTCGAATTATTCTCAAGTACATACAAATATTCCACCATAAACTTGTGGACGACGGACGCGGACGACGGACGCAACGCCATGCCAGTAATCTGTCGGACAGCCTAAAAGTGAAAAAAGTTGGCATTTGATCATCTAACCTGGAGCAAGACTTAAATGGTGATTACATCGAAGGTAATCCTGTATGATAGATTGAAAATTCGTATTTCCGAGCACTGTTGACCAATCAGAACCCAGTATGAGTATCGAGAGGTGAATTCGCAGGAAACGACTATAAGGTGCATGTGTTTCTGAAAACAAAAGAACTACCTTGTAATTATATATAATGATTCAATGTTGAAAGCTATAACACACGTAGGCCTATAGCTATGTATTCGTTGAAGAGTTAAGATGGGATAACAATTTGTACATGGTCACGACCTAGTCTGTACACATGCAGGAGGAGATCACCTCGCCCAAGTGCCCCCATGCCGTGTTTCACTGGTGTACATCACGACCCTGTACTGGCTGACCAGTGATGTGATGAGAGTTGCTACGACAGCCCCGATATGTGGTGCGTGCTGTAAAATGGTCCAAATCGGGACGAGGGCAGAATGACGGTCTGTTTGGCGAGCCTAAGTGACAGAGCGGCTCCCTAACCAAGTCCGCCCGGGCCAATGTGACTGACGTACAGACCCATTGGGGACCCTCTGCGGACACCCTCATGTATCTTCATTGATTTATGTCCACGACAGAGGTTTTACAATCTGTGAGTTGGTTATGACGGGTGGGGATATGATACCACAGCTAGAAAATCTCCAAGATCCAAAGCTGCGATGGCCCCGTCAGGTCACGACTTACAGGACCCCGTGGGATCGCGTTGCTTGATTCCGACCCTCGTTAGATACTCACGTGGCCGAGACACGAGCAAAGATCCGAGACGCCTACCCAAGCTGTCTGGGGGCCCTGGGAGTGGGGCAGTCCACGGACGTGACCATGGTAACACCGTCGGCGGCGACGGGGTGTGGAGCCAGGTGGCTCTAGGTTCCCCACGGGAAGAAGTCGGGAGTTACGGCGGCAGAGATAGGGTCCTCTCCGCCTGGGCATATGGGTCCCTCCTATAATCCATGCGGGTGGGATCTCTGCTCTCTGCCGCAGCCTTACATAGGACTTTATCTCCAGCCGTCCGTTCACTTTTATACCTCCCTGGGCTGTCCTTTCACCCGTGGCTCGCGGTTTCCTCGTCTGCTTATCGGTCACGGCAAATACCCTTGGAAAATATTGCTGCAACTTTTCCTTTCATAAATATTGGAATATTGTGGGCAGTGTCTTGGAAGCTGCTGATAAAAGTGTGACATCTTTCTGTGCGAGCGGCACGTCATAAGTCTCCCCCCGGACACATTCGGGATTTCATGAGCGAGGAGCCACTGGCGGGCTGCTGGAGATACCCTGAAATAAACAGATATAATGCAACATGGCAATACCCTCTTGCAATTCGACGATTTTCCGGGTTTTTTTGTGTGTTTCATAATTTTAAGGTGCATGCTTACAGAAATAAATTTTTGAGTTAAATTCTGAGTTAAATATTATGGGTTACATTCTTAATATCAAGACAAATGGAACTGAAATATCAAGAAACATTATTTGGACAGTTGGATAGAGGCATATATGCCTGCAGATTCATTCGTTCAGAGGCCCTTGCGTTAATGAGGACTGAGTCTTGGTATTTTTCACTGACTTTATTTGGCGTGTGAAGTGAAATCAAAAATAGTTGCCACCATCAAAGTAAGTTTGCCTTAACACGGCACGTTCTATGAGCTTTCTTAGCGAATATTCATGAAGTCTCCCTGCAAATGTACAGCAGATGCCATTCTCAACCCCCTGTACGCCCCGCTCACTGCCCGCATATGCTCCCAGTCGGGGTAATGTGCCTTTAGAAATGACCCAGATGGGCGTTCATATGGCGGCAGGGGGACACAGACGAAGGCTCTCGGAGTCTCTTTCGTGTTGTGCCTCGCGTGGCCCCAACCCCTCGCAAGTGGTCCAGAAGTCGGCAGATGGTCGCTCTCCCCGCCCCATTGTGGCCGAGGATCAAGTGCCCGCCGGTCATCGCTTGTATTCTCATTCAAATCTATTGTGCCGCCGCCGAAACGACTATCCAATGACGAATAGAGCACCGAACGGACACAGGTCTTAATTAAATTCAACATATAGTTTGCACGTGGAGGCAGTTAGGCGCTGGATCCGCCGGGTTTTAAATACAAACTGCGGACGGACGTAATCCTTTCAGGTCGTGCTAGCACAATACCCCGTGCAGCCGCAGGGCACTTCTGAAACAAGACAGAAGAGGATTGAAAAAACCCACTGCCTTCGGGCGTGACAATGATCGAGTGTTGTCCAAATTTTGTCCCCCTTGCATTTTCCCTCCTTGCATCTGGTTGGTAACAATCATCACGGCGATCACACGGTGACCGACAAGTTTCCATAGCAGCCGCTATCCACAGCCGGACAGTGGGTGGATGGTCGGACGGACGGTCCGACGACCTAGGGACGGTCCAGGTCCCCGCCAGACACGGGTTATCAATTAGCACCCTGCTGCTTGCAGACGCACGCACGTCTCCCGAAACACTCGCCACGACACCGACACCGCCGTCTCGGCACGTAACAATGCTTCCAGCAATGACGCTAACACGATTGTACCAGGCAGGGTTCTGGTGATCTGCGGTAATGTCTAAAATCAACACAGTTCATCACCGGACGATATTTGGGGGTCCGAACGGCACGCACCGCCCGACTTAACCCTTGTTATCTGACACCAATCAACAAATATTAGAAGATTACTTCTTTCTAATGTTTTGACTTTTCCACCAATTTTATCCGCAGAAAATCATGTCCGAAACCAAAACAAAGATGCTTCGACAGGCAATCGTGTGTGATCTTTGTTTGTTGTAATTACATGGGAATACTTTGAATCAACATGGCCACATGTCTGACTTCTGTCAGGTTCTGGCCCGGCGACTAAAATGGTCTACAAAGCACAAAACTGAAAACACACAATAAACCGTGCATGAATCAGATGTTTGTTTTCGTTTTTCATCGATCTTAATTAAATTTGAAATGAAAATGGACCTCTTCCAGCATCAGAAAGGAGCAAAACGAGCAGCATCTCGAAAGGGCTGGTGCTTGAAATGTGACAGATCTCTAACATCGCTTCTCACGGTCGAAATTTGACGGTTGACACACACAAAAAACTTAATTAATTGCTGCTTAGGACTGCACGACAAAACCCGTAGAGGGGCGTTTTGCAAACGGCGGAGGCAACAAGCTCAACCCGAATTTTTGTCACTCACAATACGATACTTGAAAATGAGCCCAGAAAAACGCCAATTACTGGCGACGCGACAGACAAGGTACATATGGCAGTGAGTTTGCTGGTGGCAGCGAGGCAGTTCAAGGCCGGATGCTGGTGACCCGCCTAGACGTGCCACAATGGACCAGGGTCGCTCTTTTATAGCCCGTGACATCTGTTGGCATCTCCCTGCTACAGGAATGCCTCCGTTGCGATGGGAACGACGTGTTCCTACGGTGTCAGCCAAGTTTTCTGGTATTGTAGCGCGCTGATTCGAAGCAATAATCTAAGAAATGCTTCTATGTCTCCCCATGTCTGCATTGATGGAAGATTTCAATTAAAATTTAGATGATAAATGTGCTACCATAATTACACTTTCATGAAAAACTTTCTTCCCAGTGCAGTCTAGCACCCGTGAAGTGGTAAAATACATGTAGTTTCCTTGCGATTTATATTATCATTATATTTACAAGCTTTCATTCATGGCTTAACTTGGAGGGAATTATGCTCAATTATAATTTGTGCGAAGAAAAGCCTCGGAGAATGATCGCGAAAAAGCCCAAGAAACAAAAGCGAAAAAGTGATTGTGAGGCAGACGTTGAGTAATCATGTCTGACTTCCACAGTGTGCGAGTGTCTCGAGCTGTCGTCAATCTATAACTCTGACACTTCTGCTGTCGACAATCTCGCTGTTCAAACTTAGACAAGAGGCCACTAAAAGGTCTCGGTTGTGTAAAGTTTGCTCTTCGCGGCTCCAGTTTGCAATGTTTGGTCAGTCAGGTATCTGTCGTCCCACTACTCAAGTCCACTTCCAACCGAATTCATATCTCCCCCTCTTCCGGATCGATAACATATGGGAAATCTAATGAAGAAGAGCCCAAAAGGGCGACTCTCGAAAGTGTTCGCCACTCGCTCTACCGGCCAGGCAACCAAATCCGGGTAATCACCAAATTTAGTGGCAATCATATCAAACGGGCCTCATTTCAGGTAATTGGTTTATGTCGGCGTCAATGCCAACAAGACGCCGACGGAAGACGGCCGACAATGCCGCCAGTTTCCCGCGAAGCTTTATGAATTGATCTGATTAAGTCCCGCGGAAAGGAGTGGCCACGACGCACGGAAAGGGACAAGTCTCTTGGAGCGGACAGCGAGCAGCAACGACTTAATTTTTCCAGCATATTGCTACCATTCGGCAGCTAGGGGCCCTAACAAGCTTTTCAGTGCTCTCCTGCAACGACAAATCTAATGCAAAACGGGTTTATCTCGAGACAACTGGGCTGGTGGGAGGATATATTGTGGCAGGATGTCAGCAGAGAGTTTGGTGGACATTGTCCAGACAGATGGAAGGCGGACAGAGCAAGGACTCGAGTCACCTCAGAGGAACGGTCCTTCCAGAGTCTGCAAGCTCATTTATATAAAGCGTGAGCTTCTAAACCGCCGGCGTGTTACAAATGAATACCAACAGCATCACGTCCGTATTGATAAATGTCCTTTATTCTCGAAAACAGAACAAGTCGTTTAATACAGCAGAACACCGTGTTGCCAATAAACATGGCCGCGAATTCTTGGATCAAAGCCGCGCGCTAGTGTCGCTCTTTGTCGGGATAATTAAATAAATTCATTTTCATAAATGAGAGTCTGTATTTGACGTTGTGTGGTTGCCCTGGTAACGGTATGGGCAGGTCTCAGTTTGACCTCTGGGGTCAATGGCATTTCACGTGAGCCTCTGATGTCTTTTCCTGGAGTCCTGCCCAGGGTTAACTATCCATCTGGATAGGGGCGTCTGTAATTCTGTTTATGCATTGGCTTTTCGTCTGCTCGACTTCTGGAACACAATATTGAATATTTAAGCTCAGACAGTCGAAGTATTTTAGAAGGAAATGATTCCAGAAAACAAACGTTTGCAACTTTTACCATCAAACAAAGCATATCGACTGTGCAAATGAGTTGAAGGTGAAGAACCAATAATTGTCTACATCCTAAATTAGAACCATTGCCACGTATTTATGCAATGGTTTGTTCTGACCACGTAACATTAACGGTGGCACGTATAGCTGTAGACAAAACCAGAAGCATCCAGAAGAACAATCGAAATCTAAATGTCAAATTTTCTCCGTATATGATTGTCATTAGTCACAACTAATTAATGTTATGTTCTCCCATACTTCTTTGCCAAGTTTTTTTTTCACATATTCTGATATCGTTTGAAGTGTGAAACAGAATGTATATGTTTGCGATACTTCTGATCATTGCCTAAAATTTGGAATCACGTCACAGCGATGTAATGAATAGTCTGGACGTGCAATGGCTATGAACATTTTGATGAATTTGTGATGAAATGTTATTGCTATTCAGTTGACGCAAGTAATACAGCATTTGATAATGTTGACCTTGCACACGGTATCACGTAGCCTAGATGTTCGGTGATTTGAATGGCCATGCAAGTCGGAACCAACAGACGGAAAATCGGTCAGATTTCCCGATTACGTTGTATATTCATATGCTGTCCACCATCGCGTAAATTCTCTTCCGAATGGAACCGGCGAACCGGACTGTAGCATCTGATGACCCTTACAGAAGAATGGTTCATCTACTTGTGGACATCGGGAAGATTGGACGCAAGGGCCAACTTTCCAAGGTGGACGAACCCACAGCATAGACAGAGTCCAAACAAGTAATTACAGACGAAATATTGACATTCGCCGATCGCCATTGGGATAAAGCGAAGTGCTCGGGAAATGGTCTTCAATTTATTTCTTCGTCTTTATCTGCCGCCGGGACAATTTGATCGAGTGTGGTTATGGATTCGGACGTGAGGATCACGGTCGGGTATGAGTCTGTTGCTTTGGTGCCTGTTTTACCCACCCCCACCCCGCAATATGCTGCCATTTGGACGTCCACACTCGTTCTGCCCTCTCGGCAATATAGGCTCTTTGACAAAATCTGATACCGTGCCTCGATCTTCTCGAGATCATCTAGAAGATGTGCAAAAAGTGGGAATTTGTAGGCATTTAGGTAATAGAAAATGTCTTTTCGCTTAAAAGCTGCATCTGCCAAGACACGGTTGGCCAGTTGTGAACGTTGCAAAGATGACAACATCATTAAGCGATATATAAATATTAATGCGTGTATTAGAGTTGGAGGGTTTATGTTGTCCATTCCATTCAGTGTCCGTCAACAGATGCGAGCTGACCCCAACAATCCCGCGCCCTGTCCATCCCGCGATGTCACCACTCAGCCTCTCTCGGAAACTTGCTTCGCTTTCATTACGAAGGATTACCGTTCACCGCCAAGTAGCAAGACAGGGACCAAGCAACCCTCTCCCCATATTTATTCTGTCCTAGGATCATACGCCGTACAAGTCCCAACTTAGTTATTCCGTTATCCGGAATGTCGGACCGCGTTGACTCAACTACCCCTGAATTAACCTGTCACTGCAGTGGAGGAACACTTGGCTATGGGGTAATGCTCGTGCCTGCTCAGTCGTACCAGCCGTGGTCTGCTTTGTTCTCTGGCGACTAATACCCAACAAATTGGCAGAGACACCTTTAACCTGGTCGCGGTATGGTCCCAGAGCGGATGGAGTATATCTCAGCTTTGGTAGCTCATCTCAGCGGACGAGATCCCGGCGAAATAAGCTGTCATCACCGGAGGCGGGGGGGGGGGGGGGGGTTACAATAGATGGAGCGGTCGCGGGGAACTGTCTCTGTCCGGATGTCGAGGTCTTATGACAGGATGCTAGCCTCATCTCCAGCCTCATCAGTGGTGGCCTGCTGTGGTCGATCCCTGCCAAATATATACAGCTAATAAAGCAGGACTTGCGGTCTCCAGATCGCCCGGTCATTTGTTACCTATGGATGTTCTATGGGCTTGTGTCATTTTACTTCCGTGACAAGTAATGTCGTTAAACAACAGCGATATATTATCCCAGCAGGGGGCAAGATTGGGAGACTAATTTGGAAATTTTGTCGCTGAAAGGAAGTCAGAATCGCACGAAAAACTTCCAGGGATGATTTTTTTTTCGGTGTCAAGAACGTAATTGAGCATGAGGGAAATGTCATCATGTCACAGGGCATCATATAACTCATGTTTTGATGAATGTTCTAACATCTGATATTTTCAGGTATACAATCAAGGTCAAAACTCAATTTCAGGAGTTCCATGAATTATCTCATCATAGCTTAACATTGTTGGGAGTATTGGTTTAAGTCAAGGGGTCGAGTGGTAGGTTCTGTGTCTTCTGAATTTGGTCAATCACCTGGGTGTCTTGCCTCATCACAACAAGATCATCCCAGGCAGAAATGTACACAAAATGAAATTTCGTTTTTTTTATTATTGAATGCACATATTGTAACACATTCTACAATAATAA
This sequence comes from Terebella lapidaria, assembly GCA_949152475.1. NCBI lineage: Eukaryota > Metazoa > Annelida > Polychaeta > Terebellida > Terebellidae > Terebella > Terebella lapidaria. Next base: position 88,112,372 of record OX424555.1, read on the forward strand.
GTTTCATAGCATCAGACGGTATTTGTAATAGTACAATAAATAACAATATACAAGTATAAGCAATAATATACACAAAGACAATTAGATGTTTACGAAATTCCTATACATCAGGTGGATTTTCTTGACTAGAGAACTATTACCTATTAATAGAAAATAGCTAATCTAGCTTCATTATCTCAATACACACAAATAATTTGTTGATACAGCTTTCACTAGACTGTGCATTCTAGAATGATGGATAATTCTTTTAAAGTCAAAATAACTCCTAAAATTTGCATGAATTGAATTCCTGATGGAATGCACAGATGCACTATTAGTTACTCTATCCTCTGAATATAAGCACATAAGGTTCATTCATATTTATATATAACAAGACAGGGTAAATGAACTCAGTATGAAAGTGTGATTGTCATGAAATAACGTCCATTGTCCTTCCAAGTGACATTGTCTTTCCAGTAGTTATTGCTCAGAGAACGAATCACAGACGAGCTTCCTCCCAACCAACCAATGAACGCATCTAGCGCCAACCAATCAGCGTCCAGCATCACGCGTGTGATGTCATGTGGCGGCTAAGATGGTGGCGTTCCTTGAAGGTCTCGCCACAGACGTCACACTTGAGTTTCTCTTCTCGTTTCCGCTTCATCGGGTCAAACTCGCGTTTGTGGTGTGACCGCATGTGGTAGACAAGGTCCGAAGTCATGCGGAAGGTTGTGTTGCACTTGGCGCACCAGTTCTGAGCGAGACTGAACGAGGAGAGACTAGCCGGGATAGAGGACGTACGACACTGTAAGATCTTGTCAACCATCGGGTTGTTACTCTTGAAGAGCTGCGGGTAAGCCATCATCCTCCGCTCAGGGTAAATGCCCATCTTCTTGTAGACGTTGTTGTTCTCTACATTGTGGATGTCCATGAACTTCTCGTTGAGTCTGTTGATCTCGCCGAGTTTGGCGGCCGCGGGGTCAGTCATGGTGAGCGGAAGGTTCTCGTTGTGTAGTCTGGCCGCCGAGAGCTGGGACATGAAGGCCGGGTTGGTCAAGCCGAGGGGGTACCTTGCGGGGCCGCCTAGGGGCACGAGGTTCGGGGGCATTGGGAGAGGCTTGCTCGTGGAGATATCATTCAGAGCGTTGATGGACGAGTTGGGTTGGGCGCGGTCTTCGGACGGCTTGCTGTAAGGCGGTGACCGCGATGGTACTCGCGATGAGCTCTGTTCGTTGTCTAGTGGCGATGTGTGGCGCTCCACTTTGCGAAACGCGCTTCTTGTCTCGGACTCGTCACTGGAGCGTCTCTTGGGCTCGGGGGAGCGGGAGCCACCTGGACTTTCTGATCCGGACTCGCTGTGTGTTCGCTTACGTGGCGGCCTGTCTCCATCGCCGCTCGGTGATTGGTCGAATCGCGGGGGCGTGGCGCTGTCACGTGATGACGCGGCTGACGTGATGCTGCCGCTAGGGGAGAGGTTCGTGTTGCCTGAGGGCGCTGACGTCGGTATCCGATACATGCCGAAACCCGGTGCCATGAGACTGAGTGGTGGCCTAAGGCCTGGAGTGTCCATGTGCATGGCCTTGCGCAATGTCTCACACTTGAAGCGGAGATGGGCGCGTAGGGAGTTTGAGTAGCGGAAATTCTGGGCGCAGTATGGACAGCAGTATGTTCCGTTATCTGTGTTAAAAATGAAGGGATGTATCAAATAAGATAAGCTCCACTAAGTAACGATAAAATGGTGTTTGGTCTCATTGATTTCACACACTAAACGATCGCTGAAAAATATTAAGATGGGTGTTTAGATGATTGCGTGAACTACTAACCGTTGTAGTGGACCTCGTTGAGCTGAGGTAAGCCGAGGATGGTGGCGAGGTCCTCGCTGTACCAAACGAGTAGTTCCCTGTGTGCGGGGACGGTGCGGAGGACTCGGTAATACAGTTGGCCGTCCCGTACCAGCGCCTCGATGTTCTGCTCCCGCTCGTCCCGCGCCGCCTGCACGTACGGCACCCACTCGGCCAGGCGGGCTCCACGGCCGTACTCCTGGATGTTCAACTGGATACGGGAGAAACAGAGTAAGGTGAGAATAGATTGGCTTTTTTGAACGGTACTTTCTTTTGTCACCAATATCTCCAATTGCCTTCATTTCCCAAAAGTCAAATACATGTAGGCCTACATCCGGAATAGATATACATGTAGGTCTCGCAATCTTAAGGCTAAATATGTTTCACGTGGTCTTTGGTCTAGTTGTTGACCTTTACCTTGACGGTGTGAACGTCGGGTCGGCTGTCTGACGTCATATGTCCAATGAGGAGGGTAGGGTCGGTGATGGTCAGGTTGGATGGGATGGGTCCGAAGGTCTCCCCTTCCGCTACCAGGGCTGTAGTGATCACTCCCATGGCTCTAGTGCGGGCTCAGACTGTATACGGTAGAGGCAACAGGCGTTATTGAACGTTTCCAAGGGGTAATACTCATACATCAAAGTGGAGATGATTCTTCATGCGAATGTGGGATTTTTGAAGGCGAAAATGTGCTGCAATGCAGTGAACTAATCCTATCTCTATTTATAAGCTACTTTTGGTCGTCGGTCACTTCGCATAGAAGGAAGCGGATGAGAAGCATAATAACCTGCTTTCTGTAGGGAACAATATTTCGATCATGCTATGACAAATCTGGACAATCTGTTGGGGGTTAGGTTAGGGCCACGGTGCCTGCGTGTTGGTTGGGCGGTGTGACGGGCGGGAGACAGCCCCGTTTTGACGGGCGGGAGACAGCCCCGTCACACTAGCGAAATGTGCGCCTTTGTCACTGCTTCCACACACGCCACTAAGCCACAGATTGATGGCTGGCGGGTCACGTAAGAGGAGTATGTTCCTCCTGACCACTTACGGAACTAGAACTGTAGGGGAGAGTGGTGCATCCTGCCACTCGTCTGTAGGTAACTCCCTGGTGACTACCGGGAATAAATCACTGCTAGGCGTGCAATGCGGAAGCAATCACCAGTTTTTCTCTCCTCACCAGGCGACATTACAAGTCGCATTCGTGCACTTTTATTGCTTCCGTTTCTTTATGTCTACGCGTTTGGAAAGGAAGAAAGTCGATCTGTTCTATTTTGCTTTTTTCGCCGACCGGTTCCTACTTTCAGTTTCTTCTCTCGCACGACGAAGAACATGTGGCGAGTAGAAAAGAGTGAGACTGATTAAGTCCCGTTCTGGCCAGATTGCCGGCTCTGTGTCCGCCTTCTCTGCCATATGAAAAGCAAATCAAATTAACTGTAAAGAGGGGCTCCTGACAAGAGAGCTTGCTCGCGACAGTCCCCGACCCTAGCTTCTCAATAGACATCAGCCGGTATCTAAAGCGACTTAGTCGAGACGGCATAGAGCTGTTCTATGGGGGATCAGCTGGCCTAAATTTACGATTAATTTGTTCCAATTCAGGAGATCCATTAAGATTCCTGTGGCAGTGAGGTGGGCTCGGTGGGCTGAATGTGCAGCGTCGGATGGACTGGAGACGGATAGGTGTGGGCCTCGAGACGTCGGCATATGGTTGTTCCAGGGGACTTAGACAGCCAGAAGACGTCATTCAACACGGTCAAACTCTACCATCAGAAACACAGAACTACGGCAGAATACTAAACACCCGTGTCGGCGCCTAAAGACCAACTTTGACATCTTGATTTGCTCCATTAATTCAGTTCCAAAGACATTCTGTGTATGCGTCTTCAATGGCATAATTTACAGGGCTTGTGGCTAAAAGTAGTGTAAAATCGCAAGCAAAACGCGAGTCACACTGTAAAATAACAGCCCATTATAAGTTGTATCCTGGTGAAAGTGAATCCTCCGATCAACAGAAAAAGAAACAGCAATTTCAACCCTTTTTCATGCACACACTAAACGGATAATTTGTATAAGTCACGGATCACAACCCCCGAATAGCAGTGTAGATGACATGTCTATAATGCCCGAGTGGTCCTCGAAAACATATAAACGACACTCCAGCAAATCACTCCAAGGGCATCATAAAACGAGTGAAGTGAACCGATGTCAAATCAACGGCTAGAAGCTGATGTATTTCACCGGCATCCAAATTAGTACCTGTCCTGTATATGGCACTCATATATACACCTGTTCTTGAGATGGAACCTGTGATTTCACCTCTGTTTTCCCCGAGGCGCACAGCTTTGATCGTGAGATTAAACTGGGTAAACGGCGGTGATTTCTGAAGGTTACTTTCTTTACTTTTCATTCTTTTCTCTCGACTCACGAACTTTTTGACGGGTTCCCGCCGCGTACCGATTTGATGGGGGACGAATGGTGAAGTCTCACTCCTTTTCTCCCTCAGCTAAACAGGCCTTGCAAATTGATTTTGAAAAGACAGATAAAGATGCCTAAACAATCGTGTGGGTATGGGGCGTCCCAGGCTGGTTCAATGATGACGACTGGTGTGTGATTGTTATTAGTACGTGAGGAGTACTCCGCCATCAGCAAGTGTACGTGGACAATACCCCGGGGGTCAGGAGGTCAGTGGTAGTTATCCCACACAATACATAGTGAAGATGTCCCGAGACCTGTGAATGAATGGAGCCAAGCATGAGCTCCTAAGACCCTTGAACCTTGTGTTCCTCCTGTCTTTTTTTCAGATCTTTGCGTGCACTGGTGTGAAGTTTGCTCCACATCCGCTCTTCTCATCCTCACTCGCGCCCCTCAAAGGCCTCAATCATCACTTTTATCACAGGAGAGGAGAAATATTTTTACTTTCCTTTCGCGTCAGGTGTCGCGCAGTGCTGAACAGGTCACCCCTCGAACAGGACCATACTCCAACATAATATACCTAACTTGGACAAACCTAGGATGCCCTCGATTCTGACTATGCGTGCCCCTAGGACGGGTAAAGATGCTCTATTACACAGACCAGTGACGCGTGCGCCTGTTTTGTCAGAATGGACCTCCCTGGGGAGTCTTATCATTGAATACAATAACAGTCCGACGCTTGGAGAAAGTAGCACCGACTTGTTGGTGTCGGTACACAATGGCTAACTCTACAGCGACAGAAGGCCGGGGGTTAGGGCTTGTTGCTACTAGTGATTGGAACCAGGTAAATGTTGATGCTGTCCATTGCATGCGAAGCAAAACTGGGACAGTCAAACCATCAACAGACCAAGTCACCATGATAACCATCTCATCATGTGGTGTTGTATTCAGTTCATGTGATTGGTGTTGAATGCATCATTGCTAACAAGACTTTTAAACAAATTACAAATCAGTTGAAAACTTGTATGTCACATCCACAACACACAAAAAGCTTTTTGACAAAGAATAATAACTTTAGCCTACGTTTTTACATTGAAGTTGTTGCAGTAACCAAAGGTAGATATGCCTTACCTGACAGCAATCAGACGGACTCAGGATCTTTTTATGACGAGTATTCCAGTTCAAGTTTGATTAATTAACAATAGCAATCCAGGATATGGTCTGACTCAATCTGAATTTCCCGGCAAATGCTTGTTGACGCTTCAAGTATCTGTAGTAGACTGCCAGTGTCAGTGTCACAAACACATGTGAAAAAGCTACTGTTATGATCCATACAACAACAGTTGAATCAGAAACATCATTGAGTTTTGATATGAATGAACTCCATGCATGGAATCTCGTCAAAACAATGTCTTGAGAAGTACAAATCTGTTTTCAAAATCTGTGTCTCCAACGGCATCCGAAAAGTCACGACGAATGCTTCTGTCTCGAACGGCGCTCCAGCCAACAATAACAGATGTTCTCGGAGTGAATCAAACCAAATACGGCTGGGCTACCTGCCGCGGTCCTTCTGTCCTTCTAGCCGGGTTAGAGGGGTGTGCGGTGGGACAGGAGTGGAGGGACGTGATTGGTCCGGGGGTGGCATAACTCACAAACGAGAGCCCCGCCTTCCTGATGGGACACTGGGGGGAAACGCTGATGGGGAATTTGGTAACAACAACGTCTGTAGCTGGGAATACTGAATGCGCATGATGATATGGACAAGCAGTCTTCAATATTTAATAAGTTTTTCTATCCAATAATTTATGACCATGTGTATTTCAAAATCTACAGTATAAAAAATTATATTTCAAAACTGTATGTTTAAGGTAGTGCGCTCCAAAAAGTGAGGGGAGTGGGTCAAAGAGTTTTTTTAAAAAATGACTGTAATAACAAAATCTAGAGCTTCAAAATAACATATTTTATAGAGTAACTGATCAGCATCCTAAAACTGAACAAGAAAATAGGGGGTCACCGTATCCGTTCTCTTGGAAAACAAGATACAAGATGTGAATATGGGCAAAAAAAATGTGTTAAAATACCATAAATTAAGTCATTTTAGTAAATGTTTGTGATTTTTGATCGAATATGTCGAAAAAAACAGCACGGTGACCCCCGTGTTTTCAAGATATAAATTTTAAATTTTGACTTTTCATTACTTCCCTGTTTGTAGCGTACTACGTTAAAGACAAATCATGCATAATACACTTGATTATGATGTAAAAAAATTTTTTCATTTATTGCTGCAGGCCAAAAAGCCCAGATGTTCATATCATCACACACAAACATTATTCAGTTTTTGTTTACAGCAAACAAACTGAAATTTATATCTAGTGACTATAATAAGCAAGCCATATAATAATATTTGATAAGATCTAACTGCATGTTGGGTATCTTGCACACCAAAATTATTGAACATGCTTATATATTGTTGCAATTATTGAATGAGCTGTTATCCCACATCGAGGACACTCTCACATGCACCTATCAAGTGTAATATTATACAAGTTATTTAAACCGGCAATTATCATCACAATACACGTATTATAAGCCATTGATGCGAATATAAATACATACCTGCACGAAAATCATAGCACGTCTTTGCAGGTGTCAAATATTGCATAACTGCCCCCGTGATAGAGGATCCTCAGGGAATGACTGTTACGTGTGAAAATTATGACGTAATCATTCTTCCTATACTTACAACAACGACAAAATTGCTGAGGAATGTGATGGGAAAGTACCAGAAACACTTACTATAGATACACCACAGGCTAACTAACTCATCAGCAGGCACACGTGACACGGGGTTTGAGGGAGTGGAGAGAAAGGCCCCCTCAGGGCTCATAAACCACTGTCGCAGGGCAGATTCCCCGCCCATGTGGGGCAACACGCGAGATAACAAATGTTACCAGTCCCTCTCGCTGTGGGCGCGTTTGTTGCTGGTCATCTTGCCATTCATTAGAATTCTGGTGTTTTGCCTCGGTGAAGAACTATGCCCCAAGGCAGACGTCTTGAACAAATGTTTGGAGATGTTGCAGATCTCATTTGTAAATTCGCAGCAGGGACAAGTCGCTAATTACCAGTTCATATTAATGGCAGCGGTGTATACGGATAATAAGACTACTTGCATGCAATTGATCAAGTCATGCGACAGCGTACGTTTGACATCATGTGAAATATCAAAACTTGCATTCAAACTTTTGAAAGTGCAGTTTCTTCATATGTGTATGTGATAATTACCATGTTAACAATACCATGTAACAAACATGTAGGCTATGTTACAATCTGGTATTTTCTTCGAACTGATTGAAGATATGTTAGTAAAGTTGAAGACATATTATATTTGTTTGTACGGAAATTTGTTTGTCATTCAATTACGCATATCAACTCATTGGATCCAAGTTTGATGTAAGGTTTTGTTGCTTTAATCATTGTTCGCTAAGGATAACGTTTAAAACATATTTATTTTAATTGGATTGTACAATAGTTCCCGGAGAAACTAATCCAGGTACTCTCCAAGACAGACCCCCCCCCCCCCCAAAAAAAAAACAAAAAAAAACAAAAAAAAACGAACAAAATTGAAAAAAGAATTGAACTTAAACAATGAAACAAGTAAAATACAAACAAACTAGATATATACAAAGTTATGATACATGAGAGAATGGAATGGATGATCCATGAGTATGTTATGAGATGACATATTTATGACATATTTTGGCATAAATTGGTGTTCAACATTTTAGTCGAAGAGATGAAAATTAAACATAATATAACAAAACATGAAGACAATACAAGCGAACTAAATATCCACAAAGATACTATTAAGATATTAATGATCCATGAGATGACATGAAAGGAAGATGAGACACAATTTTATACTGTGTGGATAGTAAAGTATCATTTGGAGTCGAAGCCGCAAAACTAACTTAAGCCTGTGTAAACTGCTTGTATGAGATTACCATTAGTTCGTTGTATGGACAGCAGTTATTTCATTGGGAACAGGTCAAGCAAACATAACGGCAGCCATATACGACAATATTGAACACACAAAACTTACCCCTGATAATAATACTTGACAGTAGATATGATGAATGAGGTCACGTTTATCAGGCGGACAACCATTATCACTTATCGCCCTTGGTGGAGTCAAGCAAACTCAAGACTTCTGCAATCCATTGGCCAGTCATGTCACTGTCCATCCGTGGTCAGCAATCAGAAAACTTTTCCGGATCGAAAGGTCACTCCAAGGTTATTGCCATATTAGTATCTTCCCCAATTATCGTCCATGCGACGAGCATAGATTGACCCCTTGAAGGAGGACGCCCATAAATATAACTGATCCGTGGAGACGGCCCCCGAAATCCAAGGACTGGACAGAACTCTCGGCTCCGACAGAATTTCTCGCACATCAACTTGTTCATCTCAAACAATTAATCTCGTACGTCTGATGTAAGGAGATCTTCGACAGTTTTCCACGTTCGGTCCTGCACGGGTTAGCGTCACATGCCAGCGGAGTAAATTTGCCCAATTTGGTTATGGCTACATAAAACGCCGACAGCCATGAGGTTATATCTTGCCAGATGAACAAAAAAGTCAATAAAATCATCGTGAAACTGTCTCCAGCCAAAGACTTCATCATGTTTGAATGGACAACGGAAGTGGAACTACCAGCAAAGCAACTCGGGAAAAAGGTCGCGTAGTGTCAACAACATGTTAGGGACAAACCCGACCATATGATATTGGATTCAGCCGAGCGAGGGCGCTCTAATCAGGCCGATTTCACCCGTAGTTGGGTAGATGCGCACGCTAGGTTGGGTTCTTCTGGAACCGCGAGGGGCCGATTTCTCGGTTGGGCGGACCGGGTGCGGGCGTTATTTGGGCGTAACACTCATCCGGCGCGCCTCGATGACACAGCACGTCAAGATTTGTGGGAGCCCACACAAACAGACCGACTGAACGAGCTAATGAATAGACGGCTTTAATTAAGGAATCTGCTAACAATTGCCATTCATCAGTAACTTTTAATGGCACACTCGATCATAAATACAATTTGCTTGGTTAATTTATATCAATAATCAATTTATTCTTATAAGCCTGATAACTAGGCAATTGGGAAAACATAGCGACTCACTTTCCTCATTGTGTTTCAGATCATTGAGCTTCAGCCTTCAGATAACGAACCTTAAATCAAGAAGAGGGTCAAAACGGTTGTAAAGTGTTCGCGTCGAAGAGTTGTGCTGACATATCTTGTTGTTTCAGGTTTGAAAGGTCTCACTACGTACGCTAGCTAACGAAGTTGTATCCGTAAAATGAATAATAACACACAGACACACTATACATGTACGTGTATATTCAAGCGGCCCATGTGCCACAGGGGTCTACATCCCTAAAATGTGGCATTTCCTGGCGTGCATGCGACACACGGCTGATACAGTGCAAAGGATCCTTACATGACCATACGGTATACTGCTCATGAACAATAATTCAGGATCACATAGTATGGAGGCTAAGATACAGTTTCTAGGCGGGAAAGCGAAGTTCCACGATATTTACACATACACGCACTAGGCATAAGAAATGTCACCCCATAGTCATTTTCGCAAAATAGACGTACAGCGAAACATACTCACTAAACAATAAAGAACGTGCTCAATGATATTCAGCTATTCTCAGCAACAATATCAGATATTGTTTATCAATACTAACAGCGAAATACTTTGTCACGTCATTTTCGGACCCAAATCAGAAGAGTTTTCAAAGTACTGCAATTTGTTTAATAAGGGTATGACACTTCTATTGTCCAATGTATGTATGTATTGAAACCCATTATGAAGAGAAGTAACAGTGATGTGAACAATTCTCTTTCCGCTCATCCCGAAAATATCAACGGCAATATTGAAAAGAGATTTGGCAATTGAGGCGAGTTTTGGGCGAATTATTGGGCGAGTTTCAAACTCACACGAAATGCCTGAAACCGTGTACTGGAATTGATTTCTCTGATTTCTACGTCACCCATAGCATCATATTGACCGCGGCTGTATACATCACAGGGCAATATGGCCGCGAGACTGACCCATGACCCTTGACATCTGACCTCGACAGGGAGATCTGTCCGGAGCAGACTCCACGCCCTGTCACTGGTCCACCGTGACTGTGGTTAACGACGCCACCCCGTCACCCCCGACGATTCCCTGTCCCTCCCGACCTAGAACACCCCTCCATTTTGCAAGCTGCTTGATAAGCCTGTTCCATCCTCAAACTCTTCACACGAATGCGACGTCTAAAGGCCATTAAAAAGCCATATCCATATTTCACGGGCCCGTGAAAGTCCAAGATAAAAACCGTCGGCAATAAAATTCATTTCGCCGGAAGAAGCTGAATATGTCCAAGTTGCTCCGTGGGAATTTGTCGTCGAGCGACAGAGCGCTATCGGGGAATGTGACGCGGCCATATGCGGGGACAGCCGGGACCTCGGACGTGCCCTTAAATGGGAACTCTTCTCGGGACGGCGGGAAAAGTGAGCCGTTATCGCTTCCGATCTCGTTCATTACCACGTCTCGGCGAGAACATTGTCGCGTTTTTCCTGCCAACATCTTGAACGGGATGGAACGAGTCTGTCTCCGTAATTATTTTCCCGTAGTCGTTATCGTCGCGGAAAATGTGCCGACAAACCGACTGAGTTGCAAGGTGCCATGTATATAGGCCTACTTGGCGATAAATCATTCATTGTCATAAATATTTCCGCGATATAAACCGACTTGTAACTTACGTCAGAACGACGTCTACTGTATAACTGGGATGAAATTACATGCAAAAGGGAAGATATGGAGTTCTGGTTCTGCAAATGAAATGAGGTTTGCAGAACCAGAATAAGTCCAAAAGAGAAGAATTCTGCAATATCCATGGAGAGATATCAGGGACATTGCAAAAACGTAGGACTACGGCTAGCTACAGAAAGGAATATAATGTATAAGCACGCACGCAGGGAAGCATTAAATGTGAATCTCCGGGTATTTTTTCATAGATATCCACATAACATTATTTCTAAACGACAAAAGAAGCGAGAGTCGTCATTTCTTTTGTACTACTGTATTTAACAAGCTAATATGGTAATGTTTCCTTTGTACTCCGTATGTTAGATCACTCTGGGTCGGGCGGGATATGACACTGGGGTTTCCATCAGTACGATACATCACTCGGCCGGGGCTAATACCGTCAGTGTGGACACGTCCTTGATCAATCCAGTCCCGTCCACGTCACCAGCTCACACCTAGCGCCCATCCCATCCCCAGACCGATGGCAAGAAGGGCGTGTAATAGAAATATGTTTCTTTTCGTTGGAATGGAACGATGAGGCAGCCACGATCGAGTTGACATCGTTGACAATCTTGAGAGAACGGGCGGGATCCATTGCACTGCTTTTTTTGTAACACTGGCGTTTCATTCAGTGCGACTTGGACCCACCATCGGGAGGGACAAGGAGGAATATGCTAGGTACAACGAAGTTAGCGGGGTTTAATTTCATCAGGACTGGGAAGGAACGTCGAGACACCTGCCTGATTTCCTAAGCGGGGCCAAGTCACTGGTGGTAATCCGCTGTGAGCGAGGTACGCACAAAAGACAGACACCGGGGCCCATATAATTAAGATAGATGTCTGGAGACAGTTCCTCGGGAGTCTGGAAGCACGTTCGTTCACTCGTCTATAAGCGATGACGGGGCCCAGGCTAACTGAATTAGTAAGCAGAACATAGGCACTGTGGGTTCCTAGGGGTTCAGGTGCGGTATATTTGGCGTTAATTCCTAGCGATTCAGACGAGATTTATTAAAATTCTGACACGGTCACCAAGCTGAATGAAGTGACGTCATGTGACGTTGCTTGGTGGCAGTACAACGCCGAGAGGGGCAAGGACAGTTCGAGAAGGCTAGGGCATATGTTGTCATGGAGACATATTTTCTATGGGGCATCCATTCTGGACAACCTATATACACTCAAACTAATATAAAGCCATGGACTTACATTTGCAATGAATAAGTCTTGAGTAAGCAAATGAGTAAGACTTGGTTCGAGCATATTATGCTCAATATATGCATAATTAAAAAAAAAATATGCATTATTTTTCTCACAAACAATGGACAGAATCAGGAACGTTACTCAGAAAAAAAAAAAACACACACACACACCGTGGTCATAGAAAGGGGAGAAATTAAAGACCGAAATAAAAGCAACAAGCTCAGCAGTCTGTATATGGCTTTGACCCCCAAAAGAGTTGCCGTTTAGTTTCATTGTCTCTTACTTAAGTTTTCCGAAATATGTTCGCTGACTATGTAGGAAGTGGAAAACCTGTTGCGTTTTGTGTCTCCAGAGAGAAGATTGATAAATTGTAACTGTTAAGTTATCCCCATTGTCTAGCATTGTCCAGTCCCGGGGCGAGATAGACATTTATGGAAGATATGTGACGGTTTCATGGTCAGAGGTTTTCCACCGTTATTGTTGATGGGGAGAGTCCAGTTGATTGCGCGGGGACAAGATGTCCGGGAGATAGCCACATTCGATCTGGAATCTCTGGTTATTAGGTATCCCATTTATGGAGGACGAACGTCCTTTCGATATTGCATGGTTCCCCACAAAACATCCCAAAATGTCAGGCGGGACACCTGCAAAAATAGCAGCCATCTCCTCTCCCTAGGGACGTAACCTAACAGCGAGATAACTTGTAGGAATAACCCCTGACCTTGAACGGGAAGCCTTTTATAACTATCAGTCTGGGATCGGCCGCCTAGCTCACTCTACAACCTATGGTCTCCCATACTCACCCTTCCCAGTGGGACAAAAAGCAAGATGTCACATGGAAGTGACCCTTTCCCTCTCGCTTGCCTCTGTCTCTGTATTTTTGTCCGTGGGGTACGTAATAGGGACCTGGGTATATCTGGCTGGCATCTTGTCTTCCGTCGCCCGTCACGGTTCCACTTAAAGACGTAACGCCGAGACCTACGCGACCCACACGCCCCGACGTTTTGATCTCGTGCCCTCGCCTCGTTACGACACCGACTTCGTCATCCGGGTCTCGTCCGACAGAAAATGACGTGAATTTTAAGCAATCGAGGGCAGATCGAAATTCTAAGCAACTGAGGGCAGATCGACTTAAAGGCGAATTGCGAAAGATGTGGTCGATTGGCCAAACTTTTCAGATGGTGACACAGACAAGAGATCTTGCTCAGACGCTTAGACCAGGATCGATATAGTCTCATTAAATTTAAATATTAACTGGGCCCATTATCATTACTATACAACATGGTATTTATCACAATCTGATAGCTGTGTACCAGTAACTTTGGATGAACGAACCAGACGCATTTCATCAACATTTTAAAAAGAAGGAAAATACCTTAAGATTCCCTGTTTACTGGCGTGCTGTTGAAGTTCAAACTTGGGAAAGTGGGTTTCAGATTAATTGCATTCGATGTCCACCATTATCTCCTCTGTTCCCCTGTGCTCCTGGCGAAAATGGAACTGCACAGAACTATCTTGCCGGATATGCATACGACAATAAAACATTTTGGCTTTTATTCAACAGGGTTACGACTCCAACGTGTGATTTGTACATTTCATGGATGATGAATGTGGGCGACAGTAGCTCCGCCGACCACGCTAATATCACGTGGCACAGAGGTGTCAGACGGCCTATGTCGCTTCATCCATTATCGCTCACCGAGGACATCCGCGCGGCGGCCGTAAACGTTCGGTCGTGTCGGGGACGGAGTCAGGGATCACTGCTTCTCATTTCCTACGGTCGGCCTTCATTAACCTGCGTCCCTTGTTCACGTCCCCGAGCCATCTGATTGCCAGTCACGTGTGTCGGGAACTGGGTTGGGCCCGGGGGAGCGGCTCCCTGACCTCCCGCGGGTTGCGTCCCGACCCTCCAAGACAGCCCGACAGAGGCGCCCGCCCGTCCCCTCGGGGGCCATTACACCGCGGCCCAGCGCCGGGAATCTCCACGAAAACCCTGGGCCTTTCAGCGCATTGCATTGCAGACATTTTTCGGTGTCGTTGATCATCCATAATCACACGGCGAGCTGGCCGCCATAAGACAACAAGCCACCGGAACGGCTAGATGAAGTCCTTCAATCATCACCGACCCCCCAGGGACCAACACACACCCTCGCACATATCCCGGAACCGATTCTTCGGGGCCTCGTATCGAATCGCTAATACGAATATATTTACATCTCTCCCTTGTTTCTCTCTGAATATTCTTCCGTTAATTAAATTTTCCTTTTCCTTATGTGTCGGACTGTGGTGTGGCGGTCTTTCATGTTGATTTATCCTCGGCATAAAACGGTCACAGTGCTGTTGATTTCTTTATATCGATTTGTGGAGCAGGAAAGAAGTGATTTCTAAAGAAGGCCACAAAAGTTTATGTGACGAATTATTTGGCAAAATATATGAAGGTTATATAAGTTCTCTCTGGAATTATCCCTGAATCGTTCTCAAACAATGTTCGTTTAGATTCTGTACAATTGTAATCAATAATTGGACCTATCTTATTAATTGTGATTTCGAAATAAGCAGAACAGTAAAAACAAGATCTAACATTACCATAAAATGTATACAATAGTATGGAAGCTCATAGGTGACAGGTGCGGGCAAAAAAATTGGTGTTTTTTCTATTAAAAACCTTGCACGTTCGAACGTAGAAAGTTCAAAACTACCACGTTCGCACGTGAAAGCTTTTAGCGCTATCACGTTCGCACGTGGTAACTTTAAAACTTATCACGTTCGCACGTAGAAAGGTTTTAGGCTTCCACGTTCACACGTAGAAAGTCCAAAGCTACCACGTTCACACGTGGAAACATTATATGCTTTCACGTTCGCACGTAGAAACTTCAAAACCTATCACGTTCGAACGTAGAAAGATGTAGGTTTCCACGTTCACACGTAGAAAGTTTCAAAGCTACGTGAAAGCATTTGATGCTACCGCACCCAAATCTTTGCACGTGCGAACGTGGTAGCTCCTGAAGTTTCCACGTGCGAACGTGGAAGCGTTGAATGCTTCCACGTGTGAACGTGGTAACTTCGGACTTTCCACGTGTGAACGCAATAGCTTTAACCGTTTCCACGTGCGAACGTGATAGTGTTAAATGCTTCCACGTTCGAACGTGCTTTTTGCTGGAAAAGACATAGAATTTTTTTTACGCGCATGTCACCTATGGGCTTCCGTACAATTGAGACCTATGATCTGTATTTTACACTGAATTTGGACATGCGTTAAAAGTTTTTTGCAAGTTGTGGACGAAACTTCCACTATTTGGAATGTCTATGCCTTCACAAATGGACATAAAATTATGTACGTTCACAAAATGACAACAACAAGACAGCTAATCCGAAATATATTTCGTCACAACTTCCCTGACTTACAACAGTGATAAGTCAAATCAACTATCCCGCAAGTTAACAATCATGCTAGTATTGTTATGCGAACGTTGCGATTGTTCTTCATAGTACAAGAAGGTCATGCACTATTATATAATTAGATTCATACAATATTATATCGATTATTATACAAACATTGATAAAGTGATGTGATGTTACTTTTTTATTATGTTGAATCTGCAGCCTTATAATTTTCGACGTAAATGACAATAGTTGATTACACGTTGTATCCATAAACATAAATATTTTGACTATAGGCCTTTCATATACACGGTTATTGTAGAAAAAAATACACATGATAAACTGGAAAAGATGAATAATATTAAGATTATTGCTGTAGAATCAGAAATACTATTTGGGAAAATTGTTGTATAGTGGTTTAGTCCTATTGGAAATATTGTTCTATATCATGGATGTTCATCTCAATATATATCTTGAATATTCTGAAAACAAGAAGTTCGAAAGTTGCCATAGAAGTTACACAATTCACATATCAATTCAGAAACAGTTAAGTCATGTTTTTCCATGACCTCGTATCATAAGATTCAATTCAGTTCATAAGCAGTCATGTTTTTCTGTGACATTGGATTTTCCTGCCTATTTCCGTTTACACTCTTGAAAAGGTGACCATATGCTGACCATATGACTGTGGTGTTCAGGGCATGTATGTGTATTTCCCATGCAATATTGAGTGAGATCTGTACATAAGGCTACTTATTACATTACATTTATGATTACGAAATTGACTAAAGATCACGTCGATGTGACTAGACCTGTGAAAACGTCAACTTATTTACTTTGATCGAGTTATTTTTCAACATGATCTCGTCTTTCAAAAATTGGTCGGATTTTCAAAAGCAAGTCCTTAAAACACAACACAATAATACACTTCTGGCGAGGAGTGTGTCAATTTTGCTTAATTAAAAAGGAGGTGGACGGTTGTCATAGAAGGTATACAAGTCAGAATTTTCAATTCAAATCAATAGAAGTGGTTTTCCTATGACATCGGACCTCCCCTTGTAGTAAATCGTGGTGTATGTCCTTATAAAGGCGAGTATACACTCGGCTTATGTTTGTGGTGTTGAAAGCAGGACGGCATGTGTGCTGTCCCATTATACTTTATCCCTCTATTGAATGGCGTGTCATGCATTCACTTCTGTGCATATAATGACAGGCTTACTTATTGATACATAAACTCTCGATACATTTATCCTGTACGGGGAGTCCAATACAGAGATTATGGGATTCAGAGAAGCTATGTATTAGACAAGGCGCAGCCGAGTCCAATATAGCCCTTTTGAATCCCATAAACTCTGTATTGGACGACCAGCATCTATTGTTTTGCTATATAATTAACAGCGCAACGTTTGTAACAACCATGCTGATATGCTGCTATCGCAGCATCGTCCAATACGCAATCCCGTAAATCTGACTCGGATGCATTAAACTGTTTTCTAAGGAACAGACACGCTGATTGGTTCAACGTTTGTAACAATAAAGGTTGCTGATTGGCTGCTATTGCAGCATCGTCCAATACGCAATCCTGTATATCTGACTCGGATCCATTAAACTCTTTTCTAAGGAACAGACAAGCTGATTGGTTGAGGCTACCGTGCTGTCCAAGTCTATTAATTTAATCAAAGTCCTTCAAGATCAAAATAAAAAAAAAATCATTGCAAGGTTCTCATATCATTGTCTCATATATGGCTTTTTGCCATATATGAATTAGACATGAAACAGGCGCGATCGGCGAGAACTTCGATTCGGATGGTGACTATGGTGTCGGCCTGAAACTTCTTAAATCCCTACGCGAACGCAATGCACAGAAGATCGTGGCCTTTGCAACTCGAACGTGCTATCCTGGTTATCGTCACATCGGTGTTCGGCGCTATCATATCGTCAAGGACCTTTGTAGCAAAGCTGCGTCCCTTCTCAGTGTCAACTCCCCTGAAACTGTTGAAACCCCCCGAAATGATGAAATTGGTGAAACTCCTGAAAATAATGAGCTCCTGGAAAATAAGGAGTCCTCAGTAAATTGTGCATAAAGCTGCATTATCTAACGACCAATTTGAACTTTTTGTCAATGATATGTATACTTGTCATCTTCGCTACACTATAATCGATCATGCTCAGTAATGCTAAAGAAAAAAATGCTCAGTAAATTTGTTACCAATGAACAAATGGTCGCATCTTTTACTAGCAGAAAATGTATTCACATTTCTGAAATAATGCTACGAATGAGAAATAATGGTAAAGTCTGAACGATGTACTGATAATGTTGAAAATACATTTAAAAAAAAAAAATCAATTGTGACACTCTTGCTGCAGTACATAGTGTTTTACGTAGCATCCATTGGGGGCACCTGGAATGATACATTTTTGATGAAAAAAAAAGAAAGAAAGATCAATTTTCCTTATCTAAAACACAATTTGATATATCATGCAATTCATGTATAACATACATATTGTCGTTCAGCTCTCCCAAACGGTGCACATTTTCCATAGATGATCTCCTAATTGTGTGCTGTGCGTGAAACTGGTGTCAAATACTCACTACGGAGTCAGGAATCATATCGACATTGTATATAATTGCACGTTAATGAACTCAACGATCTGAAACCACGGTGTTGGTTTAACTCCAAATTGAAATTCTTTTTCCCATCCATAGTGAAAATTGGATAAACAACTAAGGCATTTTTCAGACTCTGTAAGGGGTGTCAAGAATCACAACCCGACTATGACTGGCGTATCACACCTTCCGAAAAGCCTCCCAAAATCCAAGACAATTCTTTTCGCTGACGACACAACAATATATTTATCATCTGACTCCATCTGTTCTCTTTATACACATATAAATAATGATTTGACCCATCTAACAGACTGGTTTCGCGCCAACAAATTATCTCTAAACATATCCAAAACGAATTATATGCTATTTACAAACAAACACGAACAGGGTGATTACGATATCAAACTAGCAGACACGATGCTTGATAAAACAGCGTGCACTAAATTTCTTGGCATCCAGATCGACGAAAACCTACGCTGGAATGAACATATTAACACAATATATAAAAAGGTTTCTCGATCGTTTTATGCATTGAACATAGCTAAACATCTAATGGACAGAAAACATTAATGATATTTGCTGCGATTGGTCCGGCACCATTTCGATGACGATCCAAAGATCACGTCGCTGTGACTACGTGAAAGTGTCAAAATGATCAACTTCCTTTCATCGAGTTATCTTTCATCATTATCTCATCTTTAATTGGATTTTCGAAAGCAAGTCCTTAAAACGCAACACAATAATTTACTTTTTGCGAGGAGTGTGTCATTTTTGCATAATTAAAAAGAAGGTCGAAGATTGCCATAGAAGGTATACAAGTCACAATTTTCAATTCAATTCATTAGGAGTAGTCAGGTTTTCCTATGACATCGGACCTTCCCATTAGTAACGCGTGGTATATGCCCTTATAAAGGCGAGTATACACTCAGCTTATGTTTGTGGTGTTGAAGCCAGGACGTCATGTGTGCTGTCGTGTCCTTATCCTTCTATCTATTGAAAAACGTGTCATGCTTTCACTTATGTGCAAATAATAACAGGCCTACTTATTGATACCCAAACTCTCGATACATTTTATCCTATACGTTTCTTAGTTTAGATATGATGATATAATAATACGATATAACACATATTATTCTCTTCCGAAAGCCTATAGATGGCTGACTCTGGAGCACGAGTTATACTCGAGTTATATCAAATATATGTCATTCATAAATGACATTGCAAATGTCTTTCTATGTCTAGTGTTCTCGGTAAAATGACATTTGCACATAATTTTGAAAGTGACTCTTCACATCCAAATGATACCGATGAAGAATATTTGAGTCCTGTTGTATCCCAAACTCTGGTCTATTCCTGGCCTTTGACCATAGATAGTCTTCTATTTATACGGTTTGACTTTCCCAGTTACTATAATAAATTTCAGTGAATTTAGAATAAATCACAATCAAACTATTTCCCAAGAACAATGGTAATGTACATATCGTTATTATGTTGAATGGGAGAAAAAAACATCATTTGGTTGATGGAAATCGTTATGTTCTGACATTTGTTCGTTTCTTGCAAAAAGAACAAAAATCTCAGTGAGCTGTTTCAATATCAGTCATAACGATCCCTGTGTGCCGTACTTTGTTCGGCGGCGCCACACAAGACTCTATTATCGATTTTCCCGATACTTAGATCACCATCATACGGTGGCTCTGAAGGGACCTGTGTGTGAAAAAATATTATCTCGAGCGCTCGACATACTATATCGAGCGCTTGACATATTATCTCGAGCGCTCAAAATAACAAAGCAAGCGCTTGACATAAGATAGCGAGCGCTCAACATACTCATATAGAGCGCTCGACTTCGTCATCACGAGCGCTCTACATGGTATTGCGAGCGCTCGGGATAGTAAAGCAAGCGCTCGACATAATATAACGAGCGCTCGAAATAATAAAGCAAGCGCTTGACATAATATATCGAGCGCTCGAAATAGTATTGCGAGCGCTTGAAATGATAAAGCGAGCGCTCGAAATAATAAAGCAAGCGCTTGACATAATATAGCGAGCGCTCGAAATAATATTGCGAGCGCTCGAAATAATAAAGCAAGCGCTCGACATCATATGCGGCCGATTGACTTTTAACCCACATATAACTGAGAGGCTATACCGCGTGGCTTACATGGTACATAGGGAAGACACGGAAAGGTACGTCAATTTTAACCTACAGTATTATGATAACAAATCAATAAATCTAACGATTAGTAGGCCTATAGTGCGATAGTATATCGGTCAATCTGCAGTATTTATTTAGGGTTTACACTGCACTATAGTTGTCGACTTGGCAAAATTGTTAGTCTTGAAATAATCCCGCCCCACTCGTACCATCATTTAACAATGGAATAAGACTGGAAGAAAGCCAACCCCCCCCCCCCCACCCTCACCCCCTCCCCCCCCTTCAACCCCGTCAACTCCCACCCCAAGCCCTTCTGGCACAAATGTTTATGAAAAGGTCAAATGATTTGAATGACACCTTCGAGGGTGAACATTCAATTGAAAGACAATCGCATCATAACGTTCGGACACATAACTTAATTCATTATCTACTTGAAACATCCAAATTATATAGGTTCACGCAAAGGTTCGTCCGCACCAAACTATTATTCCACAATATAAATTTTTTTTTTTCGGTTTTTAGTCTTTTTTTTTCAATTGTCTCCGGCATTACATTCCCATAGCCGAAGGACCCGATCAAATTTGCCAATTCTGATTATAACGGGTGGAAATCCATCATGCTCTTCCGATGGGAGATCATGATTCGGATTGTTTCCTTGATTCCAACCGTTGCACCTCCAGGCCCGTCAGTTGCACTGTTAGGTCAACCGTATACCTAGCTTGATTTTAACAGATTTGCCGTCTGAAACTGTGGGGATTAAATCACACTGAATGGTACATATTCTGTGACACAGGGCGTTCCAGGTAAACAGCGGAAAACAGCGCAAATTCTGGATAACCTTTGTATCAAATCACCAATCTGTTTTGTTACTTATTACCACTCTGTCGGTCAATAGCACTTGTGCTAATGTTTTTGTTTTGCTCTTGTATCCGACATTATATAAAATTTTGTCTAATCTTATATTATCGATAACAACAGCGATTCGACCCTTGTAGTTTATTATACTACTTGTAATAATACCGTCCCGTAGTAACGTAATACTACTCATCCAAGATATGTCCATTTAACCCGTCTGGTAAGGAATAACGGTTATTGTATCCCTCGAACGAAGGTCGGTGGATACTTTCCATTTGCGATTGTCGGGCCGCGTTCGCCGCCGCAGACACTTTCTTAGGAGCGTTCTGAAGGTGACATTTCTAATCGGATTTGGATACGTTTTCTGTATGTAGGTCTACATATATTGGGCGAGACCGCAACACCTATCGGTTTTGGCCAATATGGCGGATTGGCGACATGTTTTGCGAGAAAATCAGCTCATTCAACACACATAGTTTGCGAGCGTTCTAGGGGTGTTAATTTTCTATGAATCATTGTGATACTGGATTGGCATGTTGAGCAATACTCAAGACACGAAATCTCCTAGCTTAGCATTGTGTTTCAGAAAGATGGAACAAGTTAATGGGTTAACTTATTAAAACAGTATCAAATATCCAATTTAAGGTCTATTGTAATTTCTTTTGGTTGCAATTTGCAAAAAAGTTACACTGAATGTGTGTATAAGTGTAGGTCTAGAGCTGTTGGATCGTGCAAAACAGATTACTATTACTGAATAAGTAATTCTGAATTTCATGTAAGTTGCCCAGAATAAAATAGTTAATGTGGGAGTGCAGTCAGAATGAAAAGTGTTTTTATATTGACATGTGTAAAAGGGCATCGCATAGATTAAGGCATATTTTACAGAATGCGATTTTCTCAATTTGGTCAAAAGTTATGGTGACATTTGTGTAGAACTTTCCCGCCAAACTCTACACCTAATTAAGTATTATAATGACGGAGTATTTATGACGTCATACCAGTACTGTAAGATAATTAGTGACATATAACTCGTCGTGTTTGATCTTCTGTTTAAAATTTGAGTCTTAATAACTATTTTGTCACATTTGCCATTAAACATTATCATAATTTAATTAGGCCTACCTGATTTCGTCACCGAGGGGACAAGACACGAAATATTGCATTAGCAACGGTAGTTGCTATGGGCCCAAACTCCCTGAATATGATAATATTTGATCCAAAAACATTTTAACGGGTATGTCTTTCATGTAAAAGATGAAATAAACGCCTTATCATCGTGAGGCGTTCTTTAGTTGCGAGTAAAGGTCCCTAGCAACAGCGTTGCTATGGGCAGTATCTAAGAGATTGTTGCTAGGGCGATGTTCGACGATTTTTCGATGCGACGCCATATGAACGTCACATACGTTACACATACCATTGATAATATAATACCATTGATAATATGTGTAACGAACCCAGCTTTAGCATCCAAATATAACTAATTAAAATAGCTATACTGGTTTGACGTCATGAATACTCATTATAATACATAATTAGGTGTTTAATTTGGCGGGTAATAACTTGAATAAATCATCATAAATTTGGAACAAATGTAGATATCAACATGCTGTAAAAACCGCACTAGTTCACACGATTATCATTGGACTGAACAAGACTAAACCTTTGTCCATTATATATGTTATACTTGTAGTTGTAATGTTAGTTACAGTAATGTTGCTGACTTATGACAACAGTTAAGACATTGTTTTCATATTCCAATCACGTGACAAGCTTTTTTGGAAAGTATTTACTGGTACATGTAGTGAGAAATAATTTACCGTATATTTTAGTTTTCAGGAGTATTACCGCGTGGTATAAAAATAGTCATGGCGCAGAACTTTTAGTACTGATATTGATGAAACACACTGGCCTGGCAGTAATGGTATTTTGTCTTAATTAACATAATTGGGCAACATGGATGATATGGCATCAGGGGGATACAGCCCGACGACCCACTCATCTAGTCATCAACACTCTCCTTCTGCCCCAGACCTAACAGTGGCCGATTCATGCCATAATCAGTCTTTCCCTGAATAGTTTTCAGTGCGAATTGAATTGTGGCGACTGAAATCATTAAATCCGTGACCAGAACGTTTTCGCTGCATCGAAAAGCGTTGTTGCTACGACCAATAGGGGCCTACATTTTGCTGCAGCGAGAATAAATACCACCACAGCGATAGTTGCTCTAACTGTGAATATTCGCTGCGGCGATAATTGCAATAATACATAGTTTGTTATCTCTGAATTGATGTAAGAAAAACTTTCCATTCTCGCCGCGGCAATAATCATTTTTGCTGCAGCGAGGATGTTTTGGTCGCGAGAACAATTTCGCTGCAGCGAAAATGATTTTGGTCGCAACGATAATGTTTTTGCCGCATCTCAATGAAAACTTTTTGGTCACTGATCTAATGATTTTCATCTTGATTTCAGTCGTCACAATCAAATTCACGACAAAAAAATGTTCAGGAAAAACGCATCATGGCATGAATCACCCACCATAAGTATCCATATATACAGTGGCCGATTCATGCCATAATCAGTTCTTCCCTGAATATTTCTTCCCTGAATAGAAATCATTAAAGCCGCAAATCAAAAAATCGTTTTTGCCGAGACCAATGCATTTCCGCTGCAGCAAGAATAATTACTACCTCGGCGCTAATTGTACAAACTGTGAACATTCGCTGCAGCGATAGGGGCAATAATATATAGTTTGTTCTCTTTGAGTTAGATATTAATAAAGTAGATATCAGCCATTTTGTGCTTTGACCTCGAATTTGAGGTCAAAGTTCAAATTCAAGGTCATCGGAATATTCGGCATATATCTTTCCTTATATGTCCACAATGAATTCCTAAGCTGTAAAATTGATAATAAGCCAGATATTACACCCTTTTGTGCTCTGACCTTGAAAATGAGGTCAAAGTTCAAATTCAAGGTCATGACAATATTCAGCATACCGGTATATCATTTCCTGTATGTCCACAATTGATCCCTAAGCTGTAAAGTCAATAATAAGCGATATAAAGTTGAAGGTCATGAGAATATTCGGCATATATCATTTCCTATTTTGTATATGATTAATTCCTAATCAGGTGTCTCATTATAAAGCATAGGCCGCCACACGCAGACCCGCGATTCAAGGGCAACGAAACTTACACACGTCACATATATTCGCCTGTAAACTTTAGAGAAAAATGTAGACGGACGACGACGACGGTAACCTAAAAAAAAAGTCTGAAAGATTTCACTTTTTTCAGAATAACGCGACTATACAGCCGTTACACCATACTGATAGAATGTCCACCGGAACCAGATTCTCGGTGCGACCAACGCCAACTCCCAACCCTCATCCCCTGTAATAGGATTTACAAACAATTTATAAGGGATATCCAGTTCCGTATATACAAAAGGGGGATGAATCAAAGAGTCTTTGGGTGAATCTCTATCAATGTTATCAGCATAACCAGTCCAACTTCCACCTATATCCATTGTAGACGTGATGCGGATATTGAATAGTGAAGGTCACCAATTATTAGCTGATCATTGGGAGAGTTCACCTCCAAAGGCCATCCTTGACATTTGGTGTGATACATCACATCATGAGATATATTTGTTGTTTCCAGACAAGTATATATCCCACTTGGAGAACACAGTCTTAAGAGATATTGGCCAGGTATACAAGGGAAAAGCTACGTTGAAGAAATTCCTCAGGTTTTGTACAGGTAAGTTGGAATGTGAGATTGATGATAGTTCTCTCATCACTACCGCATTTTTGGTCCTATATTTGATGCACTGTATAAATATAACAGATCCATAATATCACGATGATTTTTATTTGCTTCGCAGGTGCTGATGTTCTGCTATCAAAATCCATTCAGATTCGATTTGTGCCAGCAACATCCAGCTTTCGCCGATCGCCCGTTTCCCATACTTGCGGATGTGTGTTAGAGCTACAAGATACTTATGAAAGCATGTTGGAACTTCGTGAAGAGTTTGACTCCATATTCCAAGCTGGGGTCTGGGTGATGGACATAGTTTAAGGATTTGATATCCTTCTTATCTGTTTTACTCATATAGTGGAGTTGATTAGTTTAGCAGGAAAGTATTAAAATAAGTAATATTCAATGAGTGAGTTGTGTCAAGAAATTGACCTAATATATTGTCTTTTTGCATATAGATCTACCAGTTATGTTTGTGAAAGGTATTTTGTTGCAGCCGTAATCTTCAAACATGTTCCTTATTTCCATGCATTGTCTGCTGTTCTGTTAAATGCCTTTTAACCCTTGCAGATGTTATGAAAATAAAATTGATTTGGTACCAGTTTCATCTCTTTAGGTTACAGGCCTTATGGTCCGATAACCTATTGCCATCGTGTTGCGTCCGACCGTCCGTCTGTCCATATTTTTATGTTTCAAACTTCCTGAAATTCTGCACAGAAATGCCTAAAAATATTTCAAGAGGGAGATATTTCTTAAGTTCTCTCATTTTCGGTTTTTAATTAAAATGGCGATCAGTTTGATGATAAATGACCAATTTTGGACTTTGATGTTTTTTTTCTCGAGTCTTGTCTGATCAGTTTCGAGATTTGAAAAAAAAAAGTTTCGATATTTTTGTTTCAATAGATTACTTCTGTGACATGTACAAATGTCGTTGCCCTTGAGTCGCACGTCTCCGTTTGGTGGGCATTTTGAAATTCTAAGGGGTTGTCGAAAAAAAAAACATTGGGCCAAATCTCAATTCAAGCCATCTCTAGAAAACAAAATTTCACCCTTCCAAAAATTTTTGGGAATTTTTCGCCACTTTTTCCCTTCATAATGCGAGCTGCCACAACTGCCCAGAACGCCTGGGGATAGAGATTATATATTGGCCCTTCCAAATGGGAAATCACATATGGCGATTTGTGTGGTGACCTTGAATTCGACCTTCGATGCTCTGCAAGGTCAAAACAGCTATTTTGGGACAAAGAAATGCCAAATTTGCCTTTTCAGATGAAGTGCTTGTGGATCGAGCTATGTTTGCACTATGTAACATATAGGGAGTACATATATGGTACAACTAATGATGACCTTGAGCTTGACCTCGGATACCCTTGAGTGCTAAAAAGCTGAGGAAAATGTGTAAATTGGCCTCTACGTCCCAACGGCTTGCCTCTATATATGAACATATAGCTAGAAAATGCACACCCAATAGGGACATCGAAGTTCACACATATAGCCTTGATTAGTAAATCCCATGGTAGTATGTGACCTGTAGTGCTCAAAACCAAAATAGTCCGGTAACCTATTTAAGCCTTTGGGCTAATTTTTATCTTACCGAGCCAGATGGCCCAATAAACTTATGTCGTCAGTTTGCGTACGGTTGTCCGACGTCCGTTATCTATCCGTCTGTGATCGAAAAATTCCGGAATCAGCCTGAAGCTTTTTTCTGAAATTTTGTTTCAATGTTCCTTCTGAAAATATCTCAAAGTCGTTTGCTTAAAAAAGCGGCGAGGATTTTATTACGGAAAACGTCCAATTTTGGTTTTCGGCGGCCACGTTCTCTAAAATTTGCGTCCCAAATCAAGTCACTAAATCCATTGAGAAAATTTGGGCTTTGAAAATTTCATCAACTTTTTCCTTCCTAACGGGAGCAGTACACACTACAGTACACACCCCTACAGTACACACTCCTGTAGTACAAACCCTGTAATGCACACCCCTGTAGTACAAACCCCTAGAGTGCACACCCCTGTAATACACAACCCTAGAGCACACAGCCATGTGGTACACACCCATAGAGTACACATCCCTATAGTACACACCCGTAATGATCCCTAGAGTACACACACCCCTGTAGTACAAACCCTGTAGTACACACCCCTATAGTACACAAACGGTGTGCATTTATCGATCATTCAAATAGAAACTGAGAATGATTTTATAGATCGTTTTAGTGACCGCTCCACTATAATTTTTATACATGTATAATTTGGTCATACAGCAACACAAATATGTGATTTATTCACACTACACAATCAGATACTTCACATTAAGGACAGTTGTATCTCCTCTCGAAGTTCTAGATAAAGTTCTGCGGCTCCGAATGGGGTCATTGCTTTTTCGATGCCCTTTTCCTCAGTTATTAGTGTTGCAAGTTCGGAAATGTCAGCATCTGCGCAAAGTTGAGTAGGGAAGTTGCATTCGGCTTCGCAAGCCCTGACGTCGTTGCCTTCAATAGGGCAAAGATAGTCCAGTGCGTTGTACAAGTGAGGTGCGTTGTACATGACGACAGGACGTCCGTATGTATTCGAACGGAACCTGTCGGGTCGGATCCTGTGCGAGTTCCACACGGACACCAATTCATTGAGTTCATTCTGCAAAACATGACACGATAAGTGAAATGAAATATATGGCATCTAGACCTGATCACACGATTCTCCAACACCGTGGTTTTATATACTCTTTAGTGCCTGTGTCAAGTTGCGTTTCATAACCTATCAGATGCGTTTCATAAATGCGAACATGGGAATGAACGCGGAAATATCTACATGTACAGAAATTGTCAACAGTGGATGGACGTATCTTCTATCAGTAGGGACTTTCAAACTATAGCAGATCACATCAACAATTATTAAGCAAAACAAAACTAAATACTCAGATATTGCAAACCCTCGCCTTTAGATTTAATCATTACAGTTTCAGCTGATAACCCCTAATTTTCTACCTCAGCCGAAAATAGGGAGGTTTGCTCGTATGACCATCGGTCATATATATCAAATGATGCAGAATCGGCCATAGAAAAATACAAAAAATGTTGGAAAACTTCATCTTAATGAGGAGTTATAGCCATTCAAGTGATTTTCACGTGTTCGGTCGCCATTCTGTCAACTCCCTCGATCAGACCATTCTTCTTCCAGCGTGCACGTGGACAGCGAGACATAGAAAAAGGAAAACGGACAAAAAACCAACAACAACAACAAAACCGAGCCCCAGGGCGGGGAAAAGATTGGAAATCACCAACCTTAATAACTGTCATGAAACAAAATTGAATGAGATTTTTATCCAAGATGCTGCCAGTAAAGAGTCCATCATCTGCCAGAAGCTGGAAGAGGTCCATCCAATACTGGCCACACTGCTTCCTCAGGGTTCCCCACCAGGACTCAATGCGTTGATTCAGATGACTTGTTCCATACAAAAAAGAAGCATCAGCGTTCTGTCTCAGGAATGTCTGGAAGATTTCCACGTGGCCATTTTCAGTACCATGGTCGGCTCGCACCCGGACTGGACAACCCCCTAGCGCGTTAATTGCTTGAATATAGTCTCCACCGATGACACTTGGATCATTGTTTGTATAACATGCCTTCAACCATATGATTTGTCTAGAAAAACCATCGATGCAACCATGTATGCATATGCCATATTTTTTTCAATTTATCATATCCATCGATATGCCATATGAAATTCGGTCCTTTGGAAGTATATTTTCTTCGTTTTAAACAGTGTCTTGAACGAAGGTCCACACCTTCAGGATCCAATTCTTTTAGTATAATACGGATTGTTTCTCTCTTCACGATTAAACCATTCTGCAGGCATTTCAAGTGCATCCACCTGTATCCATGCTGCCGCCCAGACTGCTGCGTCTCATTGATAATAAAGTCCAAAATGGTTTGCACGTTGGTGAAATTTTTCCTTCTTCTCAAGTTTTGCTTGCGTAAAACTCTCTTCAGGTGTCTGATACTGACTGTTATTCCGTACTGCTCTTCTAAAACCGCCACAATTTCACCATAATTGAGACCAGAATGAAAGTATTCTGATATTAGTTTGACGTGATCCATCGTGTATAATCTGAAACGGAGAGACATACAAATTTATTTGGAACATGGCTATTTCACAGACAGGGTCAGTAATATGTGTGATTGGCAAAAGCCTTCTCACATGGCATAGAATATTTTTTGATATCGAGAGAAAATCATGGTAGATGAGTAATATTGACCGCGCGGTAAAATAGTAACATAAATATTGATAACACGGTTAAATTCGTGAGCCCGAAAATACTTTCAAAGACATCGACATTTGTGTCAATGAATCCATGGTAATCTTTTAGATATGCAAAGAGGTGACTGATTACGTCCATTTGACAAAATCGCTCCCTCGCGGCGAGAGAGCGATGCGAGGGAGCGAGAGAGCGATACGAGGGAGCGAGAGAGCGATACGAGAAAACGAGAGAGCGATGCGAGAGAGCGATACGAGAGAGCGAGATCCACCTCGCTTCCTCGCATCGTTCTCTTGCTCTCGCTCACTCGCATGTTTCTCTCGCTGTCTCGTTCTTTCGCTGTCTCGCTCTCTCGTTTCCTCGCTCTGTCGCTCCCTCCTACCCGCACGGGCTATTCCCATCCATTCCCTGGACACGCCCCTGTCATACCAGCTTCATTATACATATAGTAGATATATGCCTAAAACTGGGACATATCAAACGGGTTAAATTTACAATTTAATGGACAATTTCATTCCCAGCTGGTATCCGCATATAAAGTGAGATGATCGACCTTCCCTTTCTTCTAATTCTTGATCAACCGGCACTCTGTTTCGGCAGAGTACACTGTAATTAAGATCCAGAATGACAATTGGTTATGATAGAAAATTGTTTGCTCTGACACATCATTTCTTCTTTTGATCTGTGATGATCATTTTGTTCCACTGATAAACTCATCATCATCATTGATTATCGTGAAGAAACCTATTTGCCCACTAAACTGAACATGTGCTCCTATGAAACAGATGATATTGATGTGAAACGTACATCATATTGTCTATTTGTCAGTGAATATTAGAAATATTACTGAATGCAAAATTTACATATGTGATTAAGTTGGTGTGAGACGGATTAAATGGTATGTTTTCAATTGACGAGCAGTATTAAGGAGTAGTGTACTTTACTTGGACCTGAAAAAGAAGCCCACTAATTCTACTCACCCACTAGATGTATACCATGTTTAATCCGTCTGGCATATTTTTAATCTTCATTCAATTTAGAAGAAATAGTAACATGCGCTACATGGGCCAGATGTTCCTTGAAATATGAATTTACCAGGTTGTCGGTGTATTGTAATTTGATTAAATGGGACAAATCCAATGCGCAATGAAAAGCAACGATTTATAATGTATAATGTATAGATGGTTTGCTACTGCTCAACTCAACACCATTTATCAAAAGAATTTACTGGACGGCAACACCTTCAGTGGACGGCAATACAATACCAATCCTATTCTCAAAACAGGATTATGACGTCATCCGCAAAGCATCTATACAATCACCGCCTCCCATCCCCTGTCTCCACATTCGCCCGCTGCAAGTTACCTCATTGGTCATATCACTGTCACGTGGTAGCGAGCCTTATCCACTCATCAAGCTCTCTGAGGGTATTGGATCGCAGCATCATGCACATTATGTATGTTACTGTGGATGTCCTAGCGAAATCTAAATGGAATATGTAGAAATATGATATATATAGGGTATATTCAATAACCAGACGAAATTTTAATATTAATACATACATAACTGAACACAAAATCCTCACATATTTTATTCGGATTGAGAAAATTCGTTAAATATCAGTAATTACATGAATACTATGTAACTTCCGATTCCAGAAAGTGATTTGACAGCGATATATTATGCCACTTCAATTGTATTTTGTTTTCGTCACAAGTCACAAACAAGTTCCATGAATAACGTTCAAAATCTCGAAATATAAATCGCTGACATCAGTTATTGTGTGCGTTGTGCGAGGGTGTGGACTTGGATTATGCATGTTAATAAATGAAATATGAATCGTTATTTCTGTGGCAAACGTCGTACATGTATGTTTTGCGCTGTTTAAATTTCATTGAACACGTGGACATTGTTTTGACGACATGGATTAACTGAGACCATTTGACCATGCGCTATTACTGGTATTGGTAGGCTTATATATGACAAAACCTAACTGTTAATGCAGCAAAGTTGATGCGACTTTGTTTCGCGCGCACGAAAAATATTATCATGGAAACGAATCAAATTAGGGTCCGAACGAAAACAAAAAATACTTCGAGAACGAAGAAAGTTATCGTGAGAAGGAAGAAAGTTTACATCG
Organism: Terebella lapidaria; assembly: GCA_949152475.1. NCBI lineage: Eukaryota > Metazoa > Annelida > Polychaeta > Terebellida > Terebellidae > Terebella > Terebella lapidaria. Next base: position 88,143,801 of record OX424555.1, read on the forward strand.
TAGGATTCAGAAAATTATCGTTACAAGAACGAAGACTTTTATTGTGACAAGTCACCTGAGCGAGGGAACGAGAAAGCGAGATAACGAGGGAGCGAGAGAGCGAGAGAACGAGAAAACGACGGAGCAAGAGAACGAGAGAACAATGCGAGTGAGCGAGAGAGAGATGCGAGAGAACGAGATCTACCGAGAAAACTCGCATCGCTCTCTCGTTCTCTCGTTTCGCGCTATCGCCGCGAGGGAGCGAGATTGTCAAATGGACGCTATCAGCCACCATACTGGATGAACACTGATGAGTAATAGGGGGTGGGTGGGGGGGGGGGTAGATATCCAATACAAGCGTGAGTGTATACATGTATATTCCCATTAACGAATGAGCATGAATTGGGAAGGCAGATATGATTGCTATATCCTTATGTGTAAATGGAAACGGTCAGATACTTATATCAGAATATTCTTTGAAGAACATACTACAAACCGATGTCGTACTGAAGTGCCTATAATGTTATAAACTCGTAGGCCTACTGATGTTATAAACGTTCTTGAGAACTCAAAAATAAACATTAAACTATCACGAGCGCTCGAGTTGAACAAGTTGAGCGCATGCTTTGTTATGTAGAGCGCTCGAGATAATATGTGAAGCGCTCGAGATATTATGTCAAGCGCTCGAGATGAACAAGTTGAGCGCTTGCTTTGATATGTAGAGCGCTCGCTATATTATATTGAGCACTCGAGTTAGTTAAGTCGAGCGCTCTATATGAGTATGTTGAGCGCTCGCTATATTATGTCAAGCGCTTGCTTTGTTATCTCGAGCGCTCGAGATCATAAGTCAAGCGCTCGATATAGTATGTCGAGCGCTCGAGATAATATTTTTTCACACACAGGTCCCTCCAGAGCCACCGTACCATCAACATGTAATGTGGGAGTAACGATCTTTATAATACACTGAGGTGGTATAAGTATGACGGGAGGTCCGTTGCTATAGGGCGTTGTAAACCTACTCTGTTTAGAAAATCCCGTGAATGCAGTTCTATGGTGTATTTCGACCTTCCTTTTAGACAGCATTAAGTTGCATATGATTAAGCTGACTGTGTAATACTCATTTTGTTTCACGGTATCGTTTTCATCCCATTTTTTTTCAGTATTTTCTTTCCAGGATTTTTCCATGGTTGTTCATGTACTGAACTAGCTAAAAAGAACATGTACTTTTCAAAAGACAGAGGCTTTTATTTTTGTACATTTCCAGGTATAAAAATATATTTTAAAGTAGGTCCTATAATAAATATTGATATCAATATACAATATTAAATACTAATTAAATAGCATTGTGAATGTGAATGTACACTACACATGACACTGACGAGTGATATACACAACAAACATACTAACAAAGGTTCCATATCTGTTATACACAAAGTCATAGGATAAGATACAGCAAAATTGTACGTCAATATAATCACATATAATGTACATCTATATTTACAAAAACCTCATGAGAAATCAGGTTTCTGATACCACCTAATACTGTGAAAGAACATGCATTGAAGCAGATTACTGCAAAAAAATGTGAACAATTATATACATAAAAACATGAATAACTGAGTCATTCCAATACTTGTATTTGAATAATTTTATAAAAACATGGGTTGGCACTTCCCATTATTGATTTCGAACCCTGGACAGCAAACGGGACAAGGTCTGAAATAGATAGATTGAGATTTTTAGATATAGAAAATGCTCATAATAGTGCAGTGATGGGGAAAAACAATGGCAACAGACTTACGCCCGGATGAACTGTCCAGTATACTGCAAGAATTCATCCCGCTTGGTACAGAGACGGTCACATGGTCTGGTTTCCATGGCAGCCAAGTCACCCCTACACCTGTACACACACAAAAAGAAACAGTTTCATTTTTCTGTTATTCATCGATTCATCAATTGAGAACATACAGGGATAAATATGAACAATTAGGCAGAAATAAAGCAATACTGACGGCGTTTCCCCACAGAGCCGGTGACGTGTCTGTACACTACACCCGCCACACGTACATTCATGGCGTGTACAGTCGTCAGACCAGGCCGTCCAACCTCCATCTGAAACCAGGCGTCAACCAGCACATCAAACTTTACGATCATTTATTATTTCGTAAGGACTGGAATTATTACGAGATAGGTGGCTATAACTGTTACCGTAGTTTTCCGTCGTTGTGCTTGATGTCAAGGCTTCAGTTGTCGTCTCTGGTCCCTCTAGCCACTCAGGTCGTACTGAACAATTTAAAGCTAGCTTTTGATATTCACCCACATTTATTATATATAACTTTTGATTCGCAAGCTTACTTGTTCTGATTCCATCTCTATATATTCAAATTACCCATAATACAACAAGACTCGAGTTCACTAATAGTTGTGAAAAAATAAGTTTTAAAAGCATTTTTCGTGAAAAAATAGTTGTGAAAAAATAAGTTTTAGAAGCATTTTTCACCTGCTTCCAGAGACGCTCGGAATCCGAGCCTTGTTCTCTTGTGATCCGTGGCGAAGTTACTCTGGAATATGACGACCATTTCGTTAGTTTCTGACGTAATTTGTTGTGGAACAGGTGTGGAATATCCGCAGAATCTGAAATGAAACGAAAACACTACTAACTGAGATGTGTGGTCTGAAATTGTGGTCCGTATTTCAACTGGAGATCGTTATCATTCATATGCTTGATTGTAGAAATCAACATGCCTTGGCCCGGGATATTCGAAGTCGTCTGTGTATTTGATCTCGATCCAGTGGAAACACGTGATAGAGTCCTTAACGTACACAGCAAACGTCTCATCAAACGTCAGTGTGATATTATGGTCTTCAGGAGCCTGGGGGTGAAATAGATCATGGGTCAATTACTATATTCACATTATAATATGTCGTCGAACAAAAGCATGTGTGTTCAATATTAGGTCGGAAGCACGCATGTCAACATTGTTCAGTTTGAGATAAAGGAAGTCTGAAATTTTGTGAGGTGAAATATAGTTTTATGCCCAAGTAAAAACATCTTGAATTCGACCGGTTGACCCAAACGAATTTCTGGGCGAAATTATGGAATATTCCAAAGTACACATATATTTTGAAGTCAAGTTATTCACAGTTACATCGATCCAATACCTGTATAACCCACGAGCACTCCGTGAAGTCGTCATAGTAACGCCTGCCTGTGTACCCCGGGGATTCGATGTGTACTCGCTCATCGCCCAGGATAATTCTTCCTCCGCAGCCAGCTGGCAGGGAAAACCATCAGATAGCACATGAATATAACAAGTGAATATAGCTTGGGCGTAATGTGCTTAAAGTGATATTGGCAGGAAAACTATTTTTTCCAAATCAATTACATATATGCCTGTGGTCTCAGAATAATAGGTTGCAAAACGAACTTTGCTTGATCAAATGGATAAATCAAGCATTTGACAGTACTAGCAGCCGCTTTTTTTTTGTTTTGTGCGCCACTCAGAGTTACCTCTGACTTAACCTAGTTCACGCTCGATTGGCTCGAACATACACGAGTATGCTGGAATCGCACTGCGTCACGGTATACAAAGCACCGAGAATGGCGATAATGTAAACAAACTCAAAATATCTCCACCAGAAACTCGCATCGAAATCTATTAGAAAGGGGCGTCTGTTTGGGCATACAAGTGCAGATAAATAACTGTTATGTTTTCTTCGTTCGATCAGAAAGATATGGAAAAATCCATAACTTGCTGCCAATATCACTTTAATATGCGGTGATATGTGCTATATGCTTAATCTAGTAATCTTGTGTATAAGTTATTTTGTATTAGACTGCAATTATTATGTTTTTGAAGACATAGAATCTTGATGTGAATGGACATCATCAGTGATATAATATGTTACTCTAGGTATCCCATAATATACATGTATCGCTTCGGAGTGAGAACATTGCGATTCGAGTATACAAATAGCAGTGAAACAAGTATCATTATGTTTCTTGATTTTTGTGTTCATTGATGATGCGCACAAGGCGGCAAAACTGCGAACCCAAATGTATGGGGATTTTGGGCCTGGATAATAACGTGGAGGACTACTCTTTCCATTACTGAATGATTGCATCACATGGTCCTGCCTTCAACACCACGAACATATGCTGAGTATATAGTCAGTTCTATAAGAGTGCTTACACTGTTCCAAGGATGGGAAGGTCCGATGTCATAGAAAAACATGACTAAACTGTATCTGAAACTGAATTGAATCTTGTGACTTGTGTAACTTCTATGGCAGCCTTCGACCTTCCTTTTAAAATTACAGGGGGGGGGGGGATATTCTTATAATACCGCTAATGCACCATTCTTCCAAAACAATTTCAAATTCTGCAGTAATGTTCTAATATTCTTGGAGTTCATGAGTTCACACGTACATGTCCCTGCGTACATGCAAGCTGTATGATTATGGTTTACACATACCATGCACTTTCAAAATTATTCATCAAACCAAACGCAAACTATAAATTGACATCAATATGTATTGACCTCAAAGTTTGAACACCACAAATATGCACTGGCAGTAACTTTGGCTTTATAAGTTCGACATGTACCAACAACACATTGGGAAGGTCCGATACCATAGAATACTTCAATTAACTCTACCTGTGCTGTATCTGTGTTTGAATCATACGAAACTAATTCTATGGCAATTTATGACCTTCTTTTATCAGCCCAAACTTCACATGCCCTGGTGAGAGGCTGCAGGATCAACATATCACATAATTCACATATTCTAATGTTAGAATAATTATTGCCATAATAATTATTATTGTCTGATGCGCAACATTTACTATGCTGTATTTGCAAATAGTTACGCTAAGAAATAGTTTCAAGAATTCGTAGCAATATTGCGTTATTATCTGCAGCAATATCACAGAACCCGGCTGATACTGATTACCTAATACAACTGCGGGAAACAGCACGTCACCACACACATAGCACCCTGCCTTCTACACCACAAACATATGCTGAGTAGATAGTCACCTTTATAAGAGTACAAACAATCAACTCTTTCTGGGAAGGTCCGATGTCATAGAAAAACATGACTAAACTGTATCTGAATTGAATTGAATCTTGTGACTTGTGTAACTTCTATGGCAGCCTTCGACCTTCCTTTTTAAACATCCGCAATACACAATGAAACCTTTCTGCATCAACACAGGAAATATATAATAAGTCTAGAAGAATGAGGAATTCTGTAGTAATGCTCTGTCTTTTTTTCTTGGAGTTCATGAATTGCAATTACATATTTTTAAAAAATATCATCTAGAATGTATAACTTGCATCAATCATTCAACGAAAAATAAGTGTTTATTGTGCACAGCTGTAGGGGTGACCTGCATGGCTGCCATGGAAACCAGAACATGTGACCGTCTCTGTATCCCGCGAGATAAATTCTTGGAGTATACGGGACAGTTGATCCGGGCGTAAGTCCGTTATAATAATTGCCATTTTCCCCCGCATTTTTCCATCACTACATTTTACGAGGATATTTTTATCTTTTTAAAATCTCAGCTTTTCTATTTTCAGGCCTTGTCCCATTGGCTAAAGTGGCAACCAATGTTTATACGAGACTATGTGAATTCACGTTTTGTAATGACTCATTTATTTATGTTTTTATGTAATAATTAATCACATTTTTTGGTATGCAGCTTCAGTGCATGGTCTTTGACAGTATTAGTCAATATCAGAAATCTAGTCTCTCATACCTGTGGAATAATCTCTCAAATAACTGTCACCAACGTTTGAACACCACAAAGATGCACTGGCAGTAACTTTGGCTTTATAAGTTCGACATGTACCAACAACACATTGGGAAGGTCCGATACCATAGAATGCATCAATTAACTCTACCTGTGCTGTATCTGTGTTTGAATCATACGAAACTAATTCTATGGCAACTATGACCTTCTTTTATCAGACCAACCTTCGCATTTCCTGATGAGAGGCAGCAGAATCAAATGTTAAAAACTCACATACGAAAATGTTAGAACAATTAGTGGATTATATTTTATTTTTATTGTCTGAGGCGCAACAAATAAGCTATTTCCAGTTAGTTACATACAAAAATATATTTCGAAAATATTGTCAAGAATTCGTAGCAATATTGATTTTTTTATACACAGTACCCGGTTGATACCCAATACAACTGCGGGAAACAGCACGTCAATACACACATAGCGCCCTGCCTTCTACACCACAAACATGTGCTGAGTAGATAGTCACCTTTATAAGAGTACAAACAATCTATTTTTAACGGGAAGGTCCGATGTCATAGAAAAACATGACTAAACTGTATCTGAATTGAATTGAATCTTGTGACTTGTGTAACTTCTATGGTAGCCTTCGACCTTCCTTTTTAAACATCCGCAATACACAATGAAATTTTCTGCATGAATACAGGAAATAAATAATAATAAGTCTAGAAGAAAGATTAATTCCGTAGTAATGCTCTGTCTTTTTATTGAAGTTCGTGAATTGCAATTACATTTTCATTCATATTCTCCTAGAATGTATAACTTGTCATCAATGTTGCAACGAAAGATGAAAGTGTTTATTGTGTACAGCTGCAGGGGCGATTTGGCTGCCATGGTAATCAGACCATGTGACCGTCTATGTATCCCTCGGATAAATTCTTGCAGTATACGTAGCCATAACAATAACTGGCTTATTCTCTATGAGCGCCAGTCATTGTTATGGCTAAGTATACGTGACAGTTCATCCGGAGGCAAGTCCGTTATAATAATTGCCATTTATTCCATCACTGCATTTTACGAGGATATTCTTATCTTTTAAAAATCTCAGCTTTTCTATTTTCAGGCCTTGTCCCATTTGCTAAAGTGTCAGCGAATGTTTCTATAAGACTATGTGAATTCACTTTTTGTAATGACTCATTTATTCATGTTTTATGTAATAAGTATTCACATTTTTTTGGTGTGCAGCTTCAGTGCATGTTCTTTCATAGTACTTTATATCAAATGTGTCTTTAGACATTATTTATAATCTCTAAAGGATTAATTTATATTCTGTTTAGTTTCTCAGCTGTTTATCGAAGACCAGAGTTTTCACAGTGGTTGTCACTACCTAGTCTCTCATACTTGTAGAATAATCTCTCAAGTAACTGTCATCAACGTTTGAACACCACAAAGATGAACTGGTAGTAACTTTGGCTTCATAAGCTGGATAGTTCCGACTAAACAATGGGAAGGTCCGATACCATGGAATGCATCAATTAACTTTACTTGTATTGTGTCTTTGTCTGAATCAAGCGAAACTAATTCTATGGCAATTTATGACCTTCTTTTATCAGCCAAACTTCACATGTATTCTATTATTTTTGTCTGTGCCGCAAATGAGGCACCATTCCCAAACAGTAATGAATAAATATTCTTAGTGATTTGCCTGGAAATTCTGGACCAAGTACCGTACACTGCTCCTTAATACTATTCGTCCACTTAAAACATACCATTTAATCCGTGTCGCACCTTTTTAATCCTTATTGAATATAGAGGAAGGCGCAGGATATGATACTTGGGCCGAAATTCTCTTAGTGGACGAATATTTTGCAGATGTTTCCAGGAATCTGTAGCAACAATACATTATTAACTGGAACAATATCACATTACCCTATTGATATTGAATATCCAATACAACGGCAGTACACATATAGCGCCTTGTCTTGTACACCACAAACATATGCTGAGTGGTTAGTCAAAGTCTATTATTAACGGGAAGGTCCGTTGTCATAGAAAAGCATGACCATAAACTGGAGTCTTCGACTTGAATGTGTAGTTTCTATGGCAGCCTTCGAGCTTCCTTTTTAAATATCCGCAAAACCAATTATTCGTTTTCTGTATGAATACTGGTAATATATATGTAATAATAATAAGTCGAAGAATGAAAATGTTGTCGTAATTATCTGTATTTTGTTCACATTCATTTCATTAAAGTTGGAATCAATTTTAAAATCAGCCAAATTTAGCGTTCTTGTTTGTCACGCAAACTTGAAACTACATCTCGAGAGAGTCAGGAATATGTAGGGAATAAGTACAGTTCGAAAACAGATACTCAGAAAATTGCCGTTAATCGTGCATGAAAACACTGGATAGATAATGATCGGCCTGCCTACATTGCCGGTTGCCACAGTATCTACACAAATACCAATGACGTCACGAGACTGTGTGTAGAAATCGCTCGCTAGGCGGGCCGCTTTGAGGAAAAAAATGATTTGAATCTTGATTTGGCAACTCAAATTAGGCACGTAATACACATTTTCAAACCCAAATTTGTACGATATCTCATTCTATAGACAAAATAAAGCTACCACAGAATGAATAAATTTTGTCAATTCTAAAAGTGATTATAGCTTTCAGTACGCAATATCATCTTGAATCATCTTTACTTACTTCCATATTTTTTATTCCTTTACTTTGTTGTTGAAACACGGACAACAGTACCAGCGACCTCTGTGTTTGAACACTAACGAATGCACTGGCAGTGACTTCGGCTTCATAAGGACGACATATTCCCAGTACACATTGTGAAGGTCTCATACCATAGAATACATCAATTAACTCTACTTGTATTGAATCATACGACGTGTTGAATATTATATTGCCCTTTATGAAATTTCGAATGACGTATTACTGCTGGGAAGGTATACTGATGCAATTGTATCTCAAATTGAATCTTGTGATTAATTTCTATGATAATCTTTGGCTGTCTCGATTTAATCAATATTGAACTGTTTTATATTAACCTCTAAAAACTACTAGTTAATTATATTCTGTCGAGTGACCCACAAGTCAATGATGATACAATGTTACCAAGCTCCTTGTTACCCCCCCCCCCCCCACACACACACACCTACCGTTGACTGCGGACGCGGGTTGCTGACAGAGGTCGCCACCAAAGCCGTCCGGACAGATACACCGATGACAGTTGTCTGGGTCCTGGTAACCCCCTCGCTGGCATGGTGGGGTGTCCCGTCCGGCACAGTCCGACCCACAGTACTCTAGGTTAATGATCTTAGCGTCCAGGTATGATAGCTGGACCCGCTGTCCCATTGAAGCCGTGTACAGAGGGTCCAGCGCCTCCATCGTCCGGTCCCTAGTCAGAGAGCCCGCCTGGAATGCATATAGAAGGAAATATTAAAGAAATGATTCAAAACATATCACATGGGTGGCATGAGGTTTATATGTGTTTGATATTATCTTGAATGTTAAATTTAAAATACAAGATTCACAAATTGCGAAATAAATTCAATGAATCAATGACACATTTTTCGTGTAAAAAAATTAAGACTCAAAGTTGAAACGTGAAGTCCTATTTCATAAGTAAAATTGTTATGTAAAAACGAAGACATAAATTTGTTCTATTTTTTTTCACTAGATTTATTGGAGTTTATTCCATTTGGTGGTGACTGACCGTGCTGGCGTAGTGCATGACGGAGCCGAAGTCGTAGGGCACGCCATGTGATACCGTGTCGCGGCGCCAGAACTGACTCGAGTAGTACCCGATGTTGTCCCGGATCACTCGCACCCACCTGTCCCGATCTCCCCTCTGTTGTTCGTGCCACAAGCCCAGCGCGTGACCCACCTCGTGAATAGGGATACCGATCTGAAAGGTAGTGAATTCCAAAGTGTTATAATTATGTCTTCAAAAAGTGTTGTTTACATATCCATGTTGTTTCATCAAGCACGAGCGCTGTCACAGCCATATAGACAGACATTTATTTAACAAGTGATTTTTAAAAAAGGATAATCAGATACGTCGGGGTAAATAATTGCTTCTGGTGAATTCAGCATCGGATTTATCTTAGGGAATTTTGGGGTCTTTGACCGATAGAAAGTGGCGTTATAATGATATCATGACGCACTCGTTGAAAGCGTCAATATCATAATGCACTATTATAGCAATACATAAGCCAACTAACCTGCGTGAGACAGGGTGCCGCCAAGTTGATTTGCTGGGGAACTTCTGATATTTTCCCAACGAATGAATAGCATCTAGAAAATAATTCATATTAGTATAGAACTACATAAACCAAATTTAATTAGATGAAAGTAATTGCGATGATAAATAAAATTCAGGTCAACATCATAGCCTACCCATATGACTCTTTTGTGAACAGTAAATGTTGTCGTGTGATTATTGCGTTCCGACTGAGTTCGAAGAATTTGAGACAAGTTTTGTTCTCCCAGTGCATGACTGCTTCACGTATTACATTCTTCTCTTGCTCGGCTGGGAAATACACAATTTATTCAGTAAATAACAGTGAATTTGCCATTGTTTTTAGTAAACTTGCCAGATAAAAGATCCTTGTTTTAGAGAAAAAAAGAAAAACTCACTGTGAGTGCCGTCAAATTTGTAAACGATGGGGTTCTGCCACTTTCGGTCGGGCCTTCTCTCCATGTTCTCGACTTTACGCTTGTGTCGTCTATGGACACGGCTCCCGACCGCCACCCTGCGTTCATGAGCTTCCCTGGCAACAGAGCCTGATCCCTGTTCCTCCTCACAGTCGCACCCACGCTCGTCCACACGGCCCTCCGCTGAACCCTCGGAGCTCCCACTGGGCTCCGGCGTTGACGCGGACGACGACGTCAACGACGCCGGCGCCTCCCTGACTTGGTCGAGCATCTCACTGACTTGTTCCTCTGTGTACCAAAGGCATCCCTCCTCCACTCGTGTGGGCAAGCGACCGTGGTGCTGGTCCTGTAGGCTAGGGCCGTCTCCGTGCTGTAAGAGAGAGGGACGTCGTAGGCTGGGTTGGGTCTGAGGTGCGGGCCCCGTGTCCCGCTTGGTTCGCGGGTTAGGCACGGGCGTATGGTTTGCTAGAAGGCCGTGCGTAGGCTATACCAGAAAAAGCGAGAAAGAAAGAGAGAGCACAGGCAAAGAATAGTATTAAGAGGGCTATTACCAAAGTAGCATAATGTAGATATCAGGCTTATTTTTAAGTGAAATACCAAAGCCTATAGATTTATAGTTAGATAGTAAAGAATAGGGTCACCCCTTGCAAGATTATTAAGTACAAATTCTAACAGGAAGTAATATTTTCAGGAAACGTCGCATAGGCCCTAAATGTGAACCTTTAATTAGAGAGAACATTTTATGATGGAAATGTTCTGAAGCATATGTCTAATAGATATTTATTTCGACAAATAGGTATGCTTATTTCTGTGATAGATTACTCAGTATGAAATATAGTGGTATACAATATACAATAATTTATAATAGACAGGCTAAGCGTAAATAAAATCAATCCCAGTACCGACATAAATTCATGCAAGAGCTACAGCCCTCACGATTTAGAGTATAGCTGTGTTATCAGAAAATAATCATGAATGCTATTGAAAAAAATAATAATAGGCCAAGGTTTCAGAAAGGTTACCGGAGAAATGTACAGTGTTGAGCATCAACTATTGTTTTTGCACCAATATTGTTGTTTTGACCTTTCAGTGTCATCATAGGTCAAATTCAAGGTCACCACTGAAACCGCCATTTCCCTTTTGAATGTGCGGATATTTTGAATGTGCTCTATTTTGAAGTATTTTACTTAAAAAAGCTCCCATTATGAAGAAAAAATTGGATGAATTTTTTTTTAAAAACGTGAAATAAAACTAAATATGCATGCTTCTCGAACTATTTTTAGGCAGTTTTGTGTAAAATTTCAGGAAAACTTTAAAAATAAAAATGTGGATACAAGACGACGAAGGGCTAGACGGACGATGAACGCAACGCCATGCCAATAAGTTATTGGACCATAGGTTCGGCAACCTAAAAATACGTTTGACCAGCTATCCGATGTTTGGGTAGCATTTGCTTTGAAAATAGGATAGATCCTTGGAATGCATCCGTATGGTCTTTTTTTTACTCAAAATCACTTCAGTTATTTTTCCTTTTCATATCAGCAGAAACAGTATGAAAACCCGGTCGACTTGTTGACTTTAGCACTCTAAGAGTAAATGGGAAAAAATGTTTTTTGCCGAGAGGGAAAACAATAAAAATTTAAGTTGATCTGACAATCCAAAACGAATTTATGGACAAAAATCTTTAACCATTATGGCTAATTTGTCACTGCTCTTTGTAGCTATTCAGTTTATTTGCTCACCTGGATTTCGTCGATCAGTTGCAAGTTTTTAATGATGTCGGTCCATCTTTCCCGCGTGTATCCATGGTAACGTAGAAATTCCTCACGTGACCCAGTAGACGGCCGCCAGATCTCGCGGTTTGGTTGTCGTGATTCCGTGTTGTAGCTGTTGTTTAGTTGTATCAGGTGTCCGTTCATTAATGAGTTCTCTTTGATAACATCACTCGCGAATTCCAGTCCATGAATACTACGTGCCTGATACCACGAATATAAAATTGCCATTACAATAAATATAAATTATACTTACACGCAGTGTCATTTGATTTTGTGTGTGTGTTGTATTTTTGCTACCCGAACAGGATACGTGTAGCCATGGTATCATACATGTATGTATCTTTGATTTGAACATGTGCAATATGCAGTGAGTCATGCATATATATGTATATATGTATATTAATACACGTCATGTTATTGTCATTTGATAGTCTAGGGCCTATAGACCTACTTCGGTTCTCTTCAGAACTTCTTACTTTTTAAAAACAACCCTCCAAGCTCAGGTTTTGCAAAGATTGTTGTGATATTTCAATATTTCAAATAAAAACAATCGTAACACCTATTTGCAGAAAACTGAAAATCGCAGTTTATTTCCTCTATCTCCTTTTTCTGAGCAGCTTGAATATAATTAATGATATTGGTCCAAATGCAGAGTGAATGGATCCTGGACTTACCTCAGAGTAACTTTCTAGTAGAACTATAAGACAAAAAACTATATAAACATAACTTCCTTCCATTTTGTTCCTATTTGTGTTGAACTTTTGTTCCTAAAACGTTTCCTCTTATTTTTCTGGGGTTTTTTTCTATTGCCAGGAGGAAAGATTCGTGACTCCGTTTCGACTTCGTGTTTGAGTTAAAGACCCTATCCCTACGACCGTGACTCTTTATACAACGTGCATGTGTGACCGCAAGAGATGACGCGAGATGATCACGTACTCTATACTAGTGTATAAATCCTGGTATAGAGCTTGTGACAGAGCACAGGCCCAGCCATGGCTTCCTGCTTCGCGGAATGAAGGCACATAACAAGCGCATGACATAAAAATTTGGCAATTTGTAAAAATGCAGATCAGTCTCTGGAAAGATGGCAGATTAAATTTGATTCGCTACCTGTAGCCTGTTCGCGAACAAATGGTGCGTGCATGGCCCGTGATTTCTCCGAATCGTTTTTTTTTTCAATAGAAAAGAAACATTGAATATAAATAGTATGATGCATTATCAAAGTGGGTAGTAAGTTGTTGTTTTTTCCTCGTAGAGACAAGGTGCATCTGTTTACAACTCAGTGTGATTTCACTAGATTTTAATTAGGAAAATAAGAAAGAAGTGACATTCAGGAGGTTAGACTGTGTAAGCACTCAGTGCTCAATCTGCCTCAAAAGGTCATGAGAGAACAAAAACTTACATCACTTCTGTTCAGGTTAAAAATAGAATGAATCGTAAGTATTCCACCATTAATTACTTAGTATCCCTTCTAGTAGGAAACTATGCATTTTTGTTCGTACTTGCGCGCCAAATTTCACTGGAATAGGATGTTCGTATTGACTCCCACAACTTGTTAAAAATGCATCATTTGCCTCGAAGTTATCAATTTCCTGGATTTTTCACATAACAGTAATTGAGCCGATACCGCAAAACTGCTGCAGAAAAGTTATTTTAGCTTGCTTCACCAAGAAATATGTATTTTACTGGAAACTTGGACGAATAAAAGAAGACAACACCTGAAAATTCACGACCGATCGAATAAAACTTGCTCCTATCAGGAGAACGGTAACACATTGCCCCAGGGCCTGCAACATCGAGCCAGCTAGTGTTTCTGGTAACACGGTGTGCGTACGTAATGTCTGGCAGGAAATCTGGTGTATTCGTCACATTGTCATTTGTTCCTGTTTATTTTATCGTTTGTAATGTTCTCATCAGGTACAACTTACCGTGAAGAAGGAGGGTGAAATTAATCATTATTGGATTTTTCCCGAAATCAATGAGTGTATTACGATGCGGCAAAAATTTGATATCACCAAACGTAAAACAGGTATTTGAACTTATTAAAGATGAATATAATATGGTGAGTTGATAATGTGAGTTTAATTGCTCCTTATATTATTTTAAATTATACACATTCGTTTCTTTAGGAGAAATCATATTGACAAGTTATTGTTTTGTACTAATATCTGATGCTGATTGCATTTTTTTTTTCAACCAAAGCGAGTAACCAGATAAAATATCGTGCATGTGTTTCAAAATGTGCGCAACGACATATGTTTCAAATTTTATGGATTTTTTCTCCAATGTTGGCTGCGATATCCCTAGCCAAAACACAGTCAGGAACAAACTACCAAGAATAGCATCGGGGGTCTATGTCGCCAAAGTTCCCCTATATACAATTTTATATGTGCTAACTAAAAATAAATAAGGCAAAATAAGGCATTCCAGGTAAGACATGACATGTCACATTGAAAGTTATCAGTCAATGGCATCTAATGTCAACTTGTAGGTCACCGAAAAGTACGCATACACGACTTATATGCTAAGCTCTCTGCTAAGATTTTTTGTCTGCAGAGGGCAATTAACATATTCCATATCGCACTAGACCTTGTGAGTTGCCAGTCAAGGTCTTCTGATGTTAAGTTTATGGTCACCATAAGATCAACCATATATGACTTCCCATATGTTCATACATCAAAGGTATGGTCTGTCTATCAGTCTTCTGTCTGCAGAGGTTATATTACACATTTAATATGAAGTTCTGCAAGTTCGATTTCCCCGAGGATAATCTGTACATGACTCTTTAGTAATCATAATGTATATATTATGAATTTTCTCGGCAAGAAACTTTCGGGGGTTTCTGTTGAAACTGATTTAGCCTTTCAAGCGTATGGTGTCTGAAAGCTACTCAGGTCTATAAGTTAGGCCATATAAAAAGTGATTCAAACCAAAAAGGAGCCCAAGGCCTTAGGGCTGAGATAGGTTACCGGACAATATATAATAGCTATTTTGTCCCGTGGCTTTGAAAATAAGGTCACTGGTCAAATTCAAAGCCACGAGAGTATTCCGCATATATGATTTCCTATAAGCTCACAATTGATTACTAAGCTGTAAATTCAATAATAAGAGAGATATTAGTCATTTTGTCACGTGACCTTGAAAATGAAGTCAAAAGTCAAATTGGAGGTCATCGGAATATTCGGCATATATCATTTGCTGCATGTCCAAAATTGAATCCTTAGTTGCAAAGTTGATAAAAAAAACAAAGTATTAGCCATTTTGTCTTGTGATACCTTGAAAATGAGGTCAAAGGTCAAATTCAAGGTCACGACAATATTCAGCATATATCATTTCCTATATCCACAATTGATTCTCAAGTTGTAAAGTCGATAATAAGCGAGATATTAGCCATTTTGTGCTCTGACCTTGAAAATGAGGTTAAAAGTCAAAAGGCAAATAAAAAAAGTCAAGGTCATCAGAATATTCGGACTATATCATTTCTTTTATGTGTACAGTTGATTCCTAAGCTGTAAAGTCGATAACAAGCGAGATATTAGCCATTTTGTCATTTGACCTTGAAAACGAGGTCAAAGGTCAAATTCAAGGTCATGACAATAATCAGCATATATCATTTCCTATGTGTACACAATTGATTCCTAGTCTGTAATCTCAATATTAAGTGAGATATTAGGCAAAATGTGTCCCATTCTAAAGCATAAAAGAATTTAACATAGAAAGTCCCATTTGGGACCCGTCGAGGAAATGAATATGGCCGCCGCACGCAGACCAGCGATTCAGGGGCAACGAAACTGATGCACATCACAGAGGTATGTGAGGCCTATCTTTTGAAATAACAATCTCAAAACTTTCTGAACAGTTTTTGAGAAAATGGCTGCCAAAGTCAGAAATGGCCGTTTTTCGTCTAAAATGGCAGCCATTTTGAAAAAAAATGCGAAAATAAAAAAGCCCCCCAAAATACCCTCTTTTCGAAATATTTTTAGGCATTTTTGTGCAAAATTTCAGAAAGATTCACCTGTAAACTTCAAAGATAAACATAGCACCGCTGACCGGCAATCATGCGAATTGCATAGAAAACTGATTTTCCAACATATAAATTGTTATACTGATGTTAAAATCTATTGTTGAAACAAGTTCATAAATGTTGCTAGAAACAGATTTTCTGTTTGGACTATAATACGAAATCAAGTTACACGCAGACCGTCAATTCAAGGGCAACAAAACTTATACACATCACAAAGGTACATAATGAGAATCTTATGTATTTCGAGGAAAATTGTCTGAATAGATTTTGAGAAAATGGGCACCAAAGACAAAAATCATTGTTTCCTTCGACAAAACAATGTCGTTTTGACCTTCAAAGGTTATTCAAGGTCATATCCAAGGTCAACATTCAAACCGCAATATATGATTTCCCATTTGAATGTGCCAATACTTAGGCTCTATCTTGAAGTGTTCTAGGGACCATATCACCTTGCCCTTGAAGGTCATTGTGCGACAATTACTCCAAATTTATACATTGTTTATACATTATCTATTTACTTGTTACTTTACTTTACTTTTTATTTATTTATTTTTATCTTTTTTTTCATGTATCTTTAGCTGTATTTTTATCTTTTATTGGTTTTGAACATGTGTACCTGAAAATATTGCTTTTAATTTGGGAATTACTTTTAATTTGGGAATTACAATGTATTCCCTTTCAACATCTATAATTGTACTCTGTGGAATTGTACTTGTCAATGTTGATGTTGAAATAAACTTATTTTTATATTGGCTTATAGAAGCCAATACACATTGATAGGAAGTCCTCCTTTAAACTTGTTGTTCTATGTCCCTCAAACTCTGTCGTTCATAACAGTTTCTTGACGAAACTGGACGGAGTCATTTTTTAACGAAACCGTTCCCTCGGAACCGTCCCTGGTCGTTAGGCAGGAAAGGCGGGAGGGAGACCCACCATGTTCATTATAGAGGTATATATGTAATAAATACTGATTTTAAAAGGTTAAAGCCTCATATTTATGTCCATATTTTGACCTATATAATAAACACTTTTGGGTTATCACAGAATTACCATAGGGGGTGGACTATAACTTTGTCCCTCACATAGTAATCTACTTGAGGCATAGAACGAATTAGTTCAGAATCAACTTAGTACTTGACAGTAATTAGTGCTTGAAAGCAAGCAATTCCTTGAAATCAGAAACATCTCTCTTATGGGTTTCTGTTGAAAGAAATTTAACTCCAATGGTTCGAAAGGTTCAGAGAGTAAGCAATTTAGAACGAGCGAGAGATCCAATGTCGGAACTGGGTTTCTGGTAGGCTATTGGGTTTCTTGTTAGAGAAGCTGTTCAGTAACGTGGAAAGACTATCATCCTGACCGCAATCCACTCGTTTTAGGTTTGACAGGTTTTAGTGATCGCGGTCCTGTAACACACAAGAGTGGACGGAGTTCTTCTTTCTTGAACTTTTCCAGGAGAAACTCCGAAATTAGAGGAGCAGTGGCCTTAAACATTCCAACCTTCCGGCCACGACAACCAAGCACAGAATCTTGTCCATTTGGATTGATAGACTGCCAAAGAAGATCGTCTCTTAGTTCGGACGATCCTCGCTGACACTTCTCGAAAAGCCCTACTTTCGAAAACATCTCTCGACAAGAGTCCCGCTCGAAGTTTGATCAGCGTGGCTTGGAGCTTGATGGAACACGTCGGACTGAGGCTGCTTGGGCAGATCCTTTCAGTCCGGCAGAGGAACCAGGCTGTCTACTGACATCTCCTGAAGATCCGTCAACCACAGCTGCTGAAGAAGTAACACAACAATGAGAATCATTCTGGGTTGATATGCCCTGAACTTGGCCAGAACTTTCTCCAGCAAACATCACCTTCCAATACGACGACATAGTTTCATCCATGATCCGCAACACGGAAGTTGGAAGTTCGGTATTCCACCTGGTAGCAAATAGATCTAGAACAGGTGTGCACCACAGATCACAGATCGCCTGGAAAACACCGACCACTCCGTCAGCTGATTCTGACCCCGACGTGATTTTCATTTGACCAGGAATGTGTCGAGCCCTGAGAGAAATCTGATGTTCGTGGCATCACAAGAGGAGGTCCACGGTCAGCAGACACAGCGTCGCTGACTTTGTGCTCCCTTGCTTATTGATATAAGAAATCAAGTTGAATTGTCCTACCTGTTGAGAGAAATGACACTTCAAGTGTTGTAATGCTAAAAACACCGCTCTCAGTTCCAAGACGTTTCGTCCTGTTGCGAACAAGACCACATTCCTGAGAATTCGTGAGAGTCCCAGGGAGGAGGCTGACGAACGGGGACCCTCGGAAAAGGTTGACGGGATTCAACCACCAACGCAGATCCTGCACCATACGTCTCGACACTGGCACTAACTGTGTCATGTCTTCCGTTGCTTGCGACTAGTTGACATATAGCTGCTGCTGAAACGACTGCATATGAAAATATTTTAGCGGCACTGAGGAAGCCAGAGTGCAGATGAGGGAATGCTAACGAGAGGCGGGCTGCGGATTCTGGTCTAAGAATACATTGTATGCGAGATTGTGTAGATAATTTTACCCGACACTCCTCGGTTGAGAGAAGATCCAAAGGAAGTCCAAAATCGATAGCCCAGAAAGACGAAGTCTTGCCGAGGAGACTTCGTTTTGGTTGAACTTGAACCCCATTGTCTGGCAGAGATCGACCAACCACTAAGCCCAACAGATGAGAGTCCACAGACAGTGACGTTTGATGAGACAATCGTCCATTGCGATTAGCCAGAACCTGCAGCTTTCTCAAGCGCATGGTGAAAATCCAAGCGGCAATCCACGAGCCAAACGGCAACGCTTGGAACTGCCAGACCTGATCCTGATAGAACAATCTTAGATACATCAAGTGAGCGTCCTTGAGGTCGATCATCACGACCCAAACATTGATTATACGTTGAATTTGTCAATTACTGGACATGATCTTTACCTTTAGTGACGTTTAACCTGAAACCTTCAAACTTCATCAGACTAATGGGCTGACTGGGACGTGGACTCGTCAACCTTGGGGGTGGTTGGTAGCAGACGGTGTGGGGCGTCCCTCAGTATCCAGTCCCAAGTCCTAGAGAGTTAGAAGCGGAGGGTTCCAATTGTAATTGGTCCAAAGACGGACCCAAGACACAGCTAGGCACCCAGTTCCTGGGAACCTGCAATGGGGTCCCGGCAATCAGTTCCTGGGAGCCGGCAATCGAGTCCTGGCAACCGATACCCCTATAGTGTGCAGCATCGTTTGGACCACGGTTGCTGGAAGTCAAGTGCCATAACTCGTGTTCTGCTTCTGGCCAACCGGGTCCTGAAACCCGGTAGGGGAGAACGGAAGACGTTGACACTTAGATGCGTTTACGGGCTCGAACCCCTGTATGGTGACCCCAGCGGCATCACCCGAAACAGAACTGAAACTTAGAAATCAGAGGCTGATTGTTGCATGAAACCTGCGTAACTGTTATCAAAAGTGGTTTGAGTTAGACACCAACGAGCCCGTAGGCTGTTGGGGGGAAAAAGCTTGAGGTACTACCGGAATAGTACCGTGTCCTGGGAGCCAACAAGCAGGCCCCCATAGAGACGCGAATGAAATCTTGCTGAAAGAAAATTAGCCCAAGGGCTAAGACAGGTTGCCGGAAAATTTTGGCTTTAAGCATTGCAAGTGACATATGACTTTGAGATCTACCAATCAAGGTCATCTTTGTGAACTGCAATATCACCATTAGGTATGCTGCATATGACTTCATATATGTTCATAATACAAACATATAATCTCTATCAACAAGTATTTTGTCTGTAGAGGCCAATTTACACGTGTCAGGTCAGGCAAAGTTGTGAGATTTGGATTTCAAGGTCATACATAAGGTCAAATTCAAGGTCTCCAAGAGATGTGCTATAAATACATGACTTCTTGTAAGCTTATACACAAAAATTCCTAACCTGTATGTGCAAGTGTTTAAGTCTCGGTGGCTTATTTACACATTTCACATCGGACATTTAGCACTCAAGGTCATCTGAGGTCAAGGTCATCATCAGTCGTTCCATATATGACTTCCTATATGCTCATAATGCAAACTTAAGCTCTATCCACAAGCATCTCATCTGTAGAGGCAAATCTGGGCATTTTTTTTTACCCGAAAATGGCTGTTTTGACCTTTCACGGTCATCAAAGGTCAAATTCAAGGTCACCACACAAATCGCCATATATGACTTCCCATTTGGAAGTGCCAATTTCTAAGCTCTATCTTCAAGCGTTCTATGAGTACAGTCCTGGCAGCTCCCATTATGAAGGGAGAAAATTTTTTTCAAAGGGTGAAAATTGTGTTGTTGTCTAGAAATGGCCCAAAATGAATAGTAATGCGATTTGGGCAGGAAATTTTTTTTCATCGACCCGTCGAAAATTCAAAATGGCCGCCATACGCAGACCGGCGATTCAAGGGCAACCAAACTTATACACATCACAGAGGTACATAACGAGAATCTTTTGAAACAAAAATCTCAAATCTGATCATACAGTTTTTGAGAAAGTGGCCGCCAAAGTTCAAAATTGACTGTTTTTCGACGAAAACTGCCACCATTTTGAAAAAAAAACTTAAAAAACTAAAAAAAATACCTCCGCCTCAAATTATTTTAAGGTATCTTTTCCCAAATTTTCAGAAAGATTGGACTGTGAAGATAAAAATGTGGACGGACGGCGCCGAAGACGACGGACGGACGGACGGACGAAGTTATTCACCCAGAAAAGAAGCAACTCCAATTTCCTCCACACAAAGCAAAGACAAACGTGACGGTAATGCCGAGAGAACGTTTCGTAACAAATATTTGACAGACATCATTGACTACGGGCTATTTCGTTAAAAAAATGTTATGAACGACAAAGTCTGAGATGCATAGAACGACCAGTTTAAGATAATACGCCATTGAAATTTTTATTGGTATGATTTCCCTCCTAGTTTGAAAGCTAAGTAAGATTACACAAAAGTGTTTAATATAGAGGTCAAACTATGTACATAAATATATAGTTTTATGCCAAATGGAAACATGAAATTGATTCGACAGTCCAAAAAAGTTATTGGCACAAATCATTTGAGCTTTTGTGTTGAACTTAGGATAAAACTAGACGTCAAGGCCTAAAGATGCCTTGGAGGCATTTCGGTGTTAGGACTAATTCGTAATATTTAAAACATGTTAGCCGTGGGCTCTACGACACATCGTTTCCTAGCTATGGATGAAAATGAAAAATGTCGACTCAGCAAAAAAACATTTCAGGTCAAGGTCAAAGTTCATCTGTAATACCCCTTAGACATGTTTGTCTAGAGCCACGAGTCCG
Organism: Terebella lapidaria; assembly: GCA_949152475.1. NCBI lineage: Eukaryota > Metazoa > Annelida > Polychaeta > Terebellida > Terebellidae > Terebella > Terebella lapidaria. Next base: position 88,165,344 of record OX424555.1, read on the forward strand.
AAAACAACGTCCGTTTTGCTCTACAATGCACTGTTTCCGAGATATCAACGAAAACGAAAAATGCTGACTCGGCAAAAAACTTTAAGGTCAAGGTCAAAGTTCATCCATAATACCCCTTAGACATCTTTGTCTAGGTCGCCGAGTCCAAAAATGACGTCCGTTTCGCTCTACGACTCAACGTTTCCGAGATATGGACGAAAAGGAAAAATGCCGAGTCGGCAAAAAAATTTCGGGTCAAGGTCAAAGTTCATTCATAATACCCCGTAGACATGTTTGTCTAGGTCGCTGAGTCCAAAAATGACGTCCGTTTCGCTCTACGACTCACCGTTTCCGAGATATGGACGAAAACGAAAAATGCCGACTCGGCATAAAAATATCGGGTCAAGGTCAAAGTTCATTCACAATACCCCTTAGACATGTTTGTCTAGGTCACCGAGTCCAAAAATGACGTCCGTTTCGCTCTACGACTCACCGTTTCCGAGATATGGACGAAAAGGAAAAATGCCGACTCGGCAAAAAAATTTCGGGTCAAGGTCAAAGTTCATCCATAATATCCTTTAGACATGTTTGTCTAGAGCAACGAGTCCGAAAATAACATCCGTTTCGCTCTACGAGGCACCGTTTCCGAGATATCGACGAAAACGAAATATGCCGACTCGACAAAAAAATTTCGGGTCAAGGTCAAAGTTCATCAGTAATACCCGTTAGACATGTTTGTCTAGGGCTACGAGTCCGAAAATAACGTCCGTTTCGCTCTACGACGCACCGTTTCCGAGATATCGACGAAAACGAAAAATGCCGACTCGGCAAAAAAATTTCGGGTCAAGGTCAAAGTTCATCAATAACACCCCATAGACATGTTTGTCTAGGGCGACGAGTCCAAAAAAAACGACCGTTTCGCTCTACGACGCACCGTTTCCGAGATACCGACGAAAACGAAAAATGCCGACTCGGCAAAAAAATTTCGGGTCAAGGTCAAAGTTCATCAATAATACCCATTAGACATGTTTGTCTAGGGCGACGAGTCCGAAAATAACGTCCGTTTCGCTCTACGACGCACCGTTTCCGAGATATCGACGAAAAATGCCGACTCGGCAAAAAAATTTAAGGTCAAGGTCAAAGTTCATCAATAACACCCGTAAGACATGTTTGTCTAGGGCGACAAGTCCAAAAATAACGTCCGTTTCGCTCTACGACTCACCGTTTCCGAGATATCGATGAAAACGAAAATTGCCGACTCGGCAAACAAATTTCAGGTCAAGGTCAAAGTTCATCCATATTACCCTTTAGACATGTTTGTCTCGGGCGACGAGTCCGAAAATAACATCCGTTTCGCTCTACGATGCACCGTTTCCGAGATATCGACGAAAACGAAATATGCCGACTCGACAAAAAAATTTCGGGTCAAGGTCAAAGTTCATCAGTAATACCCGTTAGACATGTTTGTCTAGGGCTACGAGTCCGAAAATAACGTCCGTTTCGCTCTACGACGCACCGTTTCCGAGATATCGACGAAAACGAAAAATGCCGACTCGGCAAAAAAATTTCGGGTCAAGGTCAAAGTTCATCAATAACACCCCATAGACATGTTTGTCTAGGGCGACGAGTCCAAAAAAAACGACCGTTTCGCTCTACGACGCACCGTTTCCGAGATACCGACGAAAACGAAAAATGCCGACTCGGCAAAAAAATTTCGGGTCAAGGTCAAAGTTCATCAATAATACCCATTAGACATGTTTGTCTAGGGCGACGAGTCCGAAAATAACGTCCGTTTCGCTCTACGACGCACCGTTTCCGAGATATCGACGAAAAATGCCGACTCGGCAAAAAAATTTAAGGTCAAGGTCAAAGTTCATCAATAACACCCGTAAGACATGTTTGTCTAGGGCGACCAGTCCAAAAATAACGTACGTTTCGCTCTACGACTCACCGTTTCCGAGATATCGATGAAAACGAAAATTGCCGACTCGGCAAACAAATTTCAGGTCAAGGTCAAAGTTCATCCATATTACCCTTTAGACATGTTTGTCTCGGGCGACGAGTCCGAAAATAACATCCGTTTTGCTCTAGAGGCACCGTTTCTGAGATATCGACGAGAACGAAATATGCCGACTCAACAAAAAAATATCGGGTCAAGGTCATAGTTCATCCATAATACCCATTAGACATATTTATCTAGGGCGACGAGTCCGTAAATAACGTCCGTTTCGCTCTACGACGCACCGTTTCCGAGATATCGACGAAAACGAAAAATGCCGACTCGGCAAAAAAATTTCGGGTCAAGGTCAAAGTTCATCAATAACACCCCTTAGACATGTTTGTCTAGGGCGACGAGTCCAAAAAAAACGACCGTTTCGCCCTACGACGCACCGTTTCCGAGATACCGACGAAAACGAAAAATGCCGACTCGGCAAAAAAATTTCGGGTCAAGGTCAAAGTTCATCAATAATACCCATTAGACATGTTTGTCTAGGGCGACGAGTCCGAAAATAACGTCCGTTTCGCTCTACGACGCACCGTTTCCGAGATATTGACGAAAACGAAAAATGCCAACTCGGCAAAAAAATTTCGGGTCAAGGTCAAAGTTCATCAATAATACCCCTTAGACATGTTTGTCTAGGGCGACGAGTCCGAAAATAACGTCCGTTTCGCTCTACGACGCACTGTTTCCGAGATATCGACGAAAACGAAAAATGCCGACTCGGCAAAAAAATTTCGGGTCAAGGTCAAAGTTCATCCATAATACCCCTCAGACATGTTTGTCTAGGGCGACGAGTCCGAAAATAACGTCCGTTTCGCTCTACGACACACCGTTTCCGAGATATGCAGGATGCCTCAAGGATGACTCAGCAAAAAATTATTTCGACCTCTAGGTCAAAGGTCGTTTGAGGTATCGATCCCAAAATCAATAGGATTCTTCCCTGTTGATATATAAACCTCCGTGCAAAATTCTGCAACTATTGCCTGAATATTTTTCGAGTTATCGTCCGGAAACCAAGTTTCAAGATCAGCCTCGATTTCATCCTCAAGGACCTCACGGACCTCGGAGCCGGATAAAAAAAAACAATACACCCGGGTCAAGGTCAAAGTTCATCCATAATACCCCTGAGACATGTTTGTCTAGGGCGACAATCCGAAAATAACGTCCGTTTCGCTCTACGACGCACCGTTTCCGAGATATCGACGAAAACGAAAAATGCCGACTCGGCAAAAAAATTTCGGGTCAAGGTCAAAGTTCATCAATAATACCCATTAGACATGTTTGTCTAGGGCGACGAGTCCGAAAATAACGTCCGTTTCGCTCTACGACGCATTGTTTCCGAGATATCGATGAAAACGAAAAATGCCGACTCGGCAAAAAAATTTCGGGTCAAGGTCAAAGTTCATCCATAATACCCCTCAGACATGTTTGTCTAGGGCGACGAGTCCGAAAATAACGTCCGTTTCGCTCTACGACGCACCGTTTCCGAGATATGCAGGATGCCTCAAGGATGACTCAGCAAAAAATTATTTCGACCTCTAGGTCAAAGGTCGTTTGAGGTATCGATCCCAAAATCAATAGGGTTCTTCCCTGTTGATATATAAACCTCTGTGCAAAATTCTGCAACTATTGCCTGAATATTTTTCGAGTTATCGTCCGGAAACCAAGTTTCAAGATCAGCCTCGATTTCATCCTCAAGGACCTCACGGACCTCGGAGCCGGATCAAAAAAAATAATACACCCTAGAGATGTTTGTCTAGGGCGACGAGTCCGAAAATAACGTCCGTTTCGTTCTACGATGCACGGTTTCTGAGATATGCAGGAAGCCTCAAGGATGAATCAGCAAAAAATCATTTCGACCTCTAGGTCAAAGGTCGTTTGACGGATCGATCCCAAAATCAATAGGGTTCTTCCCTGGTGGCATATGAACCTCCATGCAGAGTTCTGCAACCATTGCGTAAATATTTTTCCAGTTATCGTCCGGAAACCAAGTCTCAAACAATTTTTTTGCTAAAACCATAAAGGCATTTCGGCATGCCGAAATGCCTTAATTACGAGCATATACAGGGCATCATACATGTATATGGTGTATCCTTTGATGACCTCAAATTCAACCTCATATGACGTAGAGTGCTCACACAATGTCAGGTCTACATGAAAATGGGTTAATTGGTCATTTGTAGGAAACAATTGAATGTGTAGCTAAGGTTTGTATTATATAGGAAATCGCATTTATTGGCCATTGGATACAAAATTCTTGAAGATATGAGCTTATGATCGTATTGACGATTTATACTTGGATGAAATAACTTCAAACATATTCCTGGTAAGGTACAGCACCCTTGGTGCTATGTTTTTCTAAAAAATTAGCCCAAAGGCTAAGATAGGTTACCGGACAATTTTGGTTTGGCCATTGCAACATTGGCAGGTAACATAGCTTTTACCAATCAAGGTTCGCAGTGTAAACATGACCTTGGGATTTACCAATCAAGGTCATCCGTATGAACTTCGATGTTACCATAACATGTATGTGTGCGGGATTTGATATTCTATATGTTGGGTGGAATCGTTTAGGCCGCTCAGGTCAATTTACACATTTCAAGTCAGACATTTGGCACTCAAGGTCATCTGACGTCAAGTTCAAGGTCATCATTAGTTGTGCCATATATGTCTTCCTATATGTTCATAATGCAAACATGAGCTCTATCTGCAAGCATTTCATCTATAGAGGCCAACCTGGGCATTTTTTGACCTCAAAATGGCTGTTTTGACCTTTCAAGGTCATCGAAGGTCAAATTCAAGGTCACCACACAAGTCGCCATATATGACTTCCCATTTGAAAATGCCAATTTCTGAGCTCTATCTTCAAGCGTTCTATGAGTACAGTCCTGACAGCTCCCATTATGAAGGAAAAAAGTGCCGAAAATGTTCTAAGTCCAAAATTTTTTTCAAAGGGTGAAAAATTTTTTTTTGCCTAGAAATGGCCCAAAATGGATAGTAATGCGATTTGGGGCGAAAAAATTCGTTTTCGTCGACTCGTCAAAAATTCAAAATGGCCGCCACACGGAGATCGGCGTTTCAAGGGCAACAAAACTTATACGTGTCACAGAGGTATATAAGAGGAATCTTTTTAAGCAAAAATCTCAAAACTGATAAGACAGTTTTTGAGAAAATACAGACCAGGTGCAAATTTGAGCATTTTTCGACCCAAAAATGGCTGTTTTGACCTTTCAAGGTCATCCAAGGTCAAATTCAAGGTCACCACACAAGTCGCCATATATGACTTTCCATTTGAAAGTGCCAATTTCTAAGCTCTATCTTCAAGCGTTCTATGAGTACAGTCCGGACAGCTCCCATTATGAAGGAAAAAAGTGCCGAAAATTTTCTAAGTCCAAAATTTTTTTCAAAGGGTGAAAAATTTTTTTTGCCCTAGAAATGGCCCAAAATGGATAGTAATGCGATTTGGGGCGAAAAAATTTTTTTTCGCCGACCCGACAAAAATTCAAAATGGCCGCCACACGGAAACCGGCGAATTTAGGGCAACCAAACTTATACATATCACAGAGGTATATGAGGGGAATCTTTTGAAACCAAAAACTCAAAACTGATCAGACAGTTTTTGAGAAAATGGCCGTCAAAGTCCAAAATTGAGCGTTTTTCGACAAAAACGGCCGCCATTTTGAAAAAAATGTGAAAATCAAAAAACAAAAAAATACCTCCTTCTCAAAATATTTTTATGCATTTTTGTGCAAAATTTCAGAAAGATTCGATCGCTAACTTTAAAGATAAAAATGTTAACGCCGGACGGACGGACGGACGCAACGCCATGCCAATAGGTTATCGGACCAAAGGTCCGGTAACCTAAAAACAAAAAACAATGAAATTTTTCAGAAAACATGTTCTAGCCCCATGTCCAGTATAATATGAACGAGTTCTACTGAATCTTTTCCTGTTTATTCCAATTTATATTTCCACATATATCTTCATGTTCTGAAGCAATGTATGCAAGTGACCTGGTAACTTTGTACACCGCGGCCCAAATATAATTTTTGTAAAGACACAAAACAGAAGCAGTTGGATCCAGATTATAAACATTTTATTCGCTGACAAAAACTACCAACAATCTGTGACATTTTCTCTGTGATCCCCGTATCCCCAAACCACTGGCTCAGGTGTTGGCACACCAGGACAGTACGGTACCAGAGTGTTAATTCACGACAATCAGTGTACAATATGACTAATATGTCGCTTCTGTCGAACAATCCAATTACCAAACTAATTACCAAACAGTCATCTGCAAAGAATGAACATTTGACCAAGCCGTTTTTGTTTGTTTCAGTACTGTAAAACTTGTATGAGGTCATTCCTTACAAAACATTAATGACTTTCAAAAATTCCGATTTGGAATGAAAAGCCATCGTACAGTAAATTCGGTCCAAGTAACTTGTACCGCCCACTACTCGTCCACTGAAAACATACCATTTAATCGTCTCACACCTTTTAAATCCTTATTGAAGATAGAAAAATTAGCCCAAAGGCTAAGATAGGTTACCGGACAATTTTGGTTTAGCCATGGCAGCATTGGCAGGTAACAGACCTTGAGATTTACCAATCAAGGTTCGCAGTGTAAACATATGACCTCGGGATTTACCAATCAAGGTCATCCGTATGAACTTCGATGTAACCATTACATGTATGTATGCGGCATTTGATATTCTATATGTTGGGTGGAATCGTTTAGGCCGCTCAGGTCAATTTACACATTCCAAGTCAGACATTTGGCACTCAAGGTCATCTGACGTCAAGTTCAAGGTCATCATTAGTTGTGCCATATATGTCTTCCTATATGTTCATAATGCAAACATGAGCTCTATCTGCAAGCATTTCATCTACAAAGGCAAATCTGGGCATTTTTTGACCCCAAAATGGCTGTTTTGACCTTTCAAGGTCATCCAAGGTCAAATTCAAGGTCACCACACAAGTCGCCATATATGACTTCCCATTTGAAAGTGCCAATTTCTAAGCTCTATCTTCAAGCGTTCTATGAGTACAGTCCTGACAGCTCCCATTATGAAGGAAAAAAGTGCCGAACATTTTCCAAGTCCAAAATTTTTTTCAAAGGTGAAAATTTTTTTTTTGCCTAGAAATGGCCCAAAATGGATAGTAATGTTATTTGGGGCGAAAAAATTTTTTTCGCCGACTCGTCAAAAATTCAAAATGGCCGCCACACTGAGATCGGCGATTCAAGGGCAACAAAACTTATACACGTCACAGACATATATAAGAGGAATCTTTTTAAGCAAAAATCTCAAAACTGATCAGAGAGTTTTTGAGAAAATACAGACCAGGTGCAAATTTGAGCGTTTTTCGACCCAAAAATGGCTGTTTTGACCTTTCAAGGTCATCCAAGGTCAAATTCAAGGTCACCACACAAGTCGCCATATATGACTTCCCATTTGAAAGTGCCAATTTCTAAGCTCTATCTTCAAGCGTTCTATGAGTACAGTCCGGACAGCTCCCATTATGAAGGGAAAAAGTGCCGAAAATTTTCTAAGTCCAAAATTTTTTTCAAAGGGTGAAAAATTTTTTTTGCCCTAGAAATGACCCAAAATGGATAGTAATGCGATTTGGGGCGAAAAATTTTTTTTTCGCCGACCCGCCAAAAATTCAAAATGGCCGCCACACGGAAACCGGCAGATTTAGGGCAACCAAACTTATACATATCACAGAGGTATATGAGGGGAATCTTTTGAAACCAAAAACTCAAAACTGATCAGACAGTTTTTGAGAAACTGGCCGTCAAAGTCCAAAATTGAGCGTTTTTCGACAAAAACGGCCGCCATTTTGAAAAAAATGCGAAAATCAAAAAACAAAAAAATACCTCCTTCTCAAAATATTTTTTGGCATTTTTCTGCAAAATTTCAGAAAGATTCGATCGTTAACTTTAAAGATAAAAATGTTAACGCCGGACGGACGGACGGACGGACGGACGGACGGACGACGGACGCAACGCCATGCCAATAGGTTATCGGACCAAAGGTCCGGTAACCTAAAAAGTGCCGAAAATTTTCCAAGTCAAAATTTTTTTTCAAAGGGTGAAAATTTTTGTTTGCCTAGAAATGGCCCAAAATGGATAGTAATGCGATTTGGGGCGAAAAAATTTTTTTTCGCCGACTCGTCAAAAATTCAAAATGGCCGCCACACGGAGATCGGCGATTCAAGGGCAACAAAACTTATACACGTCACAGAGGTATATAAGAGTAATCTTTTTAAGCAAAAATCTCAAAACTGATCAGACAGTTTTTGAGAAAATACAGACCAGGTGCAAATTTGAGCATTTTTCGACCCAAAAATGGCTGTTTTGACCTTTTAAGGTCATCCAAGGTCAAATTCAAGGTCACCACACAAGTCGCCATATATGACTTCCCATTTGAAAGTGCCAATTTCTAAGTTCTATCTTCAAGCGTTCTATGAGTACAGTCCAGACAGCTCCCATTATGAAGGAAAAAAGTGCCGAAAATTTTCTAAGTCCAAAAATTTTTTCAAAGGGTGAAATTTTTTTTTGCCCTAGAAATGGCCCAAAATGGATAGTAATGCGATTTGGGGTGAAAATTTTTTTTCGCCGACCCGCCAAAAATTCAAAATGGCCGCCACACGGAAACCGGCGAATTTAGGGCAACCAAACCTATACATATCACAGAGGTATATAAGGGGAATCTTTTGAAACCAAAAACTCAAAACTGATCAGACAGTTTTTGAGAAAATGGCCGTCAAAGTCCAAAATTGAGCGTTTTTCGACAAAAACGGCCGCCATTTTGAAAAAAGTGCGAAAATCAAAAAACAAAAAAATACCTCCTTCTCAAAATATTTTTAGGCATTTTTGTGCAAAATTTCAGAAAGATTCGATCGTTAACTTTAAAGATAAAAATGTTAACGCCGGACGGACGGACGGACGGACGGACGGACGGACGGACGGACGGACGGACGGACGGACGGACGGACGGACGCAACGCCATGCCAATAGGTTATCGGACCAAAGGTCCGGTAACCTAAAAACAAGCAGCACAAGTTACTTGGGCTGAAAATGCTTATATCTTACTTCATTCACTGCCAGACATTCTGAGATAAATCATTCTTCAGATCTTTCAAAGATTCAACTGGACGCACAAACAATAATTGATATCCATCCATAGTATGCTTGTCGTAATATTTAGATATCACCACATATGCTATAAATGCCGCAAAATTTCTACAGGAACATCTCAAGCTTTCAAGCGTGATATTTCAGTACAAATCTTAAAACCTCCACTGTGAGAATACTACAAAACAACTGGAAAATACAGGTACATATAGCATAATATATTTATATATACTGGATATATATCTATGTTGAGACACCCCAAAGCGACTACAAATACACACGAGTTGGTTTTGTAGTTAGTACATGTTCATGGAGCAGATGTTTTGTGGCACATGGGAAGTGTACATCCCACTGTGCCAAGATATGTTAGCACCAGTGGTAAAAAATTCACACATTATAATACCCACCAAAAATAAATGTTTTTCTTTTCCCCCTCATTCACTCGCACGCAACTGGCAAATTCTAAACTAGCATCGTTTCCACACACGCCTCTAGTAGCGAGACACAGTCTTCAAAACATTCATTGGTGGAACAGTCGCACACGCAACAAAAAATGTACAAAACGAGAAACGAAGAACAGAAAACAAAAGGCAACAAAAAAGTTAAACATAGCAAACTACAAAACATAGATGTGTAGAAAGTAAGTCAACTTGCAAAATAATTAGACCATATTGTGGTACTACGACGCTACAGTTCATGGCACAGAGTCCTGCAGGTGAAAGTGGTGAGTTCTGGTTTGGGACGGTTGCCGTTGGTTACAAGCCTCACTCGCACACAGAGCGAGGTGATGTGTGGTGTTCAAGTTCCTTGTGCTCGGTGTCTGACCCAGCGACATGACGACGATGGAATGGCGACAGAGAGACGACGACACATCGCAGATCTGTTTGCAAGGGTACAACTAGTCGAGTATGACATGTAACTGTACATCGAGTTCTTGTTGCTACAGAGATCTACCTGTGCGCGTTTGAGTGGCGTGTTCAAGGCAAACAACAGAACTTGTTGTCACTGTCAGATGATCAAAGGCGACCAGCGTGACATCTGAACGACGTCATAAATTCAAGTCCAGTGAGTTTTTAGTCGAGGAGATTCACACAGAAATACATATTACCCTCCAAGTCTACCATCTGTACACTTCCAGTGTGGTGAGAGCAAGAAATGATGCCCTGTGGTTTGACAGTAACACTCACTCCGCCTTGTGCACACAGCGGGAGAGGGGATTGGTTGGCATAGCAACTTGGCAAACTTGTCTTTCCCTTATCTATAATACAAAACGTATGTACAACGTCCTTAAAAACTGTACACAACAACTACTGCAGCAGCAACAACATAACAAACAACATTTCTGTCACATTAAAATAGCAACATATACAAAAGCTATACAGTAGTATATACAGTAGCACGGACAGTAGAGTTCACCAGGGGGAAAGTTCAAGTCCTGTCCAACACACACATCTCGTGGATATAGATCACATACCAAATATATAAATAACCTTGCTATACACTTGACTAGAAATAATATAATGGTCAGAATACTTGGGTCTTTCACCACAAATCCCCTGGGACAACAGAACACTCACTCACTGTCATTGCTTCATGGAGCACTAAAAAGTATACAATGTTTCAATTTGGTGATTTTGGTGTACACAGTGAATTGCTGGAGTGACAGGTACATTCAGATGCGAGTCACACGGCGGTGCATGAAAATATTTAGGGTACGAAAGAAGTTACAATTGCTAGTGAAAAGCAGCTGGAAATGAAAGGTTGAGTGCGGAATGCCAAAGTGCAAAGTCCTGATGAAACATGTTTGAAATGAGTGGCAACAGAATGTACCACTCAGCTGGAGCAAAAAAGCCTTCTCATTGGTGTCCATGAGCATGAGTGATATTACACATTAGTCTACAGCACTGGACAATAACAAAGATTTCCTCCTTCGTGCCATGTAACCATGGCTACCTACAGATATTGGTCTCAGGAACCTCAGTACATTTCCAATTAGATTACAAAAGTCGCAGAATTATTCCTAACTACATTGTACATGGCAAACGGGAAATATAACAGCCAATAACTTCTCCCAAGACATTTGTTAGTAAGCATATCCACCTCTGTGCCGTTTCTCGTTAGTAAAAAACATTAAAATACATATATGTATCATTCCCATACTGGAAGTGACCTATCTTTTCTCAATGACACTTTGCATGTTTGTCAAAATGAAGGATTTTCATGTGAACTTAAGCAGATAATTCCTACCTGCAAACAACTTAATCAACACTACCAGTAATGCCCCAAGTATATTGATAAAATTTGTACTTTTCAGCTATCACAACATTTAGCATAGATTCAGCATTCAAGGATTGTAAAAGTTCGAAGCTGTAGTTTGTAAACAACAAAAGAAATTGTCACCACATAGTACTCACTAATGTACAGTAAATCACATGGCAGAAAAAAAGAGAAATAAACAGAAAGAAAAACTGTAACTGATTGTACGATGTGCTGATGTATAATAATACACTATGAACAAAACTAGAAAACGCAATAAATCAGCATAAATTCAGCACTGTTCGAGGGAAGTCCATTTTTCCAGACGAATAAATTTCTTTAACCACCAGGAGTGGAGTGTCTGCGATTGATTCGGTGGCGGGTTCCAGACGCGAACTCGCTAGTTCAGGTGATGGGTGGTTGATTGGATCCTCTCGAGGGAAGGGGCGGAGTCAGCGAGCATCAGTAGACAGACATCCATTATCAGTAGGCTGAGAGAGGGTCATGCTTGGAGAGCAGAGCATCCACCAGCTTTAACCGCGCCTTGACTTGCTGTAAAAGTAAAGTGGGGCACTGAATTGTTGAAACAACAGTGTAAACAATCCAAAGACTGCAAAGAAACAATCCAAAGTGTTGGATTTATGAACATCTCTGATATATGGAACTTGTAATCAGTACAGACGGATATACATTTCAACACAAAGTTTCAACACAAAGAAATACTTGTGTCTCGTACCTTATACTGTTGATATTCTGACTCCATTGGGGCTCGGTCTTCTTTCTGTACTTTTCTGTGATAAAAGTAATCAAAACATATTTTTGAAACCTGCCTAAAAGTTCTATATCTTGAGAGAAATGCAGGCGTACCGATAATGTAACTGATTGCCACAGACACATACCGTCCATGCTGGCGCCCAAAATCATCCTCGAAGTCTCGGAGGATCTTGCGTAGTCGTTTCTTGTCCAACTTGGCACGCTGCTGTTCCTCGTGTAACTGTGGACTGATTGATGATTCAAGGATTACTCACATTGTGCATCCATTATTTAGAATTGACAAATTGATATGAACAATGCAGCCATCAATCACACAAACATTTTACAGAACATCAAGTTTTAGCTGTTTCGCCCGTATCTGACTGTACACGTACACAGTGAGCTCGTGAAGGTTGTGTGGAGCCGAGCCGTCTGGGGACAGGTCAAGGTGGGCCGGGGCCGGCGACGGCCGCATCGTGTCCTTCAGCAGTCGCAGGTCCTTTGTAACCAGGAAATCCTCTGCATCCTCCTCCGGCATCGCTGTGGGAACCTGGATCGGGGTCTGTCAGTAGTAACAGTGAATTAACCACTGAATACATCATGGGAACAGTCACAAATGTCCATTGTCCAGGAGAATCAAGACTGCTTTGTGAACTTGGCAAAAATCAGATTTTCAGAGCAGACAGTGATACCGACCCTGTCAGTCGTGTTGGCTGTACTCGGGGTGGGAGTGAACTCTATAGCCTGGTCCTCGGGTACGACTTGCAACTCGTTCTCACGTGGCTGCAAGCACAAAGCCATCAAGATTAGTATCTGACTGATTGTGTAACAGATCAGATAGCGTGGTTCGAGTATGGATTAGTGCACATGTACAGTGTATCTATAATTTACCGAGGGAGGCTTTGTAAGACGTCTCTTGATGTTTCTGTATCTGTCGTAGAGAGGACGCATCAGTTCCTTCTCAGCTTTTGTTGTCTGGAAAAAAATCCACAGATATGTTACTGTAGACACTGACTGAAACTTCAAGTTGGAACCAACAATAACCAGAATTTCTTCACTTAACTAATACAGATACAATATTCACTCACAGGGCGGCCATGGATGTTCTCAAAGTGCAGGAGAGCTTTTTGTACAGAGAGTTTCTCTGCCAGAGTCTCTTCCTTCGTCATTGCCTGTGTGACAACAAATGCTATACATTATGACGGGACCGTTATGAATTCCCATGGCCTCCATGGTCAACCATGTCAAATATACATGTATTACATTATGACAGTATCATCATGATTATTGTGTTCATTTTGGAAAAAGCACCATCCAAATCGAGTGATTCATATAAGTACATATAAGCTACTTTCAAGGTGCCTCCACGAGTTCATAACACAATCCTTACATCCATATCTTCTGGGCGGTTCCCCTCATCACGTTTGTCTTCGAGTTTCTTCAGCAGGACCTGCAGGGTTTCGTCCATGGTTGGGGGTCGGTCGGGCGACGTTTTATGCTCATGTGCGTACGTCGTGCGTCCGTTCGGCAACACAGCGAGACCGCTGGGAGAGGAGGTGGCCGCTCGCCTCTCGTTCTCCATCTCCTCCTTGAGCTCTGTGGGTGGCAAGTCAAGTATGTTCATTCAAACGGTGTAAAAACATTTTTTATTCAGTGACATTGAAATTTCGAAAAAAAAGGGAAGTATTTGACCTCTTTCGCATCTAGGCATACAAATGTAAATTTTGCACAAAGTCAATTGATTGAAATTCCATACTTAGTATATACTGGTATATTTATACATATTTATACACACTTCATTATACATGTACATCCACACACATGCATAGTTGTGCATAATATCGTGTGAACTACTACGGTGCCACTGTGATAAAATGACAAGTATTTTAAGAGTGACTGTGACAACTTGTAAGATTGTGTTGTCGATCGGATATAGGATTGAAATACAGGTGAATGTTTCTTTACTACTATTATAGGTTGTACTCAAGGTGTTCAGGTGATGGTTATAGGGAACAGAGTATCGTATAGAGTTGCATGTGCAGACACCAGTTTCTAAGTTATTTCAAGATTATCGGTAGAATTTATACAATGTACTACTATATTTTTGTGGATTTTTGTTGGCTAGCCAATTAGACAACTCACCATTTTTTGTATTATTGTATGGGAGCCAGGAATAATATGGCAGAGGATGTGGATGACATGCACATGTGATGAACAATATGAACTGGTCAAAACTCACAATGAGAACTTCACGAAATGACTCTACAGGCAAATGTGCTGGAACTCATGCTCAAGAAATGTCATATAGCAGGAAATCAAATTGTGTGATGAAAACGTGTGGAAATGGGAAAAAAATGCCTTAACTACCATACTCGAACATCGCCAAATGCACCACAGGTTATACAACCTCTAACAGCGTGCTATATACCATCACAAGGGCTCAAAGTCAGATGCATGCAAGCATAGGAGGTAAAACTGGACTAGAACTTGAATTTCCAAGTTTGAGGTCGCATTATTTTTTACAGGCAGTTGTTTTCTGATTCCATGCATGCATCTGAGCTTGAGGGGAACAGAAGCCACGCACAGCGATGCTACATCCCATAATATATATTTGTATCGATGTGTATACAGACATATATTGATATGAGAGGCAATTGTGAAAGACTTTTTTACCCCCAGTGTCGGGCAGTTTTGAGGGAGGACTTAGAACTTCGTCAAAAGTGAACACATTGTTGTGGTGTCCAAAATACCACTGGTTTTGCATTGGCGAGGACTCTCTGGCTAAGCCTAGACGGTTTTAGATGATCATGCGGGTGCCAGGCGTACAGGCAGGCAGGGTTTGCGGGGAAACGGGAGGGAAAAATGCAGGAACGAAAAGCAAAATATATAGAACAAGCAATGGATTTTGAAAATTTCTCTGACAGAAATTCGACAGTGACAAATTTACCGGTGATTTTGTTTTACTGATACTAGGCTAAACATTACATTGACTGTGAGTAACGCCCATCGAATGCACATGGTGTTGACTTGAGTATAGTAAAAGTAGACGCAGATGTGTTTGTGTGGTGCGGTGGACAGGAATGTTTCAAGGGCAGCACTTACTACGTAATTCCTTGCGAGCTTTGTCCAGTTCCTGCATACTTCGCTTGACCTCCGGCCGAGAGACTTTGTCAGACTTTGATGGCTGAAAAGGCACAATATCCATGATCATCATCAATTTGAGTAAAGTTTTATGGACAATCAACTTGAGTTATTCTGCTGTAACATACTGTCATGGTGTAATATCACTGCCTGATTTCTTACTTACCCGGTAGCCATGTTCTTGCTCGAAGGATTCTTCAAACACTTTTATTTTCTTCTTGTAGGCTGAAATAGATCACAATACAGGAATTCTATTAGGGTTATTAGTTTAGATGTATATATTACAGCAAAGTACAAACCATACAGATAGCTCAGTGCAAAGCTTGTCATTGATGTTGTGGGACTGTGACTTACACTGTATTTTCTTGGTGAGCTGTTTTATCAGGGCAGCATTAGCATCATCATTTCTTTTGCTGCAAATATTATTCAACAACATCAACATGATGTATCTGATTTCAGTACACATGTACCCCTAATACAGCGCTATCCGAGATAGAAAGAACTGGAAATTTCAAGTTGTGTTTTTCAAAGCGTTAAGTTACCTTGGTTACCAGTTACTATGACTACAATTGGTGGGGTGGGGACTTACCTCTGTATGTGTGTCTGGTCAGTGGGAGGGGAGGGAGGGACATCTGTGTCCGAGTGGGCACTGTAACATACGGGAAAACATGTCACTGGGTTAACATTACTGATTACAACATGATACCAGGCCGCTCAGGAAATGTAATATTCCAGAGGTGCAAGAAACCAGGAAAACATGGATCCATGAAAATTCTGTTATATTTATTGGTACGAATTGAATCAGGTGAAGAAGATTATAATGCCAATACAACATACATAGAGAAATGCAAAACTTGTAGCTGAGCTGGAGTTCAAAACATACAAACATTATCAAGTGCAGATTAATGCCTGTAAATGTATGAAGCATCAAAATGTCATTTAGCATGTTTAGTGGCTATCATGGGTTCAATCATGTAGGCAAGCAGTGAAGCCTATATCTGAGAAATCAAGCAAGTCTTAGTCAAATTGTCCAGATACCATTTTGTTAGTTAGGACATTAACCATATCATATTGATTATATCACAGTCCAAAATACCAAAGCATACAAAACTTCAAAACAAGCAACAAATTCTGTTCTTTCTCCCGCATGTTTCTATTTGAGGGTTCATGTCGAGCTCCAAAGTAGACTATTTCAATTATTGAAGTGCAGTTGTCTGGTACTTAGTAGAAACCAGAGAAACTCCAAACAAAATCATCCCAATGTAGCAATATTTTCAGACCCCTTCACACAAGCTTCCGAACTGTAATTCTCATCAAGCACACCATCTTAATTTAGTAACTTATTACAACTTGCATGCCAATAAAAACAAGGATTCTCGGTTATTAGCTGAACTCTGGCGGCAGAATATACATAAATAAATCATGCTTTTCTGGTTATTTGCAGCAACACTGCGAGGAGTATTCCGTGCTTCACCTCAGGTAAGATCTATATCGGTAACTCCATGGTGAGGACATTGTCCTGTGATGTCCAAAACTGGCAACACAAAAATATCAGTCATATTTCTACTACAAAATGTCCCGCTTCCATTTCAAATAATTTTGTAAAAAAAATTAATTTCTCTTTTTCATGCAAGAGCTATGAAAATTCTATGAAAAGATAGGAGCTGGTGGTGTACTTGTATAGCTGCTGGAAAGTGCTGTCTAACATAAAGCCAATGAATGTATTTGTAGATATTTGTATCTGTATAACATATAACTTACAACTTATGTAATACACAAGCATGGTATACTCTACGATACTTTCATCAATCTATGGACACCAGAATAGCTATTGGCACTGAACTACATTTGAACATACATGATGATAAACAAAAGCTCCTAACATTTACCTAGAAGCAGTGAATTGAAAGACAAATGAATACATCTGGGGTAGTAGTAGCACTGACTTTTTTTTCTGCTTGAGTTTGGACATTCTCGGGGAGAGCACGACCGTGTCATCCTCCTTGTACTGTTTGGCCTTCTGCAGAGACAGCGAGTGACCTTGCTCCGCGGGAATTGGCTCTGTCAAGGTCAACGAGGATAAGTGTGGGTCAGGTCATCAGATTGTAAGCATAATTCAAACCTTTCCTGATCCATATTGACCTCTATGCTAACACAGCAATATGAGTACAGCAACGAGAAATCTATTAAATTGAGAGATAAAATCGTGGACCAACGACTATGGGGGAGTTTACGTAATAATTTCTTGATACTTAGTATATAATTATGATCAGTGTATTTCAGGCCCTCTGGTATTACAGGCCCTCTGGTATTACATAGTGTGACCCTCGCTGTACAGTGCAGACCTACCGTTACCGTCGCCATGCTCATGGAGGATGGAGAGATCGAGGGGCGGCACACACGGTTTACGCTGGACGGTGGGTGACTTGTCGGGTGATGTGTCGCGCTGGTAGCCAGGGTACTGGTTCAAGAAGCTGATGCTCGGCTTCGTGGCGTTGTGGTTGACATCTTCCTCACCCTCGTCACTGCCGGACTTCTTCTCGTCAAACAGGAAAGGACGAGGCTTGGGGGGCCCGTGTTTCCTCTCCGCGGGTTCGTCTGTTTTATCTTTCGATGATGAGACTTCCATTAGGAGGCTGTCGTCTGTAGACGCCGAGCGTTTCGGTCGAGACGGCGTTCTTCGGTTCTTCGGACCAGGTGCTCGCTTAAACTGGAAACAAACAGTTAAGGTGAACATTGAGGATGTAAATCAGCTTGCTGAGGGTGATCTGATGATTTATAGTGGGGGAGAACATGAGATTGATAACATACAAATAGGAAATAACGTCTAGTACCAGTAGCCCTTCATAATTAGCAAAAATAGCTTTCCTTCTGGCACTGTGAAGTTTTCTGATTTACCTTTTGAGCCCTCAAGTGTACTAAATGAAATCCTAGACTCCCGCAGATGCCAACAAATTAACCTAATTCAGAACCGCTGAGAGCGCAAACAGAAAATCAATGTCAGAGCCTTGCTGTAACTCACACTGGCACTAAAACCGCGTACACTGTATCACATGTAATTATGATGCAATGAGCTGCTCACATTTCCTAGTCAGTAAATTACACTTGAAAAATTTAATTTCCGCAGCATCTATCAGAGCAGTGTCCCCTATATCACAAATGTATCAAGTCTTCGCTAGGATCGGCCCTTTTATTCCAGGAAAATTATCATGGTCATGATCATGCCAGAGTATTTATAGGGGCAGTTGCATCATACAATGATAGACTGGTATATACCCATGTTAACCACAATCGACCTTCCAGTATCCTCTAGGACACATAAGTCACCTAGACCATGTGAAGGCCATGTCATCACCACAACACTGGTCAGCAATGGTGATGAGAGTAAGGCTGCTTGAGACATGATTAATTGCGGTCAGTCCCCTCAGTAAGTGGGTAAAGCCTCGATATACATTGTATTGATTTGTTTCCATAACGAATCAGCAAACTGAGTCCTAAACGTGACGACACAACACCCGAATGAGTTCATTATGTAACATCATTGTTTATCGAGAAGTCTATAACCTTCAGCTCATCATCAACCATCACCTAACTACCGAGGTCTTGTACAGTGGTCACCTACACAAACGACAGTTTGCATGATGATGTCAGGGACAAGCAGTGGCATACTGCAGCTTTCAGCATGTCATTGCCACTGGAGAGAAAGATGCTCCACAGTTCAGCTTATAGCATCAGCATCGTGGCATCAGATAGCGGGAAGAAGGCCGGGGCGGGGTGTTCCCATGACACCAGCAAGCCAGACGAGACACACTAGAGTCTGCACTAGATGATGTCAGCCTCGGTCTACAGCTGACCTCCACGGCGGCGTGTCAGCTGACAGTGTGCAACCAAAACAACAATTGCCATGTCACTATCTAGCAGTATTTCTAGGTGGATACATGTAAGAACTGGTAAAACGGTACATTGACCTACATGTAAACTATAATGGTTTTGTTAAAGCATAATCATCACACGTATCAAGTTCTACGAGCTATAGGGGCGTGGACTAACAAATCCCACAGTACAATACGATTTCATGATTTCATAGAACATGGCTATGTTCTACCCCCATGTCCTTTATTCTGGCAATATGCTGTGAACGAAGAACCAATTAGTCTGTTAGAGCAGGAGTTGGGCATTTAAACGAGTGTTTACTGTATGCGTGGAGGAGCAGCTAAGAGACTTTCCAGGTTTTGTGTCTGGCCAGTGACAAACAGGAAGTTTTAACTTGTTTAAAACCAGTATTTATTACATACCTACCTCTATAATAAACTCTTTGGGTAATCTTACCTTGGCATTCAAAGAAGAGGAGAGAGAAATGAATGTCACAAGAATTTTCTCAAAATTCCTGACATCCATCTCGAACTCGAAATTGAAGGAAATTACTCTCACACATCTCAGATTCCCCGCGGTGTAGATGTGACGTCACACCGGTCATATGATTGACCTTAACCGCCATTAATTTGCCCACCTGGTTAAGGCAGGGGAGGCGGGAGGGAGAATAATCGTGTTTATTATAGAGGTAGGTATGTAATAAATACTGGTTTTAAACAAGTTAAAACTTCCTATTTATTGCCATACCACTACCTCTATAATAAACTCTTTGGGTTATATCAGAATAACCAAAGGAGGTGGGTTTAACCCTCTCCCGGGAATTTCATCACCGATGTGTGAGAGTAGGAAATATCCATTGAAAGTAGTAAATATTGTGTTTTACTTTTAAATTATAATTTTAAGTCGAAAATACATATTTACAGGATATTTACAACTATACCATAATACACGCCTGAATTACCTTCAGATGCATGGAGACGAGCAGGGGCTCTGCAGAGGTGACTTTCCTCTTGCAGAAGAACAAAAATTTCCCTCGCCAAAGAAGAGGAGCAACTCCCCTGGGAGTCGACCTCAGGTGCATCTGTACAGAGGCGTGCTGATCTATTTACAGGTATCTACAGCTGGACTACACGCTCCGCCGCCACCAGTCGTCCAAGCTGGAGGCCGGAGTCATCCTCCCAAGCTAACTCCCTGAGATAGAAAGAAGTGAATGTGTTATGAGATTTCCAGGTACAGGCAGACATGACATCATTCAGAGACACTTTATTTGTAAAGGCAAGTGAAGCCGCGAGAGCCCTCACATCATGCGCTTTGACTCTGAAACCTGTGGATTTTTTCGCCTGTGACTTTTCATAGCAAAATCTAACACACTTCTTGATCCAAGATGAGATCGTAGCAGGACGGATATCATTTGGAAAATCCTTAAGATAGGACACGAAAAGCAAACGCTTGCCGAGATGCAGCTCACGCGTACGATTAACGTAGATGCGGAGGGCTCGCACGGGACAAAGCTTCGCGTCTTCCTCCAGGCCCGGCCCCAGAGAAGGAGTCAGGGCGGGAATGGAAAAGCTCAATAATGGCGTACCTGCTAATTGAGTTTTGGCCAGAAAGGAGGGAATGACTCCGAGGAGAACCGAGGAGCCATCCGACTTCCACTTAACTTTGGAAAAGGACAGAGCGTGAAGCTCACTCCGTCGCTTCCCGGAAGCCAGAGCCAAAAGGAAGACCGTCTTAAACGTCAGCAACTTTAGTGAGGCCCGCTCAAGGGGTTCGAACGGATCTTTTCTTAAGACGTTGAGAACAAGCGATAGATCCCACTCAGGAACCGGGTTCCTAGCTTTCGGTCTTTCGATCTCGAAACTATTAATCAACGCAGTCAAACCTTGATCATGACCAAAATCGATCCCAAGTTTGGGTTTTAGAGTCTTCGCGATAGCCGTACGGTAACCCGCGATCGTGGATGGAGCTCGCCCTTCATTGAACTTTTCGAGAAGAAATTCGGAAATTAGGGGAGCATCGACTCTGAAGGGACTAACCTTCCGGCGACGACACCAAGCACAGAAGGAAGTCCACTTCGATTGGTAGACTGCCAAAGAAGATTTTCGATTTGATCGGGCGATCCTAGCGGACACCTCCCTTGAAAATCCCTTCTTTCGGAAACATCGCTCGACAATATCCAGGCATGAAGCTTCAGACTTGCGGGAGCCTGATGAAACATGCTGGAGCGAGGTTGTTTGAGGAGGTCCCACCGATCCGGAAGCTGACGAGGGAAGTCTACTATCAACTCCAGAAGGTCCAGGAACCACGACCTCTGCGGAAGACACGGAGCAATCAGCAGGAGGCGACACTGGTGAGTCCGAAACTTGGCGATCACCTTGTCCAACAACACCGCTGGGGGGTAAGCATACGCGTACATGCCCTCCCAGGACGTCGACATCGCATCCACTGACATGGCCGTGGGATCGGGAATGGGAGACACAAACGAAGGAAGTTTGTGGTTCCACCGGGTCGCAAACAAATCGACCATCGGCGTGCCCCATAGGCCGCAGAGAGATTGGAATACCCTGGGGGCAAGACTCCACTCCATGGCCTGGACCTGGCCCCTCCGGGAGAGGCGGTCCGCCCAAACATTCATATGACCAGGGATATGCCTCGCGAAAAGCGAAATACCCCGGTCGTGACACCAGAGCAGGAGGTCGATAGCGGCCTGGCACAGCGACTGGGACTTCGTACCGCCCTGCTTGTTGATGTAAGCGACAACGGTGGAGTTGTCGGTGGCCACCAACACAGCCTGATTGAGGAAATGTGTTTCCCAATGCCTGAGAGCCAAGAACACGGCCTCCAGTTCCAACAGGTTTATGTGCCATTCCCGCTGAGACGAAGACCAGGTGCCCGAGACCTCGCTGTCGTCCCAGTGAGCGCCCCAGCCGTCCATACTGGCATCCGTAAATACGTGCCTGGATGGAAGCGGCCGGCGGAATGACGACCCTCGGAGCAGATTGACGGGATCCAGCCACCATTGCAGATGGGAAACGACTTCCGGAGAGACCTGCACGAGCTGGGATCTGTCTCCCGTGACCTGGGACCATTGAGAGTGTAGATGCCGCTGAATAGGCCGCATGTGCAGGCGGCCCAACGGAACTAACTTTTCCGTGGACGCCAGCATCCCGAGAAGGGACTGCCAGCGTCTGGCCGCCTGTGGAATGCGACGAAGGAAGCCTTCTGACAGCACGGATAATTTTGACTGACGATCCAGCGTCGGCAACACAGTCTCTGAGGTAGTCTGATAACGATACCCCAAGAAGACGAAGTCTCGACGCGGTGACAAGTCGGACTTTTTTTTTGGTTGATTTTGAACCCCATCCGTGAGCATAGATTTACCACAAACTGTGCTTGGACGATCAGCGTTTCGCGACAATGGTGCCGGATTAGCCAATCGTCGAGATATTGGTGGATAAAAATCCCCCGCTTGTGGGCGAGAATCTGGACTTCCCGAGCCACCATGGTGAAAATCCACGGCGCTGTCGATAATCCGAACGGGAGCGCCCGAAACTGCCATACGCGGCCGAGATAGAGAAATCTCAGGTATTTGCGAACTGCAGGTTTCATTGGAATATGGAAATAGGCATCTTTGAGATCGATCGTTACCACCCACGAATCGCGAGGCATGACTGAACGAACTTGCTCC
Source organism: Terebella lapidaria (assembly GCA_949152475.1). Lineage (NCBI taxonomy): Eukaryota > Metazoa > Annelida > Polychaeta > Terebellida > Terebellidae > Terebella > Terebella lapidaria. Next base: position 88,188,177 of record OX424555.1, read on the forward strand.
GGCGTTTCCATGGAAAACGTCGGCACGATTAAGAACTTGTTCAACGGAGAAAGATCTATCACTGGTCTCCAACCCCCCGACGCTTTGGGAACCACAAACAACACGCTGTAGAACCCGGGAGTGTCCCCGGGAGCAGGTTCTATCGCTTGTTTCTCGATCATCGCCGTTATCTCCTCGTGGAGAACACGGCGGCGTTCTGGATCGTTTGGAAGAGTGAAACCCCTTGGGACGGGCGATAACGGTGGCAATTTCTCGAATTTCAGGCCGAATCCTCGACGGAGCGTCGAGACGACCCAGGGGCAAGCCCCGAGCCGCTCCCACTCTTTCCAAAACAGAATTAAACGAGCTCCTACGGGCTCGTCTGAGGAAGGAATATCGACCGAAACGAGCTGACCATGCAGCTCTTCTCGACACTCGAGCAAAGGATCCGGCCCGGAATCCGAAGCTATACGTACCCGGTTTCTTTTCCCCTGCGGGCTTGGGAGCCTCTCCGCGTCCTCGGCCTCGGCCACGACCACGGTCTCCTCGGGTGCTGCCGGCAGAGGCCCCGCGAAAGGGCAACCCTGAGGCCCTGCCTCTGGCTCTACCACGGCCACGAGTCGGCTGTTGCTGAGGCTGAGACTGCTGAACTGCAGACTGGGGCTTCTTAAAGGCCGAAACCATCTGTTGTGTGAGGCGTTCCAGAGACTTCGACTGGCTCAGGAGGGCATTGGAAGTAGAGGACTTCGCGGCCTTCTCGTCGGCCTCCTTCTTCACCTCCCGCAACTCCGCAGAACGGTCAGGGAGTAGAAGTGAAGTAGGGGCTCCGGAAGAGGGGATAACGGGGTGGAGAACTCTCATGTCTGTCATGAGCTGGTCCGGAACCTCGAACTTGAGGGATGAGAGGAAGGCGTCACGCCGCCACAACTCGGACACCCAGAGTGAGTGGGAGTCCAGGGCCACCTTGTCACCCACACCTTTGCCAATGGAGGTGACCAATGAAGCGCAGCTCAATAAGGCTTCTGCCAAATCATCCCGGTCGACGTCAGGGTTGTCCAGGACCTGGTCACGGCACTGAAGAATGGCCCGTCTCGTAGCCATCGACAGCCAGTCCATGGCCGAATCCGTGGCCAGCCCCACTCGAAACGTGTGCTGCAGCTCCGCCAAGGCCGCCCATGGGATCTCCACGGCCTTAGGCTCCTTGAAAAAGGCGTAATGGGGGTGATGCCTCCTCAAAGCTGTAGGCTTGTCGTCCAACTCCGACGACGTATAGTAGTCGTTGACAGACGGGCGAGCAGGATACGCGCCAATCGCCGACTTGTTGGACCTGATGGTCTCGTCCATGCGCTCCTGCATGGAGCCGCGAACTCCCTGTGACAGAGGGAACCGTAAGGCGTCCTTCGACGGCCGGGGGTGCTCTATCTCAGAAGAGATCATCGAACGAGCCACCTTCTTGACTGGGGCCGGAGCATGCTCTTCGGGCCACAAACCCGGGAGGACCCTCTTCACAAAATCCAACTTCTCCCCCCAAGAGAGAGGGTCGTCGGACTCGGGCTGGTCCGCCTCCTGGTCCGGGTCCGCCTTACGCTTTCGCGGAAGCGTGAGGCCTGACGGGCCAGGTAACGGCTGGTCAGCCGACTGAGAGACCTGTAGGGAAGGTTCCTCATCTGAAGACGGCTCTTCCCTAAGCAGAGGGGAAGACGGGGGCGGTGGCGGCTGTGGAGGCGTGAACCTCGCCAGAAACTGCTGCCACTGGCCTAACATCTCTTCCCGAAAAGACTGAAGCTCGCCCCTAAGGCGCTGCTCTGACGTCGTGGAAGAGCTCCCCTGGACAGGAACACCGGACGGCTCCGACGCACGGGAAGACCCTTGGTCCGCCAACTGGGCGAAGGACAACATACCCTGCGAAACCGGAGGGCAGGGCCGTAAGAGGGGAATCGTCCTTGATATCCTCGGCGATCTGAAACACACAGGGCGAATCAGAAAAAGGAAACTCTGGAAACCGTGGAGACATGGAAACTCCAGGAACCCATGGGTTTGGACGGCTCATGGCCCTTGGCTCCCGGCCCCTACTGGCCACGGCTCCGGTAGCCACGGCCTGGGGTCCAGTAACCGACGGGAAATCGGGTGCCGGCGGCCGTATCACTGGCGACACGGGCCCGGACCGAAATCCGCCCTGGCTATGGGGTTGAAACCCAGCTCCGGGGGCAGGTGCCCGACCCGGAGGGGGAAACAACACTCTCTGTCCAGAGGGATCCCGGGCGCAGGGAACCGTCGTGAGCCCGACGGAACCGGCAGACCCCGAAACCACACTCGGACACTGAAACCCAGGTCGTTCAGCCAGAGAAGCATGAGAACGAGGGGCCAGTAGAGAGGGAGCCAAAAGTGAGCCACACAAACCCGTAGGTTGTGGGGAAGTTAGGGTGCCGAGAGCCGAACGCGCGGCTCCCGGGACCCGTACCTGGCTGAAAGAAAATGACAATGATAAATCAAAACTTACAGCACAAACAGCATTGGTTAACTGCAAATCTAAACGCCGCTTGCGTTCCTCCGACGCCTTGGGACGCGGCCTGGCGCTATCAGAATCTGACGGGGAAGGGGGAGTAGGGCAACCAGCAAACCTGCGGGCCTGAATCTCCCGTAAGCCTTGAAGACAGAGTTTCCACTCGTCGATGGACCAATCCGCGCATAACTCACAGGTGGCTGAAGGACGGCAATAAACAGTGTCCCTACACTGCCAGCAGGCGTTATGAGCCTCCCACTTAGGAAGGTAGTGTTTGCAAACGATGCACTTCATATCTGAAACATATCAAACATCGAAGTACAAACGGGCGATAATGGGGGAAGGAAAGGGGCCTGGGGAGGCTTTACCATTTCCTCCCAAAAAAAATCGCAAATCACTAACTCTAAGCTAGTCTAACAACGAAAGAACGATCTACTGAAGAAAAAGCTGTGCAAAGAACAGCCTAAAGACGATCGTAGACGTGAAGAAATTCGACTTTGAATGCCGAAAGCAAGACTTGCTGCACATCCAACAATGGAGGAGCAAATTAATGGCGGTTAAGGTCAATCATATGACCGGTGTGACGTCACATCTACACCGCGGGGAATCTGAGATGTGTGAGAGTAATTTCCTTCAATTTCGAGTTCGAGATGGATGTCAGGAATTTTGAGAAAATTCTTGTGACATTCATTTCTCTCTCCTCTTCTTTGAATGCCAAGGTAAGATTACCCAAAGAGTTTATTATAGAGGTAGTGGTATGGCAATAAATATGTCTGTTGCTGGAGATCTGGACACATGATGCGTGTCTAAATATAATCAATATCATACTCAGAGATTACAGACCCCGGTGAAAACTCTGTTAAGGAAATGAGTGTATATTTCATCATTATTGGCATAAAATCATGTTTGTAAGACTGTGGGCATGGGAGTGTTCAATAAAATTATGTCATTGTTGTAACTTGGTAATAGAATGACAAGAAAAATTCCCGACCATGCACAAATATATGCAAGGAATATCTGAAGGAAAGTGAAATGTGGTCTTATATGACTGCATTTGACGTAAACTCATTGCTACAGTCATATCAAGTTCTAGGCCTACGAAACTACCAGATATAACTTAGGAAATATCAAGTCAAACACATACACATAACTAAAACAAGTACGGTACTTGTTATATTGGTACAAACACGACAAATGCTAAATATACCTCTCCTCTATAATCGTTGCAGTCATTACCATGATTCTGAATACATAGATCCAAGAGTAGACATTACTTTTGATCATGGTGATGAATATCACTCAAAGGCTGCGACACAAAGAACGTACCGGGTCCGAGTGTCGTTGACTCGTGGCTATCCTAACACTTCACTCGACATTTCCGCACGGATAACAATCAACATGATCAGATTCTTCCAAGAACTCGAGAAGAAGGTGATATCATGATACCAGTGTCATCGTTACTCTAATTGACAGTCAGAGCACAGGAAATCACGGAAAATTGTCTCGATTTATAACAATTCACATTGGTCATAGAGATTCAGTGAAAGTCTTTCCAATTTTCCTACACAAGACGAACACAGAAATATCTGGACTTGTTTCCAGCAAGCTACATGATACTGAGAGACAAAAAACCTAAACAGGGCCACAGAGCAATTATAAAGTATTGTTCCTTGCAGATGGATAAGCACAACGCCAAAACCAGGCTACGTGTCTACATGCAAATTTTATTTCCCCCATTTACGAGTCGGCCAGGATGCAAACTGCTGGCAGCTATTGCTATAACTGATTGCTCACCCAATGGGAATAGAAGGGCTTACACCATGTACACATATCGGCATTGTTAAAAGGTGTCGGCGTTTTTGAGCATAAACTCTGAATATATGTATTGTTTTTCGAGCTATTCCTGACAAGAAACATTATTTGGCTGGGCGGCAAACAGCGAAAAAATTCCAGCAGCATTTTCATGGCAGAATATCTCTGCGGTTTATCATGATTATCCGTCTGGATGGGCAAGGAATATTTCAAAACTTTGGGGGTTTGTTGTTTACTGCGAGCTATTTCCTCGCCACGTGGGAGGCTGGCGATAGGCTTTAGGGATCTGAACGTTGTTGCTAGTGGCACGATACAGGGGCAAGGTCGGACAAGGTCAGACCGGTCAGATCCACACAACCGTCCATCAGTCCGTCTAACTGAGGGAACTCCCATGGCGTGGCGCTGAACACAGCCCAATTACAGAGCTATATAAGGAAGATATTGGCACACACAGCGGAACTGGAGGAGATCAATTAGGGAGCCAAGAAGAAACAGGTCCTTTCCGTGTGTTTATACCATACCTGGGTATTGAGTAGCATGGAAATGTAATGACATTGGGAACTCAGTCCCTCGGATGTAATTGATACATTGAGCACGGCTCATGACTTACATGATAACTATCCACTTTTGAAATGCTTGCATTTCCATCTACATGTACCGTATTGGTCCTAATAGTAGCACGGCGAGCTAAAGCAAGACCTCATGCAGCGCACAAAAATTAGGTCAAATTGAGGTCAATTTTAAGGAAATCACTGAATAATATACCTATAGCCTTCAATTCCCTTTATTATGATTCAAATCACATGAATATATGGATTGGAACACTCCAAGAGTTTATTAGAAAGAGGGGGCGCTCAACTATTAGGGCACGTGCCACTACAAGCACCGTTAGGACCAATACGGTATTTACATTTGAAGATGTGATTATTCAAGATTGTATACATTTCAATTTGAACAAGCTTTAATTTATTGTTATTTTGACAGCACATTATAATATCAATCACCATGATCACGTTCTTTAAATGGCACCTAAAACATTTAAAGACTGGCTGTCGACCGTATCCATGACGATGATATATGGCCAATTAGGATACATGATGTATTGTATACTAGTACTTACCCACTTCCTGTCAAAGCACATCTCAGACTTAGTTATAAACTTGACACTCCAATATCCGGTCTGTACTGTGTACTATTGACTAGTGCCTGGACATCACAATTATTTTGATTACGTGTACATTGTATGCTCCTGTATATGATCTACAGTACTTATGAACTATTTCACGGTGCTTACACTGATGAATGAGTCAATACAACATTCCAAATGTCAAATATTCAGTTGATGTTGATATTCTTTCTAATTTCTTGACATTTTTTCCAAGTGATGTAGATCGAGCCCTTCATCTAAATGAGGCACTCTGGGAATAGGCATTCAAAACATATCACTCGAATGTACATAACTGCATAACTGTTGATCTAACAATAACATTCAAAGATCAATATATATTTTAGCGGCGTTCTGTTGCTGAGGATATACACGTGATACAGTAGCATACCATTGCATGAATCATGACTCAGAGTTGCTGGGAATTCTTAGATAAATACATGTAAGTACATATCATGGACAGTCCAATAGATGAAACTGGTCAAGATTACACAATGAACTTGATATATTGCCACAAATTTAACTAAATGCGGATGTTTGCAGACTAGAAGATGAGCATGTGACCTAGAAAGTTGGGTTACAACAGCAGATGTTATCTTCAAAATGAATAGATTGAAAAACCAACAGATACTTTGCACTATCAACTTGGATTTGAGTCTTTTCTCTGTTTTTTTAATATTTTTTTTCATCTGCAAAGGAAGTTGTTTGCTTATTCACTGGTGGAATAGATTGCTATATGAACTACATCCAAGAACGGCTGACTCAGCGGGCCGGTGTGGATGTTATATCGATTGCTCAGAGCCAGGTGTTTATGGCAGCTCGGGCAATAATCTAGCCCAGGGTCGTGCCTGGAGAGGGAGCCGCAACCCACTGTGTATCAATACATTTTTATGTGCCAAATCAATCAGTCGGGAATTCGTTTTTTCTCTCTCTCTTTTGTGGGTTGGAGGATGCGAAATGCAAAGGTTGAAAGGGAAGCTACTGGGAAAGAATCAATGCTGTCATGTACCCAAACATGCGATAATTCTTCAGCTAATGCGCTGTAACATGCCATTTTTCACCCCGTAAGTGAAGAATTAGCCACACAAATCTATCAACTTGTCAATGTACTATGATGTGTCGTATTTTTTCTCTTTGCAATACTTCATCCGGCTCTCAGGTAATGGGACACAACATAAAAGCAGAAGTGTCACCTGCTGACTGATGTACGGACGGACATCAGTCAATCAGGAGAGCACATAGGACACAACTGTCAACGTCAAAGAGGGGGGCGGGGGGCATCATCTATAATACACCAGCGGTCTCGATGTCCCAACACACTGAACCAACACAAGCACATGAACAAACCTAGGATCATATACCAATATTAATCTATTATTCATTTAAAATGGTATCATTCACATGGTGACCTTGCTGGGACACGTTTGCTATATTGAGGTTGTATCCACAATTCATTTTGAAAACACAAATTCTGATTGCAATGAGACTGTACTACATACAGTCTTGTTTGCATTTGGAAAACTTTATCTTGACATCATATATGAAATTTATGGCATTCACTCCTCATATATGAAATTTATGGCATTCACTCCTAGTGATTGGACTCACCGCTTGCAGTGTATCAGGGACGCTGTGTGGCACGTCCGTGAAGTCTACGCTGGTCTCCTGGGCTGGTCCACTCGTCGGCCGAGAGGGGGGTGCGGGTTGTTTGCGAGGACTTCGAGGCTTCGGTACGGGCTGTGGGGAGGATCTATCAGAGGACAAGTCATCCTCCTCCAGGTCTAGCTGGGAGGTCTTCAGGCTCGATGTGAAGTCCTTCGGGGCCTGCGAGGGGATAAATGGGTTAAGTGTTGGTATGTCGTGCGTGAATACTGCTGCGGACAATGGCTAGTCTGTGTGCATGTGTGTGTTTATAACATAATGTGAATAGGCACCAGCTGCTTGAATGGTGACAAAATAAATAGGATATTGCAAGTTTATATCCCACAACACAAAGATGAGAACACATATCATTTCTGTTGCATATGAAATTCCTGCACACTAAGCTTTCAAATGTATAGCACATTAGCGTAACAGCAGTTGTCAAATGTTACTTGAGACTCGTAAACACACAGACGCAGCTGTTGGCGTATAAACAAAGGAATTCATTGATCCAATACGGTACTGTGGTAATAGTGCATGAGGGTTACTATGCTAAAATTTAATCAAGCCTTGCGAAGGAACGAAACTATAATTCTTGAAAAAAAATTTCATGGGAATACCCACCATGCCAATGACGATTCCTTTCTCCTCAAACATCTCGAAGGCCTTGGACTTGGGCCGCTGTTTCTTGGGTCGGTCGTCGTCCCTGGTCTGGGCGGGGTCCTGGGAGTCGGCCTGTAGCTGGCTGATCCTGTCCTTGATCGACAGCTGTCTGTCCAACTCACCCCTGAAACAACAATGGTAGGCTTTCTGAAGGAGGAGGTGGCTGTGATATGGTCGAACATTCATTCAGGAAAATTTGAAGGAGATTTCGTCAACCAGATTCAGTAATTGAATTCACGATATATTTTCCAATATATTGCTACTTGTCTTCTGCAAACTTCCCATTGCGTATTCTTGAAATCATGCATATAAATCATAAAGTTAACAGCTGACAGTGCCATTTTAAGAGACCCACATGCCTGATATAGCTAATGTACACATACTTGTTGTCCCCAGAGACATCAGGTTTCGGCGGCTGGCGTCTTTTCATCCTCGGAGCTGGCACCGGGTTGTCTCCTGTACCTGCCGTGAGAGGATGTGACATTTGTATGATGTGTGGCACATGGTCTATATCAATAGTTGCTAAAAAAAATTTTTTTCATATTCTTCCACTAAACATTTGGAGTGGAACATGGAATCTTGAATGTCAATGTGCCAGTACATGTTTTAATCATTGTTGAGATGAATGATATAGAGAAGGACTTGATACACTGGCATTACAGAACTAAGACCTGCTACCGTACCTGTGGCTCTATGCTGGTTGAGGCTGTCGTCTGAGCTGTGTCCAGAGCTCGAGTCTCCAAACAAGTGTTCTGTCACTGCCGACGTTATCGCCTTCTCCACCAGTCTGAAATCATGAACGCGTGTTTGTTGTATTGGATGGTAGTTGGCAATTGTGATTTTTATTTTGATTAGGCCTTAAATCGAAGTGAATATTTACACCTAGTACTAGTAGTTTACAGTACAAACTGTACTCACTGATTGGACGCTGGTGGGAACGGCATTCGAGGTGTCAATGTGCCATACTCACTGCGGTCACTGTCAACAGAAAGTTAACCAGAATTTCTCCACTGATGTATAGTTCTAACTCAAAGTATGAAGTCTTTGGAATCGTGATACACATCACTGCACACCACCGACCTGTCAAGAGCGAAGGGTGAGTTAGACCGCGCTGTGTCGACGTATTCGTCGTCACTCTGCACACTGCGTTCTGAGGATCGCTCGCTGGACGTGGACCGCACGTCGTGGTCACCGTGTCCCTGGGGCAAAGTCCCGTTTGGTCTTGTCTTCTGCTGTTGTGGATTGCACAGGTGAAGGGAGCGAAGAAATTAGCTTTTGTATTGATACTGTCAATCGGTTTTTCCTCATCATATACGATATATATATGGATAGCAAGACATCACAAGAAGTGAAACGTACACCAAATACATGAAGATAATATACATGCATTGAAATTAAAATTTTTCTGTGTAATTTTTATTACAAACTGCATGAACAAGCAAAATGAAACCATCCTACTCGTTATGAGAAGCGAAGCCACCAAGAAATTGAACCACATATTGCAAATAATTTATGAAATCCCATGCATCCAAAAGCTTGTCATGTTTGATATCTGGTTAATACTAATATTAAACAATCATGGTTATGACTAGATTCACATGGCTGAGTGTCATGCAGGAGCCACATGGCTTTGTTGCCATGGTATTACCTTGCGCGGGGAGGGGATGGGAGGGCTGGCGTTAGCCTCCACCACAGGTGCGGGCGGGCGGGGAGGGGGCACCTTGTAGCGAGGTCCGTCCCGGGTCTACGCACAAACGGGAACGTGTCGTTATCAAACAGAGCTGGTGGTGTCTACTTCTGTGACCACCGTTTTTTCTTGTATATATATTTGGTAGATGTCGAGCATGATGTATGTGTATTTGATAAGTCTGATCTATCTTGATATATATTGTGGAATCTGTGCGTATTCTGAATGTAGCTATACATTGTAGTTGTTATGCTATCACCATAACAATAATAAATTTTGGTGTTGTCCAGCGAAATTCCCAAACCGAAATCATCAATTATAAGGGTAGCCATGAATTTAGGTTTGAATTTATATATGACCACTTATATTATGACGTTTGACATGTTTTAATATGGTAGAATCTTGAAAATTGGCAAGGAAAACAAAATTGTGGTAACTGAATATGTAACGTAAGTGCAACATATTTGTGTGTTGAAATGTGTCATATAAAGTAAACTGTAAAATATGTGAAATTGTGAAAGAAGGTATCATTACACCAATATGACCCTCAAGCAATCTACCAAATGTAATACCATGTCTTAACTAACACCACTATCTAGTGACATTGAACAACATCACGAGACTCTGGTTATTATATTCCATTAAATGAATCTTGATAAAATGTCACTTAAATATGAATATAGCATTTGACCACCACCAGTATCATAGTTATGATCTGAATTGATTAAGATTAAAATCAAAAATTAAATTTGCTAGATGTAATTGCAATAACTATCTAAGGACCATGTTCCAATTAAATAAGACATGATTAGTAATTGAGACCTGATGCTAAAGTGTGACTCACCATGATGTATCCTGAACTGTGCGGAGACAACTCTCCGTCCTCTAGGAAGAGCGTGTCGTAATCCTTGATGAACTTGAGAGTGACGTGATTGGTGATGCCTTGCTCCTTCAGTCCCTGTATACCGCTGCTACACCTGGTAATGGACGGTTATCTGTCACTATAATGCCACGTTTATACAACACAAATTAATCTGATAAACTGATGTGACAAGGAGAGATCACTTTCTAGCCATAGGTGTGAGACAACTTCTGTCAACAATGGCTGCACTGATTGATCAGCAAAATGTCACTGATTGAGTAGGAAATACATCCTTCTTCAATGCTATGGTAACATATTTTCTTACCCAATACATTATCATCAGCAAAGATCATATGATTTTTGACATGATACATTAATGTCTACTGCGATGATACAAGCTAACATACACTACATTGTATGACAGGTCACTTTAAGCAAATATTTACAACACAATGACAGTTGAAACGGTTCATGCACATTCCTGAGCGTGTCACATGTTGCAGGAAAAACACCAGCAAGAAATTGTGATGTCTACTTGCACAATAACATAACACCTTTGAAGCATGTACAAGTAATCCTATTATGACAACAGCCCATGTACATGTAAACTAGTAGTATTAGGACATGTAGATGCAAGTTATCATATTATAGTATCTATATATATCTCCTAACACCTTCAAGTGTCACTTAATATATAGACAAGGTTGTGAATGTAGATACATCCTCACGTACGATTCACGTTAATAGTTTAAATGTAGGGTAACAATACAATGGATAGTGGATTGGTTTGGGAGCTATTTAGGGTCGTGGAGCGAAGCTGTCAGTGTCTTTGAGAGTCAGTTTTCCGCCTGGCAGAGGGTGTTATTTCAACAATAGCGAGGCGGCAAAAAAATAAAACTAGCGTTGAAATTAGGATTTACAGAGGAAAACCTGCACACACTTTGTAAGTAAAGTGAAGCAAAGCAGTGTTACGGCAAACGTATATATTGCCAACTGTACAATCACAAAAATAAATACCAGTGCACGCAGGTTAGAACTTGCAAGCTATGTATAAGAAAGTAAATAGCATTACATGTACATGCTAAAACTACAAACATACACATACTAAAAAGATATGGTTATTAGCATGATTGGAATTATCGAATAATTTACCTCTCTTTGGCACCTGGCAAGCTGCCAAGAAATGCATATTTCACAAGCATTTAGAAGAGTTAGTAATGCTTTCTTTCAACTTATATTATAATAGTAGCTGTGCAAAAAGAAGTCAGACACACACAATTATCAACTATGATAAACATTTCAGAGCGCTACATGTATTTTAATGAATTTTGATTGATTTTCATATTTGAGTTGATAGGCACTGCTCAGCCACAGGGAAATTCCTCCTCCTCATTCAGGCATCAAAACTAACTGATCCCCATTGATTTGCTACAATGATATTATAACAAGTGCTGTGCAGGACTGTGGAAGCTAGACAGGTGCAAGGTGCAGAATGTAAACAAACGAGGCAGGGAGCACACAGGTGTCAATGTTGTCATGTTTATAGAGACTTAGTCAAAACAATGTACATCAGCTGCGAGTTAAAAATTATTTTGTTTTTTTTCACTGACTTTGTAATCAAAGAACTGTGCAAACCATGAAATCCTTGCTTGTTTATGAACTGTGGCCTTATTTATATTGCAAAAGCATGCATCCTGTTTGGCAATCGTCCAAGCTGCTACACGATGTTCTGAATCATGGCAAAAGCATATATGCTCGGCTGTGTACTGTATATACATATATATAATGGTGTGACAGATACCTGAAAATATTGGGGCCAAACACTATCCCCAGGGCCATGGCGTTCATTTTATTGACATGTTCCTTCTTGATGACTTGACACAGGAACTGCATCAGGTATTTTAGAGTATCGTAGTTGGGTTTTTCCAGTTTCTGTAATACTGCTTTCACTTTCCGGAGGCAAATGTCGGGTTGTTGCACATGTTCTGAAAATGGAAAATAATGTGATGACAACTGACAAAGTACTAACATTCATAATAGTCGAGATCTGTTTTTACCAAAGAAAACACTGAATATCTTTTTCACTGCAGTATCATGTATTAGGGTTTATGGGTGTAATGACACACAAGTAATTGAAGTTTTCTGATACCTTCCTGCGCGCTGACACAGAGTTTTGTGGCGCGTTCCGGTATGAGGCCGTGTGGCAGTTCTCGCAGGAAGAGCTTGAGCAGACCAGCGACCGCCATGACATCATCAACCTCGCTCAGGTCCACATCCCCGCTACGGTCGTACGACTGGCGAAGTTTGTCAACCACTCGTCCATTACCGTTCACTCGGAATATACCCTCACACTCTAAGCCTGCAAATACATGATTACAGAGGGTTTTTTTTTTAATCATAAATGGCTTTACATATTAGTTAAAGAATGAGACAGAGTGCAATCGTGAATATAAAGAGTGACGGCCATTGTCGGCCATGGGCCCGAGTTCTGTATTAGCGATGGCACGACGTCAAATTCTTTAATGGATTTAAAATACTTATACAGTGGTGATGTTCTTTAGTTCATGTTAGTTTAGGTCATGCAGTGCTTTATTTGCAAATGAGCATTCTTTCCTTGATATATCGCACATATTCCTATTTGCAAAAGAAAAGTATAAATGTATAGAAAATTCAGATCATGGTTGTGAAAGATTCTGAACAAACTTTATACTTGCACGACCACTATCTTCCCTACAAAGTATGTCATAGTATAGGAATATTTTATATAGCATTGCATAATTTTCTTCATTTAGAGGCATGTGTCATTTCATTATGACTTTGCTGGCAATAGACTTGATGAACACACAGGGTGTATACATATAGGTCAGGCAGCAAAAATCATACAGCGCTCTGGGCTTACTCTAGTGACACATTCTGCTTAGCAAAAATTGCTAAAGACTTCAAATTTCTTTTAGCAGTTTACAATTTCCTTTAGCAATAATTCTTGCACATATATCGCATTGTACAAGGGACTATTCAATAACTGATGAAAGCACCTCAATGACTATGATGTTTGAAAGAAATGCAAGAGTCAGACTATTAATTTTTATGAAAAAATATAAATCTGTATGACAATGCCAATTACACTTTCACAGATTGTGCGAAAGTAAGCTATTTTTGTTTAGCATTTTGAGCATTTGATTAGCAAAATGCTACAGTGCGATCCGCTAGAGTTAGCCCAGGCGCTAAATGTCAACGATGTTGGTGTCAGTTGCGACAGACTGCATGAAGCAGCTATTAAATGCAGTGTGTGATGTTTGTGCTGATAACATCACTTCACATATTATTATTGTCTGACCTGATTCGCTTCAACTTTTACCTTTTCCATTATACATTGTACCACATCTAGCAATAATCAACTAGCCTATCTACTATATCTGACCAACTTTCAAGACAATGAATAGTGTCACAGCTGATGTCAAAATCATGTGTTTTATCATGTGTACCTTGCATATTTTAGTATTTGCAGAAAAAAAGACTGGAGATGAATTTTCAATACACAGGTGTGCATCACATATTAAAAGCACATATGGAGTTTTGGCATCTGCATTTGTGAAACTAGATGCTTCCGGTCGCCTACGACTGCTTGGGTGTATCCCCCGTAGCCCTATCATCCCTGTTGCCCCAAATATATCACTGATGTACATTGTGAGTGTCAAACCTTTCAAGCTTATTGAACGTCGAATTCAAGATCACCACTAAAATCACTGCATTCGAATTTCCATTTCGACATGTTCGAAAAAAATAACGAAATTACAGCCAGATAAAAGTTTTCACCTAAAGCTATATTTCAACTCAGAATATTTGACAAACTTGGTTCCAAGTTGCGAGATGACTAAATTGGAGCCAGATCGAACTTTCCACTATAAGTTATATTTCAACTCATACTATGTGCCAAACTTGGTTCTAAGTTGAAATTCAAAGTAAAAGTTGACCAAAACTACATTTCAAGATGACGACATTGGAGCCAGATCAACTTTGAGATCTAATTTAAATTTTAATTCATAATATGTGCCAAACTTGGTTTCAAGCTGATATTCAAGTAAAAGTTTACCAAAACTGCATTTCAAGATGACGATATTGGAGCCAGATCGATCTTTTCACCATAAATTATATTTTAATTCACAATATGTGCCAAACTTGGTTTCAAGTTGAAATTTGAAGTAAAAATTGACTTTACTGGTAAAAATAATGTTAACTTATCCGGTTACACCCATGAAATATCTACTGGACAAAACTTTTAAATTGTTGAGCTCAATAATAAATGTTTCTTGTCTTAACTATTTTTCTTGAGGTCAATAATAGACTTAACTAGTTAAGATGATGTTAACTTATTCGGCTACAGCCATGAAATCTCTACTGCACAGAAGCTTTACCTTGTTGAGCCCAATAATAAATGTTTCTTGTCTTAACTATTTTTATTGTGGTCAATAATAGACTTAACTAGTAAAAATAATGTTAACTTAATCGGTTACACCTGTGAAATCTCTACTGGACAAAACCTTTACCTTGTTGAGCTCAATAATAAATGTTTCTCGTCTTAACTATTTTTATTGTGGTCAATAATAGACTTAACTAGTAAAACCAATGTTAACTTATTCAGTAATATTGTTCTTTTTTCACCAAAAACATCAGTTCTGTATACTGAACAAGAATCCAGTGCAATTTGCTTTCATAGTACAGGTTATTGGAGTGATCACACATGTCAAAGTAGGTATTTTAATTGTCGTAATAAGTTAACCTCTCAAACTTATTAATATTTATTCGATCATTCTGAAAAACAATAGGTTTCGTGTGATGGTCTTTCTCATTGAGCCTGTGCGATTTCATCATCATTCATTGAAAACTCCCACCCGTAGAGCATTCACAACCCATGTGTGTTAAACAGGCTAATTTGAGCACAAAATGTTACGCCAATTGGCTATTTTGGTTGCTATGGCAACCAAAATCGATAGGTGTCCAGATCTCACCATAAGACATGTCCATATAAAATATTATCAAAATCGGTTTTATATTTGCAAGCTGCAGCGCGTTCACAAGAAAGTGTCTGCGGACGCGGCGGCGGCGGCGCGACGATCGTAAATCCATAGTATCCGCCGAACTTTGTTCGGGGGATACAATAATTTGTTTTTCAAAATGACACTTGCATTGTTCTTGCAGGGGTTTAATCAATGCTGTATGTTGGTCGATCTACAGCCGATACGGCTTAGTAGTAATCTCCATGATTTAAAACAGAGAAACCCCTTGAGTAACAGAGGGTTATTCAACATACATGTAGTCTCGGGCTGCTGCCCTCGACCATGTTGAATAATCCTGTTCCTTAAAGTTTCTCTATTTCTTAATGACCTCTAAAGAGCTACAAAGGGACTTTCTCAGGCCTACAGTGAAAATAATCATGATAATACGAACCGTTCTTGTAGATGTATAGACAGACTTTGCTGACGAGACTGGGTACTTCCTTCCTCTCGCGCCGGACGATGTCGACCAATGGCACGCCGATGTACATGGCAGCACTTGGAGTGGAGGCGAGGCCAGGCGTGCTGGGCGGAGCCTGGCTGCCGGAAGTTGGTGGGGCTATGTTCTTCTTGCGTGCCATTGGGGAGCCGAGGATTTTCTTGACGCGTTCCATCGTCGAGTCACCCCTCAGCTCGGAGACCTGTGTCAAATAAATTATGTTGATTAGTACCCACGAATCAGAGTTACATCGTACACTGCGAACCATGGGGAAATAGTAACAGGTGCTATATGTGTATAGAGTAGTTTGTTCAGATAAATTTTCCAAACAGAATATCGCAATATTTGCGATGTCACCAGCAACACAATATATACAGGACACTATACAGGCATCATTCATGACATATTAGTAGATCGTGCCTTGCTTTCAGTACACGAATTTTTATCCAGAACGATCCAAAGGATCGAAAAGGAACATGCAGTAGTTTAGATTGGTGATGTATAAAATAAACTTGTAACGAGTGCACTATTAAAGTTATACATGTAATATATAAGAGCTATCCAAACATGTCAACAACACACTCACACACACATAAATACATGAATGTACAACTTCATCATGTTGATCGTCTAGTGTGTGGTTTCTCCTGGTTATACAGGATGATGCTATTTATAACACATCCGTGCCTGGCAAAACTGACTACATGTATTTCCAGTCCCTGGTAATCAAAGAACGTATTTTATCCCGTCCTGTAAACTGTGATTACTAGTATTTCGATTATGATATATTTGAATTGTTTGTGGGTGCTTGTTTACATTTGTGTTTTTGTCATGATCGTTATAAAATTCGAAATAGCATCTACAATTTAACATCTACCGGTAGGTTAATGTGACCATGCAACATAAAATTCGTACATGTATAAGCTTTTTTTTAAAAAAAACTTTCTTCAATAGATCTGTCATCCAAGCTATGAACCTGAAGTTAGTATACACTGTATTTATTTTGGGAGACAGTTTAGCACAATGATTTAGGCCAGGTTCACCAAGTATAATCCTGATAACGTAATTAACCCAGCTATCTCAGTGGAAAGGAGGCAGTTCGTGCAGAAAGGTGTCTTCAAACATTGCACTGAAGTCTGTACACACTGACTACCACCGGATCTCAGTGAATGGCTCTCATCAAGGCACCAGGCAATTAATTACCAATAATTAATTGCAAAGTTGAAATGTTTGATTTGGCCTGGGATGCCATGGTGTACCATGATATAAGAACGCAGACACGAAGCAAACACAGCTCTACTTCTGGTCTGTTACGTCAGGCATAATTATTGTCCCCTGTGACAGCTATTAATTATCACGAAGAAAGACACTACAAGGGGATTTATTTATGTTGTGCTAGTGTGTTTGTTTGCACTACGATTAATTTCCTGCTGTAGTTTTCCTTTTCTACAGCATAAATCCCCTGAATGACGGAAGTTCCCGACCAGTCCACGAATAAGTTAATGATTCTCCAGCATGGCAGCACAAACAGCCTGCTAGCACCTAAAACCGCACACGCCACCAACAAACATGGTTCATTCTATATTCAATGTAAAGAAAACTTATATGTAATATACACAGGATACATACACATTACGAGCGCCGAGTACATGTATGCTGGTTGTAAAAAAAGTTGGGTCCCCATTGTGTTACATCCCATTGTCAAAATGTTTTCTTGGCAATTAAACTGTTAAATTAACATATTTTACTAAAATTTTCTCAGTGCTAGTAGTATCTAAAATAATCCCTTTAGAGTATGTCATTACTAATCATCAGTAGATCACAGGCATCTCAAGTTTCACATACATGGTACAACGAAACCACCATTACATAAGGCCAGTAAAATTACTGTAACTTCTAGAGTGAACTTTAAACAGTTTCAACCCACTTTAATTAAAATCAACTAAATTATCATTAATTTAAATGCAAATGTATTATCCTGCACGCAACACTGTTTACAGAATTGGACAAGTTGTTCTGGGAACAGTCACACACTTGTGCATGTACTGATAGTTTTCTTGTTGAATCACTTACTTGCTCATTTATAATTCAAACACATCCAATTCGAGCACGAATTCGCACGTGATGACAATTAACACGTACAAATATTAATGAACGTAATGGGCAACTTGTGCCTCCTCGCAGTGATAACATTGACTGATAATTATCCCCGAGATAATTTTGTTACGTGTGTTACAAAGTAATATACACCACAACATCCAACTCTAACATGGTTATGGGGAGCTAATGGCCAAACATTCACAACATTTACGCAGTGCCATGCAAACATTGTACATAGACGAGCACTCACACTTTGACTTAACACATTTCTAATGAGTAACAGCAAGTAGCAATATGTCATGTATAGCACCTTTTAGGTCAGACAATAATGAGCCGTCCCATGTGCTGCACATTATGAGCAACAAGTCCTTGCACAAAACATTCCTAAACAAGACAGACAATCGCCCAAGGGCAAGACATTAGACGTTGCCTAACCTGGCTCGCTCCTACAGCGTCAATTCCCACGTGGACTGACAGCGAATCCTCATCAGGGCCCATCTTGGGGCGGCCTGTCCGGACGCACACACGCAATGCAATCCGAGCGAACGGCCAGTCACAAGTAATTGATTTATCACAGGCAGTCACGATAATAGCAGGGCTACTCCGGGCGTTACTGGTCTTGTGTCAGACTTCCGACAGTGTTGACGATGACGACTTGGGGGCAATCTTTGACGACATTGGACAATCGGCACCGGGAAAAACAATGTGAATCTTTCAACTTCTCTGACCATAAATCACGTCTGTAAACCGTAAAACTGTCCAGTGAACGGCCAGCTTGGACAAGTCTGCCGTCCAGGAGAAGATATGGCTGGACAAACTGGGCCCTAAATTGACACTTTACAAGTTATTGGAGGTGTGAATGACCATTCAGTGGCAGGAGTGATCAAGGACAAGTCTCAACCAACCAACGGACAACAGCTGGTTAGGGCCAGCACATGTTACGCAACAGTCACCTCAGCACAAACAAACATCGGTCATTGTCACCGGACTGGACACTGCTGCTCAGTTGTAATTAGTAATGTAATGAATACTAGCCCTGAACAAGGCCACTGACCGCTCGTCAATAGGATCTGCTTGTTGTATTGTGAGCCAGAGACAGGATAAAGCGGGTTGATCATATATCAAATATGACTTACTGGGTACAGTGGATGGATGGTGTATTTGTATTGATCGCTGCTATTTGCTTCATTCAATCATGATGGATCATAAATATCTCTCCGTGGTCATTATTGATTCATATGTCATACATATATGTACATATTTGCATTGCAGGTCAGTATCATGCGTACGGTCAGAGCAGGCTATGAACTTTTCTGAATGTCCTCAACCTGACAGAACCTTGGTAATGGGCCAGTGCGAATCGGGAGGGTGGCAAAAACACTTCATTTATTCTGCAAGTTTATATATTAGCACGATTAGAAGGAACCCAAGCTGTGTCCTATAGTCTCTGGGTGGACATAAATACATGGATCTGCCATGGGATGATCCCCGCTGGAAATGATACTGTCGAGTTCAGAGCCAATCATACACCAAGTACACTGAAGGACGAATGATTCCGCAGGTACGAAGTAGCAAGGTGGAACTGAGGAAGAAGAGACATTGCTCCAAGCTATTAGATCTCCTACCCCAGCCATTAATCTGATATTGTTCCCTAGACAATGAAACCAGCCTCTCCCCTACTATAAACGAACTGTTAAAATGGATCAGATTGCATTAACATCCCAAGGCCGGTGTTTATTGGCTTTAGGGTCTCGAAGCCACTGAGCTAGTTAGGAAAGCAGCAACACTAAACACACAGGGGATTGTCCGAGCAACAAAGGCGACTGCCCAAAACCTGTCTGCAAAACCAGGGTTAAACAACCTTGATCTTGCTTCGGTGACTCTCGCACAACAGTCAAATTCCCAGAAGAAACCCCCTTGGAGAACCCTCAATGGTCACGTTTTTCGGACTTCAAGAGAATGTACAATTCCGGGTATTGCGCAGTGATTTTTTAGGTTCCCAATTTCCCCTCTGTTTATGTTCCAGGATCTGGGCCATGGTTCCCGGGGCAGTCAATTCGAGAGATGATATGACTCTTCCACCAGACTGATTCCCATGACATTACTGACAGGTTGCCATGACATAGTAGGAAAAGGTTAAGTATTGCGTTCGAGGACTGGTGCCGGAGAGATGGAGACAAGTAGAATTTGCATTTGTTTGCCCAGTGCCCAGTCCATGATCTAAATGTTCGCAATATCTGAATACCGTGTTGGTCCTAATAGTAGCACGGCAAGCCAAGGCAGGACTTCCTGCAGCAGCGAACGCAAAAATTTCCCAAATTTTAATTGTAAATTTGCCGTTTATTGTTATTACTCACCTCTAAACTACTACATGCTCCTTTTCGATCCTTTGGATCGTTCTGGATAGAAATTCGCGTACTGAAAGCAAGGCACGATCGTCTGCCTGCATGACTCGAGCGCTCCTTTTGCCGCCGAAACCGCCGCGCATATGCGCGCGCAGCTGCGCAGAAGCTTCACTTTTCTGTCCAAAAAACGACAAAAGGAAGCCCCTAGCACACAACTGGCGGGGATGGATGGGAGGGCCTTTACTGTAGTAGTTTAGAGGTGAGTAATAACAATAAACGGCAAATTTACAATTAAAATTTGGGAAGTTTATTTTATACATCACCAATCTAAACTACTACATGCTCCTTAGAATCAAAGGATAGGCGGTGGAGCAGTAGTGCTAGAGAGTCATGAAAACAGACGATAGTCTTGATTTCAAGCGAATCGCTAAAATGCTACATTTTCGATATATCTTTAATAATATAATAAAGATACTCACCTAGCGGTGCGATCGCTTGCCTCCGACATGCACGAATTTCTTCTTCACCCATCGGTGGAAAACGGAACTCTACTTGAGACCGTAACATAAAGAAACTCAAACACAAACACAAAGTGTTGCTTATATACACGTGCACGTTAAAACCAAGACTTTTCTGTCCAGCTGGTTCAAACAACAGCTTGCGCTACGACCAGCGGACCCAGTCTAAATCTGGACGACTGGTCCTGAAGTTCGGCAGCATTGGACAGATAGAACCCGATGAATGTCGTAGAATTAGTCCACATTCCAGCCCTCACGATATATTCCAACGGAATATTCGACCTGGCCGCCAAAGACATCGAGATGTGTCGGATTTGGTGGGACGATATTTTGTAAGTGACTCGATCGTCAGCACCTGATTCCGCATAGACAGTCCTCACTACAACCTTCACCCATCGGGATAGTGTAGCTGTGGAGATATCCGTAGCCCTGTTAGGCTGATAGGAAATAAATAATCGCTTGCGATCTTTCCTGATCGATCTGGTACGATCGATGTAGATTTTCAGCGCTCTTACCGGACACAATAGAGCGTCCGGCTCATTCCGTCCTACGTAACCGCCCAGTGACGGAATTACGATAGGGGAGAACGCTTTCCCGCCCTCAACTGCAGCACGTGTTTTAGGCATAAAATCACGTACTGGGTATAAGGAAACGGACCCATCCGCGCCAAATGCGACTCGCGATACGTCGATCGCGGCGACATCTGAGCGTCTTCGACCACTTGCTAGCATAACTAGCAGGAAAGTCTTAAGAGTTAACCTCTGCAAGGAAACTTCCTTGAGAGGCTCCCTAGGTGCTTTAGTAAGACAATATAGCACAAAAGCCATGTCCCAATCCGGTAGAGTAGGAACTCCGCGTGGCCTTTGCGTCCTAAAGGACGCCAAGAGATCAGCAAGGATACGATTATTAGTTAAATCGATCCCCCTAGCACGGAATACAGGGCCCAGTATGGACCTGTATCCCTCGATCGTAGTAGGCTTCAAATTAAGCCTATCAAAGAGATAGCAGAGAAAGTCTAGCACTGCATTCAGAGGGGCAGAGAGCGGATCAATGCGCCTTCCGTTACACCAACGTACGAATACTCTCCATTTAGCCTCATACGTTTTAGAGGAGGATCTCCTATTCTTTCTCGCGAGATGTACGGACACCTGCTGAGAAAATCCTGCCTCCTGGAAGGATCGCTCGATAGCCTCCACACGTGTAATTTGAGCACGTGGACGGAATCGTGAAATATATCCCGCCCCGGTTGCTTCAGCAACCTGTCCTCGATCGGGAGAACCCGTGGTACATCGATCAGGAGGGACAGTAGCAGGGGGAACCACGCCTGCATCGGCCAGCATGGCGCCACCAACAGAATCTCGCACTGAGACCTGGCTACTTTGTGCAGCACTTCTGTTAGGAACCGAGTTGGCGGGTACGCATACCCGAACATCCCGTCCCACGACTGAGACATCGCGTCCACAGCCAGTGCCTCGCTCTCTGGCAGAGGTGAGAAGTAGACCGGGAGCTTGTGATTCCGAGAGGTTGCGAACAGGTCTATGTTCGGTGTCCCGAACGCCTGACAAACGCGCCGAAACACCCCCGGATGCAGACTCCACTCCGTGCCTATGATCTTGTCCGGTCTCGACAGAGCGTCCGCTAGGACATTCCTGTGACCCGGCAGGTGCCTCGCCCTGATAAACAGACGGTACTTGAAGGCAAACCTGATCAGACACTCGGCCTCCAAACAAAGCTGACTCGACCGAGTTCCACCTTGTTTGTTTATGTGCGCCACTACTGTGCTGTTGTCTGTGAAGACCAACCACTTCGTCCCTGGGGGACTCTGAGGCCCCCAGATCTCGAACGCACGTCTCACCGCTCGCAGCTCTAGGACATTGATGTGCAACGCCCTCTCGCTCCTGTTCCACACAGCAGAGAGTTCGTGCTCGTCCATATGAGCTCCCCAAGCCAATTCTGACGCATCGGTGAAGAAGGTCCGATCGGGCAGATACTCCGCGAGTGGCATCCCTCGGAAAAGATTCCGATGGTCCCGCCACCAATGCATTGCTTCCCGAGCACGATCGTCCACCGATACGACTTGGTCTAGTCGATCGGTGAGGATCCGCCATTGCAACGCTAGACACCATTGAATGGGTCTGAGGAAGCACCTGCCGAACGGCACCTGTTTCTCCATCAACGCCAACAGACCGATGATGGACAGAAACTGTCGAGCTGTGATCGACGACTGCGTCAGCGCGACCTCCATCGCCGCAATCGCCTTGAGAACTCTCTTCCGCGGAGGAAGAGCTACTCCTCGCTCTAGATCGTAATCTACCCCGACATACTCGAACCTCTGTGTCGGGGACAGATGAGACTTCGCCCAATTGGGGATCCAGCCGAGGCTGGTCGCCAACCTGAGGACGAACCCGGATTGCTCTATAGCCTGAGACGGGGAGTCGGCTATGATTAACCAATCGTCGATATAATGGTGGAATTGAATTCCAACCGATCGAAACCTGGCTGCCATCGTCCTTACGATACGGGTGAACACGTAAGGGGCGGTGGCTACTCCAAAAGGAAGTACCCTGAACTGATACACCGAACCTTCGAAGGCGAACTTGAGGTATCGCCGATCGGCTGGGTGTATTGGCACATGTAAGTACGCGTCCTTGACGTCGATACTGACTGCCCACTTCCCCTTGGACAGAGCTTTCTGGACGGAAAGCGCCGACTCCATCTTGAACCTGGGTATGATCAGGAATTTGTTGAGGTTTGACAGATCGAAAACGGGACGCCACCCGCCTGTCTTTTTCGGCACTAGGAAAATGAGAGAATAGAATCCTCTCTCGTCCTTGACCACCTCGATCGCACGTTTCTCTAGCAACTGCTGCACCTCGTGCTGCAGAAGCTGAAACTTTTCCCGATCGCCGGGCACAGGGAAGAACCACGCTTTGGGTCTGATCGGTGGTTTTCCAGCCTCCCATCTGAAGGTGAGACCGAACTTCACCCATGCCACGACTGAATTGTCTGACGACGCCAGATCGCTCCAGTTCTGGACGAACTGAGCCAGGCGTCCCCCGACTGGACCAGGTTGTGGAAGATCGAATTCCGACAGAACTGAACCTTCCACAGAGCCTACGCTTTCCCGCAACGAGTCACTTCTTACCAGAAGCTTTCCCTTTGCCCTTGAAGCGTCCACCCCCTTTGCCTCCGCGCTTGCCATCCCCCTGGGGAGGGGGAGGCTGCGCCCCCCGAAAGGGCGGCTGCGTAGAAGCGGGTGCATGTGGTGCCTGAGGTTGGGCAGGCTTCTGACCCTTGGTCTTCTTGCCTGTCCCAGACCCCGCCGACTTCCCAAGCAAAGCCTTGGCCATAGCCTCATCCCGGAGATGTTCCCGCATGACGGAAATATCCGATCGAGAGAGGTTGGCGTAGGTATAGCCTGAGAAAAGCGGCCTCCCACGTAGCTCAGCGACGTCCGTAGCGGACACGTCAAGCAGACGGAGATCGGCATCACGCATGGTGAGATCCAATTGTGCGCCCAGGTGCGCACTGTCACGCTCAGCAGCATGGACCACTCCGGCCAAGACGCCGAGTGCTGCATGAATGTTGGCGCGACTCCCCTCCTCCAGATCCGCCTCGTCCACAAACTCCTGAACCAAAGTGGTCAGGTGATCTGTCAACGAGAGCTGCCCCATCAATTGATGAGACAGCGTCTGCCAGTGAGAAAGGCGAGCCTTTTTCACATAAGCTGACCAGACCGTACCCTGATTCCGGGAAAGCAGGTGAAGGTTAGGGTCTTCGACCGGGACGGAAGTCTGATGTCCACCCTCGGACTGTACAGTCCGATAGGTGTCGATCGACTCAGGTCGAACACGGCTAGTCGGGAATGTCGACTCCGTACGAGCCACATCCTTCTTAGCCGTAACTCCCTTGTTGATCTTGTCGAAGGACTTGACCAACGCGGGAGCCACAGGGAGCCGGATCGGCCAACGAACTGGCGCCGACGCGAACCTATCGGTTCCCCGTGAGGGCCCTGGAGCATCGATCGGCAAGTCCATTCGCCTTGCGACCGACTCCAAAGCCCACCGGAAGTTAGAACCCCCGGCCTGATCGGAAGTCTCATCCTCCGAGGAGGACGACTCCTGATCAGCTTCCACTCGACCCCCCCGATCGTTGGACCTCACAGGTCCGATCGAAGACCTCGATGACCCCAAGGGTACATCAAAGGACGGGCGAGGGAATGCCTGCTCAGCGATCGCGCCCGTCCGGCGACTTACATCCGCGTACACAGGACTTGAGTGGCCCTGAGGAACGACCCCAGCACCACCCGCCCGATCGTGCCCTGATCGAGGACCAGGAGCACGATCGCCAAGTGAAGACTCCCGATCGCACGAACGATCGAGAGCCTCACCCCCAAACAAAGGGAACTCTCCCCCCTCGAACCTCGAGACCGAGGACCCGAATGAGCCATCCAAGATGCTCCGCCGATCGAAGCCCGAAGCCTGATCGTCGCCCACCGAGAGGTCGGACGAAGCCTGAGCCACATCGAAAATCGATGTGGTCTCAGCACCACGGCGCTTAGAGGAAGCACGCTTCCTCTTCTTGGAAGGCCCCGGGGAAGAGACGACGGACCCCTCCACCTCGATCGGCCCCGACTGAGGGACGACGAAGGTGGAGTGCGGTTCCTTGGCTGCTTTCGCCTTGGCAAGAACTGAAACCTTCTTCTTAGAAGATTTCGACTTCTTGCCAGCAGGGGGAGCAAGCTCTCCCTGCGACGAAGGGGCAGCCGAAGAACCGGCCGGGACTCCCTGTCCAAGCAGGGAAGAGAGACCCGGCAGGAGGGGACCCTGAAGGGACGATAACGACTGTGCAAAGAAAGATTGCACAGCCGCGTTGACCATGTCCTGTGTTAGCCCCAGGGGCTGGCTAACACCGGACGCAATCTGTGCCGTCACAGGCGGAGTCTCCACCTCCATGGGCGACTGGCGGACTTGCGGAGCCGAAGCTTCCGCAAGCCTCAAAGCATCCCGACGAGCCAACGAGGCTTCGGAATACTTTGCAGTCGCCTGCACGAAGGAAGAGGGACGCCAGAAACGACACAGATCACACCTCAAATCCTCCATAGATACCGGGCCATGGTCTAAACAGTCGAAACACAAACTGTGTTTCTCCCCTCCTCGGAGGGTATTGACCAGACACTTCGGGCATGGACGTTCGTCCATGGCACCGGTACCAAGGGAGGAATGTGAAGTCATGATCACACAAGGGAACTAACTACACACAGTAACAGGGCGGGCAAAATATGCAAACCTGAGACCGCGCTGAAAAAAGAACCCTAAGAGGACTACGAATATATAAACTACAGTATACGTATACACAATATATACAGTAGAAAATATATATACGTAGAACTATTGATAGATGTAAACAACAAGTACACTATCAAGTACGACGGATGGACGATAATAGGGTGAACTGGCTATACAAATCGCTGACGATCTAGCAAGTAACAAACTATCGACCAATACTTATCCAAATAGACACAAAACGATGTCTATGAACGTGGCAGGTGAAATTCCGTAAGAATATATCGCAAAAGTCTAGTTTGCAGACTAAATTCTACGAATTCACCGGGAACCAAAATCCAAAGCTGCCAAGCAAAAATGGCGGTGGACAGAAAAGTGAAGCTTCTGCGCAGCTGCGCGCGCATATGCGCGGCGGTTTTGGCGGCAAAAGGAGCGCTCGAGTCATGCAGGCAGACGATCGTGCCTTGCTTTCAGTACGCGAATTTCTATCCAGAACGATCCAAAGGATCGAAAAGGAGCATGTAGTAGTTTAGATTGGTGATGTATAAAATAAACATAGTCTTGAGGTCAAATTTAAGAAAATCACTGAAATTCATACCTATAGCCTTCAAATCCCTTTAAAATGATTCAAATGACATAAATATGTGGATTGAAACACTCCAATATCTTATTAGATTGATATGAAACCAGCCTTTCCCCTACTATAAACGAACTGTTAAAATGGATCAGATTGCATTAACATCCCAAGGCCGGTGTTTATTGGCTTTAGGGTCTCGAAGCCACTGAGCTAGTTAGGAAAGGGAAAAGAGGAGGGAGGGTGCTCTACTATTAGGGCACGTGCCACTATTAGGACTATTACAGTATACAGATATAGAAAATGTCCAGTTCTGACATTGAATCCCTGACAAAAAGACAATAGTACTTCTACACCATGTATATTGTAAAACCATGATACCCAAACAATTTTGACAGAAAGACATTGTTCATTGTATCTTGTGAATAGGGGGTCTAATAGATGATAGCGACATCTAGCTGATTTACCCCAAAGCATGTATACAACTATACATGTACATGTAAATTGTGTTGGATTGCATCAGGGGATTCATGATGCAAAGGACATTACTTATTTATCACCGTGTACGATGATGTATGGCGCCAAGTGTGCCCTCAAGCACGTACATTTACCTTCCTGTTGCCGGAACTACATGGAAGCATTGAGCTTTGATTGAAAACTACTGAGTCTGACCTCACATTCCCTTTAAACCCACACAAATAGTTTCCTTTTCAGCAGCTTCCTTATCCAGGGTCATTACCTCAATCCCTCCCTGCCCCCCCCCCCCCCCCCCACAACCTCCCACAGTTATTAAAGGACCAGACTCCCTAGCATCAGGATGTCTACATCAACATGATGTTTTAGGTCTGCTCCAACATAAACAATAAACTCTGCAATGCTGCAATGGTTATCGTCGCTGCTGTAGACAAGCCATGGCTCGCGTTGAAGAGTTTTGATGGTTGGAAGCTGCTCCTAAAAGTGGGAGATCTTCATCCTCCAACTTGATTTGTTTTCAGGGTAGATCGAATCCAGCGGTCTCGCTGATGGAAATAGATGAGGTTTTTGACAGTTCGGACTCGGTCTTCAACGAGGAAGTCCATTCCCGGTGAAATTCTCTGAAGACTCGAGTAGCAATATCCAAGACGGATTGAGACATGAGGAATGGGCCTCAATGGCACTCTGGAGACGGTATAATGTATTCATCGGTGCTTGGTAGATAGCAGATACATCATGTACATGTAGTGGACTACAAAAAGGAGAATAGTTTTTCCAAGTCAGGAACCGTATAATTATTGGTGGAAATGGGATAGTGGTCCAGCAGACGCCGGACTGGATCTTGAATACAGTCCGAGCTTTGCTGTGTATGAAGCCAACACCTCCGGGAAATGTTATCCCCCTGGCCATGCTGATTTTCAAAGTGGAGCATCCCCAGCCCAATCTGTAATGCTAATCTCTCAGTTTGTGCTCTCTACCGAATCACAAGGGATGTATTTCCCCTAGGTCCCTGTACATATTTACATAGCAATATACATGCGCACATCAGGTAATGGCTAATTACGGAATTAGCTCATTCCAGATTCTACACGTTTTAGTTTGGCACTAGGCAGTAATCTGGAAACACTCTCGTTGTACATGTATTTCTGACGCTATGCAATACACATAGCTTTGGCAGAACAAATGATTCAATCCTACACATAAAATATGTGTGTGATGTTTAAAACGCATAACTCAAGTTTCAGCTGGAATGTAGCTATATGCTATGATGTATAGCCACAAATTACATGACATATAAGGAAACTTTAGTGACAGTACAATATTCAGTGATTGAAATGAAATGCTACATGTAGCTTAAAGAGGTCATTCCGGAAGAGATAAATGATCAAACTTTTATCATGCATATGTTTACCTTTGATTGTTTCTTTTTCCCCATCCACTCTGGCAGCATTTTCATACCTCTGAACAAAATACACGTATTCCCTGTTGCGATTCTTTTTGCATGTGTCTACAGAATTTTTGTTGTGATTTACTATGCCAGATTCGAATGGTGATTTCACGTCATATGCTCTATGTTATGACGTTTTGCGTAATTTCCTATTATCTATATATGAACATTTCCAAAACACAGTCAGACAATGTGATGAATCACGGGAACTGGTCTCATGAAACCGCAGACAGCAGGTCAAAATCTAACACAGACAACATGAACATGATGAAAGGAGCATGTATGTTATACTAACTGTTATATCCTGATAGGCAGTGGGCGAAACCACAATAATTTATGCAATAAAACTAGGAAACCGATAGGTTGTTGGCCCAGCTCCTAGTGTATCATGTGTATACATATACATGTATCATGTTTATTTGTACATAATATTTAACATCAGGATTTGTGGGGCATGTACCTAGACACAGAACATGTAGATCATATATCAGAGATCTATCTGATTACAAACCAATCAAACCATTAATACATGTACCGGAAGTAATTCTTTACACAATACCACAGACACGTTGACAATGTTCAGTTGTGCCCGTCCACACTCATGTGTGCAATATCGACATTTTGAAAAAACAATACATGTGCATAAACCCACATCCGACAGTTATAAACTTTCACCAGCAGTACATATAATTTAACTTTGACAAGTTTATTGCCAGCAAAACCAGTGAACTCTGGACTACTTATTCATGGCAGTATCATCAGCTGATAATATTTACATGATACTAGAAGAGCTGACACATGCAACAGTGTGTGGCTGTGCTCCATAGTGCTCAGTTTACTGACCCAGAGACCCACATAAAATGCCTGGTTATCGCAGAATTTTTATAGTATGTGTCAGCCTGATCCATGGAAACAAACATTTACTTTTTATGGTGAATTGATGATTTCGGAAAGTTTCATGATTCTGTCAGCAGTTCCCCATCTCATAAAGTTTTTGAGTAATCGCTCTTATGACTTTGGAAACGTGAAGCGCTGCGTACACGATCTCTCTCCCACACTCCAGACTTGGCGCTACCGCCCACGGACGTCCTCCGCCTCTTGGTGTTCAGAAAGCCCACCAGGGGGCTTGACCTTGACGCAGGGCTGGCAACAAGCCACGCAACAAACATAATTGCCGAGATAAAACCTGAGCCACATATATCTGGTTTTATCATATCATGGGTTTTTTTTCTTCTCCTGCAGTAAAAAAACCAGTGGGAACTATGGTCTGCAATCCATAGGGAGAAACTTGCCCTAGAAAGGTGCTCTGTCAAAATACAAGTTTGCCTAAATATCAGGCCAAACATTTGCAACATCTTGGGCCTGCTTTCCATAACGTTTCTGGGCACATCCAGGGTTGTACATGTAGACCTGTATTAACTGGTTGTGGCCAGTATAATACTACATGTAGACCTGTATTAACTGGTTGTGGCCGGTATAATACTTCATGTAGACCTGTATTAACCGGTTCTGGCCGGTATAATACTACATGTAGACCTGTATTAACCGGTTCTGGCCGGTATAATACTACATGTAGACCTGTATTAACTGGTTCTGGCCGGTATAATACTACATGTAGACCTGTATTAACTGGTTCTGGCCGGTATAATACATGTAGACCTGTATTAACCGGTTCTGGCCGGTATAATACTACATGTAGACCTGTATTAACTGGTTCTGGCCGGTATAATACTACATGTAGACCTGTATTAACTGGTTCTGGCCGGCATAATACTACATGTAGACCTGTATTAACTGGTTCTGGCAGGTATAATACTACATGTAGACCTGTATTAACCGGTTCTGGACGGTATAATACTACATGTAGACCTGTATTAACCGGTTCTGGCTGGTATAATACTACATGTAGATGTACGTAATATGTATGATTTAATTCCAAACATGGATTTGTAGGGCATGGTGCAACACAATGTTTGTTTCAATTTTCTGTGCTACATGATTGCTTGTTACATATATACATGGTAAATGTAGATAATTTAAGACAACTTCAAGATATTCTGCACCAACAAACTCAGCATTCATACACTCACAAACGATGAACACATTGTACACAAACAAACACATGCACACATCTAGATGTCTACTAGAGTGACACATTACGCATGGATTTATGACTGACCTGTTGGTGTAAGAGCAGAGAGGTGGGCAGCTGATGGAAGAATCAACCTAGGCACTGCTACATGTGGACAGGGACCAGGGCAGAGCAGATATTATATACACAGAAACCCTACACAATCTCCACAGACACACGCATGTCTTTCTTAGATATGGGGTAATTAGTATGTTATATTCATACGAAATGGTAATTTGTAATAAAATTTGTCATTTATTTATTGTTATCTAGAAGATATTTCCTAGAATTATTAATAATTGACAGAGAGAATGATTTGAATCATTTCAGACATTGTGCCAGATCAGTACACATAGTGCAAAGATAATTGAAATATTCAATATCTGTACAATGTTAAATTCACAACAATTTATACACACATGTACGCAGTATGGTGCACAAGAAGATTTACAAGTGCTTTCCTTACAAAACATTAATAAAATACAACGCAGAGTTATTGCATTATAAACACTACCAAAAAACAAGTGTCACCTGTGGGGTGGTTGCCATGGTTTTCATAGTAAGGGGGCTGACTTCAGGGGAGTTATACGAGTATGGAGTCTTCATCGCACCATTGCCCATCCACGTTGTTGGTGAATGGAGCGTCCACTTATCCTCCGTGTGGCTGAAAGTGTCATGTCAAAAACACAACTTCTTCAGTATGATTACTTGTTCAATTTACATATGATTTGTGATGAATGAAATAGTTACACATACATGTCTAGAAAGAGAAATGTACCAGTCAGGGATCTTACTTCATCATATTGTAATGTGTACACAAGTCATGTGGTGTGACGTAAAATTATCATTTTAAATTGAAATTCTTGGCTCAGACATGAATCTACTATGCATGGTATGTCAAGAACTCAATTAGGCCTAGATGAACAGTGAGTCTGTGAATTCACACCATGTACTAAATCATGCTTTATTAGTCTGACTAGATCGACACATGATATAATCAAAACATGATTACACTTTCCATGAAATTTCGACAGAATAAAATTATTCTATTTGCAATACAACTACTTAGCTCTGCAAACAATGAACAAAACATATGCTCATATAAATGACAAGGAAGTCCACAGCGGCATTTGACATAAACCCAACACTTTCCACTTCAGTTATCCAGGTTATATTCATATTATTCATTGACTTCCAAATTACACAATGTTACCATGGTCACAGCGATATTCAAGTGATGGGAAAATGGGAGCACCTCACTGAATGACAGCCCTATATAAATTGCCTGGCTCTATTATGCATTGCAATAGAACGATAAGCATTTGATGGCTTGCCTTGCCCCGGAAAAACCTACAGCAGCAATATGCCACTTGGGAACATACCCGATGGCCAGGCCTATATATGACAGTCGATTACTCAACAGAATCCACTGCGCAAACAGAATTGAGTGCTGATATATTGTGTCAAATCTTTCACTTGCTCCATTCCACTCTGACGCTCACAGGAATAACACAAAAACAAAACTATGTTTCCATGTGGGAGGATACGCAGTGAACGATTGGGGGGAAAAATATTTCTCGACATTGACAAAGAGCTCAAAAAATCATTCCATGTGCTGACGCCAGCTTGGCACGGAACATTATTGTGTGGTAAATTGAATTTACTGCCGTTATGGTTTAGTTGTCTAAAACGAAAACCTACATCTGTGCAATGCAGTTGTGTCCATACATTAAATGTACCATGTACATGATGTATATATACAATGCAAGTATTGATCATGTTGATCTTTAGAAATTACATAAATTTGTGCAAAAAAAACGAGAATTCACATCCTGTATAGGCAATACATTGTATTCTATATTTTCATTCAAAACTATTTCATTCAGGTCACAGGTTGACAAGTCACAAATGTTCATGTACACGTGTTGTCACAGCTGCTGATTGGATTTTTAACTGGGCACTATAATTATCATGCTGATATTAAAAAAATATACTAGTACTGCAGAAAAAATCCACAAAATCACATGACTTAATCCATGCCTAAACTGGACAATACATCACCTCCCTAGGCCTTTCCACTGGACTTTCCCAACTAAAATATCTCCAGACGTGACTGATGTCCCATCTATAGAGGTCTTCCAAGAAGGATAGATGACCTTGATGGAGTAACTCAGACCTGTGACAGGGGCCCGGGCCGGCAGATCTCACCGCCTCATGGCTTATTAAAGTATAAAATCAATAGCTGAACAACTGGGCCACAAACACACACTGGCGACTGTGAGGTGACGACCTGGTCGATCAAGCTGGTCTTGACATACTAGTACCATCACCGGGCTACGGGACTCCGAGGCAATCTATAGGTGTTTGGGTGTATGAGCTATGAGGTGATACACGTACTTGATGCCTGCAAAAGCTGCAAACTCCAGCATATATCTCTACATGTTTTATAACTACATGACTTGGTACACATAAACGAGCATTCATGGATTCTATCGAAGGCACTAAATGGCTGAGCCAGTCCGCCTAACTTGACTGATCTCAACATATGGTCAGAGGTTTGCACAAAATCAATTGTGGTCAGTTGCTAGTATTCATTAATGCCACTATAATTCAATGCTATTCATCTGTATAAACCATTCACGTCATCTACATTCTGTGCGAAAATTATTGTGAAGTACTGCTTGTTTCCAGGTACTGTTAAAACTAAAACATGCATGTAAAAATGAAAAATTTAAATTTGGAACTGCCACTGGCGATTGGCTTCCCTCTGACAAGGGCGATGAACACTAGGAGCGATACTCACCGTTTATGGCTGCTTCAGCGTG
The DNA here is from genome assembly GCA_949152475.1 of Terebella lapidaria. Taxonomy (NCBI): domain Eukaryota; kingdom Metazoa; phylum Annelida; class Polychaeta; order Terebellida; family Terebellidae; genus Terebella; species Terebella lapidaria. The sequence continues at coordinate 88,221,681 of OX424555.1, forward strand.
CGACAGAGAATGAGCTTAAATCCGTGCATGGACTGCAGATGGTGAGACGACGCTAGCCGAACAGACCTCGCTTTATCCAACACACAGCGGTGACAGCATCCGATACGGCACGAACTCAGTCCTTTAAAACAAACGTTTTTTCTTCTTCTTGGCAAACACAATGTCCCAATATCAGTCCACTTCTTAATTGCAGGGCAGATTCAATTATCTGTCATCAACATGATCAAGTTCGAACTCTGCCATTCCATACATGCACCTGACAAAAAATAAACATACTTGTATAAAATATCACCAAATTTGGAAGTGCTTGTCCATGTTGTCCAACATGTCATAGATGAATGGTGAGGACTCGAACCAGTATAAATCATCTGACCAGTAGAAGATGCACCACACAGGCCTATATCTGTGCAGCATAAAAACTAATTATGATGCAATACACTGAAGTAATTCATGCCACACAGAGTGTATCAAAACTGATGAGTCATGTCAAGACATGTTTTCTGCACACACAACAGTTGTGTATATGACATTATAATTTAGTAGAAAATGTTAAATTTTACTTCAGGTGATTTTCTTAAAATTGTAGGTTGGCGTGTTTTACTGATCCTCACCATTCTCAACAGAATGATGAAAGAATATTATACTATGACTGTCTGAAGCTGTGACAACAATGACTCATCTCATCCTTGATTTTTGTCACCAAGCCTCCAAGCCCATGTAATTCTTTGTACTTGTTGTTCAAAAGCTGTGATGAGGCGCATCCCAGAACAAAAACACAGCAAGCACATGTAGACGTATGTGTAAACAACCACCAGTACTTGGTAAATATACTCAAAGTAAGGCAGGTAGTAAATAGTTGACTGCCAATTTACACCACAAAATTATCAGTACCAATTCAAGACTCAATGCTGTCTTCACATACCGGTACACATTTTTAGGACATGTCGCACATAAGGCTACCTTTTATATTGTCATGCATAAATGTATTCAAAATACTTAATAATCATGATAATGTACATTCAAAATCATACTGGTACTTAACTAGACGTAAAGGCCTAGAGGCCTTGGGCATTTTGGTACACAACACGAATCCCAGGTGAACTATTAACATGATTAATTACTGACAATTCCCAACACCACCAACTTTAAGAAAAACGATCCCTGATACCCCTGATACATGTTTGTCTAGGGCCACAAGTCCGAAAATAATGTCCGATTTGCTCTATGATGCACCGTTTCCGAGATATGGCCAAAAATGAAAAATGCAGACTCGGCCAACAAAAATTCGGCCCAAAGCCATGTTCACTCAAAATACCCCTCAGACATGTTGTCTCCTGCCATGAGTCCGAAAATAATGTCTGTTTCGCTCTACGACGCACCGTTTCCAAAAATGGCCAAAAATCGCCAACTCAGCAAAAAAAATTAAGGTCAAGGTCAAAATTGATCCCTAATACCTCAGGCATCTTTGTCTAGGCATCTTTGACTTTGTTTCCGAGATATGGTCGAAAATGAAGAATGCCGACTCAGCAAAAAAAAATTTGGACCAGGGCCAAGTTCACCCAACATACCCCTAAGACATGTTTGTTTGGGGGTATACCCCTAAGATATACATGTATATGTTCGCAAAAACAATTTGGCACGGGGGCAAGTTCACCCAACATACCCCTAAGACATGTTTGTCTAGTGCGATGAATCCAAAAATAACGTCCGTTGCACTCTACGACGTATCACATCATCCGTTTCGCTCTACAACGCATCGTTTCCGAGATATATGCACTCAGACGCAAGGAAGACTCACCAAAATCTGTTTTGAGCTCTGGGTCAAAAGTCATTTGGCTGATTGACCCCATGATCAATAAGGTTCCTCTCTGATACAATATCAACTTAGGTGTCAAGTTCCAGCAGTGTAACACAAGTACTTTTCGAAACCATTTGACAGAAAATTCACCTCCAGGACTCACTGGACCTCAGAGCCGGTTGCAAAACAATAGGTTTCATCTTCGCGATATGAGTGATAACTGGTGAAAATTTCTTGGAGATACGTCCAGGAGTTCTTGAGTTATCGTCCGGAAACCAAAAAGTGAAAAAAACCATGAGGGTAATAACTAGAATACACATACCTGCATTCGAAAACTTAGATCATGTAATTGTAATATATATTATAATGGGGATAAATATATAATTCTCCACGCACCTACAGTACCTGAATACATGTGTAGTAGATTTTTAGTTTAGTGTAGTATATAAATTTCATGTAGTTGTACTACAGGTGTTCATACCAGATACATGTATTGGTAGTTCCCTGGTACATTTGCATACAAACTATGATTAGACTTATATTTTACACAAAAATTAGAGATATACTCAGAAAAAACCCAGATACTAGGTAGATCTATAATCAGTGATATTCATAATAATTACACTGTTTACATGTCAAATGTGTAAATGTTGTATTTTAAAATATGTTTACCAAGTACAGTGGTCCCTGTAAGATAAGACACCTAGTAAAATTAGTACTACTTTGGAAAAATATTTAGCTCTATATTTTTGGATGAGTAACTGGTTAAAGCCTTAGTAGCCTTAGTATATGTACATAATACATAATTGCAAAAAATATGATCACATTAATTAAACTTACTTCTCTTGTATGCTTTAATTTTCCTCACACCATCGAGCATGCATGTCGTCACATTTATTAGAGGCCATGCAGTTTTACTGTAGTATTAGTTTCACATATTTTGTACCTGGGTTTATTGTACATCCAACCCGTATATCAGAACACGCAGACTCGCTAGGCCTACTATGCTGTATGCAACTTCTAGATCTTCTTTTCTCTGGTCTGGAGACTTGGAGTCAATTAAATGCCTACATGTCATTTACATACATCCCAAGTAGCCCCACGGCCCGAAAACAACGAATTGACAAACTGATAATATCTATACTCTGATTTTTCTAACTGGTTTACACAATTTTTCGCGGATATTTTTGCGATGCTAAAAGCTATCGTTCTATAACTTGGCATACTTCACCTGGGAGTCAAACGGCAACTATTTACCGAATTCCAGATTTCTATCATGAAAATTCAAAAAGATGGCAATCTACCCCAATGTTAAATTTAGCGCTGACATTTAATTCCTGGGTCCGCACACAATTTTGTGCATTTGCTCGGTTTTGTAGTGGTGCAATCCTTCAAAATCAACATGTTTGTGTAGAATACACCCCAATGTGTCTTCTGGTCTAAATTATAACAATACTTCGAATCTTGACGGATGTAAACTGGACCAAATCTTCAAATAAGCACAGATTCTCGAAATCCCGTTTTTGGCTGAAATTTAACAGGGTAGATTGCCAACTTCTTGAATAATTGCGATAGAAGTCTGAAATTTGGTAGAAAATTGCCGTCTGTTCCCGAGGTGAAGTATGCCAAGTTATAGAACGATATCAGTTAGCATCGCAAAGATATTTTCAAAAACCGGTGTAAACAAGTTAGAAAAATCAGAGTATACAGATCTAACATTCTGACTATCAGATTGTCAATTCGTTGTTTTCAGGCCGTGGAGCTAATCCCAAGTAGATCTAGATCTATAATTGGTTTCCCACCTGACACAGAATGAGCATCTACCATTCATGCCTAATGCCCCACGATTACCGGTAGGCCTATGCCATCATCTGATCGACGGTTATGCTGATTGGAATTCCGAATCCAGGCATTTCCCGGCGGCGCCCACTCACCGATTTCAGGCCGGCCAGGCGCGAAGTTGAAACGGGCCTTTCATTTTGACACAGAATATGTCAGAACAGCCTCCAATACACCCCTCAATAACTCTCCCAACGATTCTTGAATGGTTTATAATTGTAATTAACGGACACATACGTCATACATTACCTAAATTCTTCGTAAACTTCCATATAATTCTAGCCGTGCTCCGATTGTTGACGTTCCTGACAATTTGATGAATGGCAACTTGTCTCAACAAGATCAGCCAATGGGGAGTCGTGGCTGTATTCACTGCATGTAAATTTTCCTTCAAAATAATTGCAATTGAGAAATAAAGCCAATTAGACTATTTTTGAGTCAAATTACCATTTTGTCAGAAAGAATAATGTTATGTTTTGTAACTTTTTGTTTTTCAGTGTAGTCTGTATTGTTTATTATATTTGTTATTCACTGCTGCGTGGATAAACAGTTGCGGGCGATAAAAGGGGGAGGGGGATTTTTTGACATTTCTGAAACATCCCTCGAACTCTTCTTCATTTTACCAAAAGGTTTATTGTCAGTAGATCTATGTGTCTTTTGATCTTTCTGTACATATTCATAGATCTACTTTTTAACACTTTCGTTATCAGGTTATCCACTCCAGTTTGTTGTTTGAGACTTTGAAGGTTGACTGTTGTGTATTGTACTGATGATCCAACCATAAATCGTCCCTGCCTATTTTCGGACACCACAAGAAATCGGACACTTCATCTCTGCTTCATGATTTACCGCCAAAAATCTACATCAGTTATTTTGCCACAAACGACTTTTCTCAAGCACTGAACCGAACCAAGTATTTGTTGTCTTCGCTGCTCTAAAGAAATAAAAATTAGTGTCCGATTTGATACAGGAGAAATCTACTTTGATAAGTTCCATATAGTATTAGTGTCCGAAAACTATATAACGTACTCTATATGATCTTCCTTAGGGCTTCAACGAGTACTCGGTTACCGGTTACGGTTCGGTTGCAAAGTGTAACCGGTTACAGATTTTGTGACCGGATAATCGTGAACGTATTTTGCAACCTCGTAATTCAGCCTAAAACACTCCAATCCAAATAGAATGTTTATTCATCATAATATGGCATATTTTCACGTGAAAATGACGTCTAATGTCGAGTTTCAGGCGGCTTTTTGACTCGGAGATTTGAAAAAATGCTTACAAGTTAACAAGCTAACAAGTAACTCGGTTACAAGCTAACAATAACTGGTCACGAAATTTTGTACTCGTTGAAGCCCTAATCTTCCTGTTCTCAGCTGCTCGGGGCCGCTTAACTTTCTTCCATAACTCACGTGTAGCCTTAATTGCAACAACTAACAAGCGATTGCTCAATGTATATCCTAAAATTATTGTGATCTAGGTATTATTTTTAAAGACACAGAAGGTCCGACTTCTGTCTGGGGTGTCCGATTACTGTCACTTGAACTCACAGATCATAGTTCACCAATATTGAAGTAAATGACAGAATGATATTTCCATAAATTTATATAACTTCTATTCTATTGCCTCAATCTGGTGAGTATGAGCCACCATAAGTCGCAGTTTCATCATGTCAAGTATAATAGTAGTTAACTACATGTACTCTGAAGCATGTGTATCAGAAAACGACACATATGTACTGTAAGGTTTGTTACAGAGTCTTGAGTGAAGTTTTATACTTATCTACATACAGATTGAAACCCTGGGCAGATCGATTTACACTGCGTCAAAAATGAAAACCACCATGTTTTCGGAAATTCGGGACCCACAGGAGAGAGTACGAGCCCTGTGCAAATTTGGCTGTCAAGTGGAGGTCGACAATTCCATTCCGCCTAAAAGATACTTTAGATCTGGACTGGAGATGATCCGGATGGCTAATGTTTACATGGATGAAGGCGATTTGGAAAGTGCTTTTGTGCTTTACTCCAAATTCATAGCGTACGTATCTGAGTCCTCATGATGGTATGCCACTACTATATTATAGTCACCTCTTACAAACTCAAAAACTATAGATTTCCTGCCACTGTGCAGAAATGATAAGTTGCTGAAGGTATGCCTGTATATTTTGTACAATTTTCAAGACCTTATAATATCGTATTATATAAATAGAATGATTATCAACAACTATCATTCATTAGAATGATTACATGTAATGGTGTGGTTTCCAGGTTATTTGTCGAGAAGCTTCCAAAACATCCTGATTACATACTGGCCACGGACAAAGAAAAGTCAGAAAATGGCAAGGTATTTGAGACAAGATGGAAAATTCTGCAGATATTCCATTTGGATTTTGCTCAATCATATTCACTTATGAAGTGCCTCAATATGACTCATGAAAAAACTATGTTTATATATGTGTGTACTTTTCCAGAAACTGAAAATTATATTTCCAATGGCAGAAGCTATCAAGGACAAACTTACCAAACAGTATGCCAAGGATGCTGCAGCGAGGGCTGAGGAAGATGTAACTATTTACTAGTATATTATGATGTTTTGAACGACTTGAATTCCAACTAAACTGATATTCCACATTATCATAAACTAGATGTATCTGATACATGTCATGGACTTTTCACCTTTTCCATCAAATTTGTAAGTTCAATGAATGCTTGATCTGCTTGATCTAGCGACGCCTGGCGGAGCAGCTGGCCCTGGAAGAGGAGAAACGCCGAGCGGAAGAGGAGCGTCTGAGCCAGTTGAAGGAGGAGGAGAGGCTGGAGGAGGCTCGACGCCGACAATCTCACGAGGAACAGCTGCGACTGGAGCAGGAGCAACAGCTGGAAATCCTCAAGGAACAGGTGTGAGCAAGTGGTCGACTACAGGAAGTCTTGATGCTTGTGAAAAGAAAGCGGAATTAAGCAGATATCATGCTTCAAGCAATGAGAACAACATGTTGGTTTAGTGTGTTCAATGCAGGAAGCAACCAACAGCTTTCAGCATTAAAATTACATATTAAATCGGTCCATGTATTTACTCCCAAGGAGCGCCAGCGATTAGAAGACGAGAGAAGACGACAAATCAACGGTGCGACGGAGGTTCCGCCTGCCAGTCTCGAGCCTGGGAACATTGTTGTGGCGTCCACCATCCCTGTACACCCGCCCCCTGCTTATGGAGATGTATACCCGGGAGAGATGCCGGCATCACCCTCAGCCCCACAAATACCCAGCAGGGACATCAAACCCAGGTGGAGTACCAGTGGTTAGCATGAGGGAATTGATAACTTTCATGAAATAAATGTATTTTAGAGTTATGTTTCACATCAGAATGTGATTTTTGGCTTGGTTGAACAGCGAAAATGGTCCATTAAATTGTATGAGCATTATGTGATCACAGTCTCTTCATATTCGCATTCAATCAGAATTCTATACAGCTGGTTTATATTGTTATAATGTGCGAAAATATTGTATTGTCACAGCGTACAACCATCCACACCATCTGTGGACCGGTCAACAAAGCCACATCATTTCACAGACACAGGAGCCACCACACAGAACAAACACAACTTCCGAGATGTTGTGGTGCCAGCTTTGCTCATCAACCGCTTCCTTGAAATCGCACTGCCCAACACAAATAGAAATGTTGAGACTTGTGGAATCTTGTCGGGGAAAGTTGTAAGGATATAGTTTGTATTTTTTCAATGTTTAACATTTAACATTCAAGAAATACCATTTTTTATTGGTTATTTTTGCAAAATGATACAAAATATTCTTACAAAAGTATCCCTGCCATTCTTGTTTGCTGGCTGAAATTCTGCGATATCCAATTTTCAATCATATCATGGAAACCATGTGGCACATTCAGTATCCATCGTTTTTCACTGACTGATTCGCCACTGACAGAGTAAGAATGCGTTCACGATCAGTCACCTGCTGATCCCGAAGCAGAGCGGTACGTCAGACACTTGTACGACGGAGAGCGAGGAGGATATCTTTATGTACCAGGACACCAACAACCTCATCACCCTTGGCTGGATACATGTGAGCTCATGATATGGTTCTCCTGTGTTTTAACTTCACTTTATAGGGTTGTTCTACAAATACATTCATACATGTCTTTGTAAGACATACATACATTGTCTCATTTCTCAACATGGTTGTAATATTCATATTTCATACACTTTAATAGAGTTTTGAGGTCATCTATGGGGAATTGCTTCTGTACTTGCAGACACATCCGAGTCAGACCGCTTTTCTCTCCAGTGTCGACTTACACACTCACTGCTCGTACCAGCAGCTGCTCCCAGAAGCCCTTGCCATTGTCTGTGCACCCAAGTACAACGAGTAGGAAGTCCTTTGGTTTCTTTCAGTTTTAACAAATGTGATTGAGATTAAATATTGGGAGATCACTGCGCATACATCTACACATTTTGTTTCACATTTTTATAGCACAACCAACTAGCAATAAATGGCCTATAACTAAAGCTTTGTACATTGTCAGGACGGGTTTTTTTTACCTGACCCCGAACCATGGACTGAGTCTGATCTCAGGCTGTCGACAACAAGGCTTCCATGAACATCCCAAACATCCACCACTCTTTGAGGTAATAATCGTCATAATACTTTATTCTCAAGTCATGTGGAGAACCAGAAAAATACTTTATACTTCTTGTATGTGCTGTAGCATATTGCAGCATCCTAAGTAACTCCATGTGCTTTAAACGATACTTCAATATTGACAGATAAGTGGTATTCAGTTTGTAAGAATAAATGCTAACTGAATCCCCAACAGTAATTGAATATTATTGGGAGTAGTGCGAAAATGTTCGATTCAGTTTTATATGTGTGTCAATTTCAAACTGTATTACAGCCTTTTATTCACATATTATGTACAAATGTTAAACTGTCTGTCCAAGATTCATTTACATTCATTTTCTGCTCTCACAATTGAACATATTTGCAGACTGCTGATCATGTGAAGATCAACCAAACAGGAGCAATAGAAGTTGTTGACTTGAGGAAGTGAATTCCACAATATTATCCACAAAGTATTCATTTGTTCATTACCTGTTCACTGATTGGTTGGCTGCTGTATTGTGTGGTATATTTGTCCATAACTGTGCACGTGAACACATTGTATATACAGTCATGAATAAAAGGCATTATGTATCATGTTCAGTGCATGTTTACAGTTCATATGACATTGTGGACTTGCCCTAATTGAAGAATCAAATTGAATATCATTGCATTTCCAAGTGTTGACTGACAAGAAATAAAATCCAATTAGGCATTAGAGTTTAGCAATGGGACTCTGTGCCACAGTTACCATTGTTACTTGGTTATATGATTCTGAGTCACTGGAGTAATAGCTGATGATTGGAGGATAGTTGCCATGGTTACAGTCGATAATTAACTTGGAAACTTGGCCTGGATGTATGAGATTGGAGTGTACAAGTGCAGATGTACAAATTCCAGGACTACTGGAGATCACAAGTACATGCATTCAGTCAATGAGGTATCATGGAGGTGATGCCATGTATATCTTCTGCTGTTTGTTTAGATATATGTGATATAGATAGGTCAGCTGTTGATATATATATATTTTTTTCAAATACAAATTCTGTGAGATACTGTAAAATTACATTTGTCTACAGTTAGGTGAAACCTGTACATTTAGGTAAGCACCTTAGTTTACAATGTCATAAAAATCCTGCAATTTCTATGCGAGATAAACTGCATGCAAGAAATATTACTGAAGTGTTGCAACAGCTCTGAATGATGTGTTCAATTAATCATGTGTATGAATATTAATCAATACAACTAATTATCCTACTAATTGCTTATAGAGTTGTATATTTTTGCACCAGGGCATGGTGATTATGTATTAGGGATGTGGCTGCAATATTTTCATGCATTGGTTTAGGAAGAATGTGACAATGCATGGATTTAACGTTAATTTATGTAGTGTCTGTTGGGAGGATAATAAATGCCTTTTCTACACTGACCATTGTATAATTTTTTGAGAGAGCCAATTATGAATAATTTAAGTGAACTGTTGGGTATCTGTAATGATGTTTGCTGGCAAAAACAACACAACAAAGTATACCGGTATGTACATATTTATATATGAAACTTGAAGTTCTAAGTAATCTACACATGAAATAAAAAATACCATGATACAAAAATAAGAAGTGATACATATATGTGTTGATGTCCTTAAATATTGACTTGTACAGGTGGGGGGAGGGGGGGGGGGGGCTGAGTGCAGGTGCCATACCAAAAGTGGCCCAAGTACCATACAATGCTCCTTAATACTACTCGTTCACTGAAAACATACCATTTAATACGTCTCGCACCCTTTTAATCCTTACTGAAAATATAGGATGGCGCAGGATATGATACTTGGGCCCCAAAAGTGATAACCATCATTATGTCCATACAGTAATAACAGTATATTGTATAAAGAGCTGAAATAGCTTGTTCCATAGAATATACATGTACCAGGAAATGCATAGCATAATACAGAATGGAAATATTTGTCTGTGGAACATTATCAAGATGTAACACATATCTGGAATGTGAATGAAATATCTGAACATGTTGAACATTACGGCGCACCATATACTGTAAACATATAAAATTTCGCGTGTATCAATGTTCGCGTTTTTGAACAACTCAACATGTTCGCGTGGATTTAAGTTCGTGACTGTTGTAAATGGTCGGCCCCCCAATTGAATAACCGTGTATTTGCGTGTATTTATTTTCACGTTTTTTTTTTTCAATCGCGAAATTCGCGTAATTAATACATCGCGAAATTTCATACGTTTACAGTACATCTGACTACACATTTCTGATGCTCTTCAATCTGACATAAGAATTTTGGTACAAACCAAAAGCAAAAGCACCAATTATCATACATTTGCATGTATGATAATGCAAATGTGATCGGATCATAGATATAAACATGGTAATTGTAGTCAGAAAATGACTCGATAACAATGTGGAGAATATCAATAAACAATGTACTTTATAGCTGGTCTGGCGACTACAAAATACCATAAACACAATAAGGAATACAATAAATTTGAACAATGACCTCGATTGTGAGTCCCTTTACATTGCAAATAATGTTCAAATGAATATGAAGCAAATGTAGAAATAAACATGTACAAGTATCGAGTGTTGATTAATATCAGTCATACAATTTTACATGAAGAAAATTCAAGATTGTTGAACAAATTTTATTGTACAAGACATACTGAAACCTGGTTACATGTTTTTGCCCAAAATATCATCACTTTTTGGAACCTGTTTACTTGTTATTGCCCAGATATCATCACTTTTTGAAACCTATTTACATGTTTCTGCCATAGTTCAGTGACAGTTAAAGCCATCATGGTGTAATTTTACATACTTCACAATCTTACTCTATCTCAAAAACTGAAGTTTACCCCAATGTTAATCGTAAACCCAATAATATATGATTAGAAAATTTATGGATTTGATTTTGTGCATTTGCTTGATTTTTGAGTCGCATAATAATCTGAGATAAGCGTGTTTTATCAGAGTGCACCCAGCTTTATTTCCCAGCTATTTCAATCCCTATGGATATAAACATGATTAAATCCCTGAATTTGTTCATATTTCCGAAATTCCATATTTTTTTACACATGCAAACAGGTTAAAATAGTCGGAGAATACATGCGGGGTAATAATTGAGTCTCCACATTCATTTAGGGCATGCACCATGTCATAAAACACCACAATTCCACCTTTAATTTCAGATATGTTGAAATCAGCTGTTCAAGATTTGTGCAGAGAATAACAAGTGTAAGTCACTTCCCAATCACCAAATGTTCGCAACAAACACACACATCCCCAAATCGTATCTTATGGCATGGTAGTCACACTAAGCACATTTTATACATTCGTACAGAAATATTTACGTGGTATGCCCAAGTCATTCATTTCGCTTGTGATGTGACTGATGTCTTTTCATGTCATTAACTTTTCATTTTTCCCAGTGTGTGGTCAATCCTATATTTTATGTAGTATGAATAAAAATACGGGATAACCCCCCAAAAAATAGATTACACACAAATATTATGTACATGTACGTGTATTCATGTTATTTGAGTAAAAGCATTTACATTTTAATTGTATTTATTTTCACTGAACCCTTCACCCTACTTAGCATAAATTTAAATTTAGGTCAGTTTTTTTGGCACAAAATTAGCACGATATACAAATGTATGTCCCTGAGTCATGATAAGAATATAACTATGTAGTTCACAAAACATATAAGGCACTGAAACATAAAAGTGGCTTTGGTAAGATAGATTTTAAGTGGTATGTGTTGATATGTACCAGTAAGAATGGTACCTGGTATACATGTACATGGTATATGTCTAGGAACTGCTCTAAAATATTCTATGTGTTCAACAAAAGGAGAATATTTACCATTATAATATGATGGTCACAGTATGACGATCATGTATGTATGTCACATTAATTGACCACTGGTACTGAAGGAAATTTACTCAAAGCCAAAATAACGGTAGTCTAATCCTAAACTGGATAGTAAATTTCCTCAAACTGTAACAACTTCTTGTATCATGGTCAGCCAAATACATAACGATATTTGTAAGTTGATTTTGAAACACAATTTTGAATATTATATCTACAGTATACACGTCCCAGGCCAGTGTGCAATGTACACTCATGAGATTGGTTATTATGGTTGTACATGTATCATGATGTAAACATCATGTACATGTTAATGTATTGTATTAGCATTATTTCAACAGGTTTGAAAAACTATAGCAAGTTCCAATACAAATATCACTAAGACACTAACTCAATCCAATACCAAACTGCACTTACCCATTCTATCAACTAACCTACTAACCTTTGGCAAGCATGATACGTACATCATCTTTTTATAAATACAAGCACATTTACATACATATTATATTTACATCACGTAACGTAATTACATAATGATGTAAACTTACAGATACTTATTTAGCTGATGAATGCATGAAAGAATGTACATATATTTCATCTTTATCACAGACATCACCCCATAATATACATAGCATAAATTTTCAATTGATCCCAGCAAACGAAAGCACCACAGGAATGGACCAGAAAATATGGTTAACAAATGAGAATTGAGATATGTGTAACTACCTTAAATATAACCAAAGAGCCTAAAATACCGATATTGTAGCCTCTTTGAATATAGCCATACACATTAAACAATTGAATGAATCATACAGCGATGCCGAAGCCAAGTTTGAAAGCCATCTCCACCATGTTTTGCTGTGCTGAGTCATGGAAGCAAACAAAGAACTGTTGTCGGAGTGGCTTGGTGATGTGTCGACCGACCACCCAGTAAGTCATAGGGCTAGGAGACTTCTTCGATTCTGTCCAACCTTCCGGGATGCACTGGAACAGCAGACCCTGCTCAAGCATGCCGCTCTGTCCCGTGTCCACCCCGAACTTCGGCAAAGTGCCAATCTCACAGAGCTGCTGTACTTTCAATGCATGTTCAAAGTTCTTCTTGATCACTAAAGAGGCCCTGTGAAAGTTAGCTAGGACTTGTGTATGTAGCGGTGTAGCAACTTGTGCCATTTCTTGCTGAGTTGGACAAAGCAGAACACCTTCTATGTCATCCATGTGTATGTAGTGGAATAAGGTGTTGTCACAGCCAGTCGACAACTTCACAAAGCTTCCCGTCTCCTGCTCATCCAAGCTATATTCATCAAGTCCTCGCCGAACGTCACTCATTTCAAAGACGCTCAAGAGGTTTCGTTTCCTTCGACCACCAGTGAAGAGGTTGGAGTTGCCAAAGCTCTCAGCTGACTCATCTGAGCCAGCTGAAGGTTTCCTGCCACGACGATCCATGATTGGAGTTGACCCTTCACTGGTTCCAGTCGACATACTATCCGCATCAGAGTCCATGTCATATATGGGACCTCGTCCGTATCGATTGTTCGGAACCTGAGGACTCGGTGTTGATCTTTTCTTGAGTATTGACTCAGGCTGTGTGACTTTCTTGGCGGGAGTCACCATCGCGGGTTTGGGAGAACTCTGGACCTTAGCTACTGTATTTGGTTCATCAGTTCTCAGTTCTTTGGAAGGAGGTAAGAACCAATCTGCACAGGCTAGGCTTGGTGTTGGTGGACCTTGCAGTCTGATTTCACACTGACTGAAGACATCCAAAGCTTCAAGCTGTAAGATCGTGGCTTGGGCTTGATCAATGTAGAAAGGGTCTGGAGTGGCATGGTTGTCTTGCCAGCTGGCACAACCTCCAGCCTCTAACACTACAGCCAATAAGGCATTTCTCATGCCTAAAACCATCAAGAACCAACGTGCTGGAGGCTCAGAATATCCCAGTTCATCCTGGGCTCCTTGTTGACACCGACGTGTAGGGAAGATCTCCCGCCACACCACAAGTTGTCCCAGCTGTTCTTCTTTGCTCAGAGTCAGCAAACAATACTGTTGGAGATAGAGTGTACAGTCCATGAGGTCCTCTTTTGGAAAGTGATTTGCGAGCAAGTAACCTTTGTAGAAAAGACAAGATCCTAGCACCACGTACGCTCTGCGCAACCGGTAGAAACTCTCTGCCATGTCAGCAAAGTCAGCAGCTTCAAACTCGCTCAGACAGTTATTTATAGTGACTTTGGTTTCCTCTGGCATGGTGAGAGACCTCACTGATGTTGCTACTTCCAACAGTGGTTCCAAGAAGTCAGTCTGCTGTGTGCCTCTCTTCAGCATCTCTTCACCCAGCAGAGCTCGATGGAATATTAATGTGAAGAGATGATTTATGCGGGAATGATGACTTTGTTCAGTGAATGCTTGGTGTAGTGAGCCAAACAGCAGGTTTAGTATTCTGTGAACATCATCACACAAGTGGTGAAGTTGGACTAGAGATAATTTATTTGCAGGAACCGCTAGAATCATGACTTCCTGTGCTTCTTTCTTGTAAGCAACATACACAAGCTGATTGTCATAGAGTAATGTGGAGCTCTTGGCCATGCTTTTTGTAACATCTTTCAGCATGTGACTGAGTGTTGTGAAGATGCCACGAATGTCCAGCAGCTTCATGTCTGACTTTGGATACTGATACAAGACATCTTCCTTATCTTTGACACTCTCACTGTCACAATCAAGTGTAAGGTACATGACGGAATGAGGCAGCCTGTGAACAGCAATCGGTTCTTCGTGAAGTCGTTCTCCTGATATCAGTTTGACCAGACTACTGTTGACACAACTCCTAACTATGGAGTGTTTCGGTGAAGTCTGGATTGCTATTTTCTGTACTGTTAATTTAACCTGCCTGGGACCAGCTATCGAAGACAGAATGGCATCGATGTTGTCAAAGTTCACTTCAATGTCGTTAATTGCCATTAGCCATTCTCCAATCTTGACTCCTGCTCTCAGTGCTTCACCACCAGGTAACAAAGCCTGCACCATGATTCGCTTATCTTTCTTGTTGTGCAATCCATTGAGTTCTTGACTTGGAGTGTTGAAACTTCCAGGAATGATCCCAAACAAGCTTTCACACTGTGTCGCACGGCGACCATAATTGTGACGATGAGGATCAACGTAGATAGTGACATCCCTGGTCACTCCTGTAGGAACGTCATTGAATGTAACGCGGCTGGCACTGCCACCGCCACTACTGCTTTCACCAATTGTAGCGACATCCTTTTTTCTTGGCCGCGAACTCTTCCGCCTTTTCTTCAACAACTTTTTATGTTTGGAGTCGAGAGGTGGGGTTGCTGGCCTTGAATGGTGTAGTATTTGGTCTTCTGATTTGGAATCTACATATCCAACACTTGCTATTGATTCTTCGGCTTGTACGTAGAAAAGTTCGCCGTTTTCTGAAACGGCATCAGTCCATTCGGGAGCATCACTGTCATTTACAGACTCGTCGCTGGCGTCGTCTCCGTAACTTTCGTCGGCTTCTGAGTGCGCATGGCCATTCCTTGCATGGTAGCTGGTGGCATATTGGTCGAAATGAGCCATGATTTAACCATTTTAAAGTTCGAATAAACATCGAATGGCAAACATTTTTGTCGAGACGCCTTGGGTTGTTTACTTCCGGTGATATTTTCGCGAAAGTTGGGTGCTCCACATCCGTTGTAACGATAGCACGGTGACAATTCAATTCAAAGAAGGTGCTAGTTCGACTTATTTTGTAAGCCCAATGTTGCTTCAATACATGTCTTTATGTGAACAATAGTGGAAAGCAGAAGTTCGAGTCATCTTTAAGACACCGTGCCTATAAGTCCTATGCCTATTTGAACTAGCCCTAAATATGACTGTATTGTTCCTACGCCGTGCTTCGGAAAGGAACAGTCATAAAGCCTTCGTGCCCTGTGACTTCTGGTGTATATTTGTGCAGTCAGACTATATGAATGAAACCCGAATTTGCACATAGAATCACCATATAAGTAATGTATAGGTAATCGTCTTGTAACCTTATACCTCGATATTCAAGTATAAGCCAAGCGTATACTTAAATTTGATACTTTCAAAAGGATTGTTTATATCATCGTGTCGTTTCGGCCGATGTTTCCTTCGGTTTTGGGAATATGCGGACTGCGGATTTTGAAAACATTGCAATTCCATCATCATAACGTGACCTTTTCATGTAATATACTTGATATTATATTGCATTCAAAATATATTGAGATGCAATCATTGTATTTAATGTCATTGAACAAATATTTCCATGGCAACCTGTTTATTGTATGTAAATAAAGAAATAAATAAGCTATATATGCATGTGTTGTATGAGTTTTGTTCATTGCTCATGGAAGATGGATTTTGATGAAGCATTGACATCGACATTGATTAATAACAAAATTGTGAAAAAATTGAAGGATGAACAAAAGCGATGTATCAAATCATTATGTTCAGGAAGAAATATATTCGCCGTACTTCCTACTGGTTATGGGAAAAGCCTGATTTTTTCATTGGTCCCACTTGTCTTGGACAAGGTATGTATAAAAAAAAACATACACAGTGTTTGAAAATGGTGTATATATATTTGTATAAATTGAATCAAATTTTTAGATACATTTGCTATGGTACTGAATTATTTCGGTTCATACTTATTCCAGATGAATCCAAATAAGAGGCATTTGAGTTTAGTGATCATGCCTTTAACAAACCTGATTAAAGATCAAAAGATGAAACTGGCCGAGATGGGAATTTCATGCTTGTCTATAACAAAAGACGATGACCTTGACTCCGAAGATGTACTTGGTAATGAAATAAAGGAATTATTTCTTGATTGTAATAGAAGTTATAATAGAAGTTACTTTAAATTATAAATGTCACAATAGAGCATGTAAATTATATCATAAATTTTGAAAAAAAGTTTCACTACATAAATATTTTACTGGGGGAGAATTTAAAACATGAAATAGCATATATATATCATAAATTTTCGCTTATCGCCTAACTTATAGTTAAATTACATATATATCTCAATAAAATCTATTGTTTCACATTTTTGGAATCACAGATATCAAGGACGGTAAATATCAGGTTTTGTTGACGACACCCGAAACTGCACTGTCTAGGAAAGGTCGTAACATTCTATCAGAAGTTACTGACATCATATCCATGCTTACTTTCGATGAAGTGCACACTATGATACAGTGGTTAGTGTTCTTCATGTACAAATGGTTACTAATCAACACATTGCATGTGATAAAATGACATATTCAAATAATTTCGCAAGTCTAGTACACACTTCAAATTTACATGAGAAAAAATAAGGATAAACAAAGGCGATGATATTTATGTTAAAATTAAGTAGGTTTATTATATACTTTACAATTATGTCATTGTAAAGTAATAGATGAAGGAATATTAGCGTTTTAACTTTCAGGGGAGACACCTTCAGACCTGAATATCGACGTGTGGGTATTTTGAGGGGCCTCCTGACAGACACCCCTGTCTGCTTACTGACTGCGACAGCCACCCAAATGATGAAGGAGAGCATTGTAAAATTGTTAGCAATCGACCCCGAAGATATGGAACATGTTTCTGTCATTCCAGACAGGCACGTGATAGCAACATTATCATCAAAATAAAATTATAAATAACATTTTTTAAGAGTTTTTTATGGAATTTTTTATGCATATATGCACATAACAATATTTATTTCATTAGACCCAACATCTACCTGAAAGTCGATAGGAACCCAGTTGATGATTACGACGCACTTGACTGGTTATTAGAAGAAATCAAAACTGAGGCCGCAAACACTCCCAAATCTATCTTATTTGTGAGGTAATATACCTCTAGAATACTACTGAAATACACATTGATATGATGCAAATAATATTATATGAGGAAATGTTGTTATTATGAAAGTGTACGTGACTACACACGACAATGTTATTATGTGGTTTCATTGATACCGATTACAGATCACTCGACACGGGTGCAAATTTGATGGCTCATTTTTGGGAAAATCTGGGGTCGGCCATGTGGACAGGGGAAGAGATTCCAGAAAATAGGCTGGTTGACTTTTACCACGCACGGGTTGACAGTAAGTCTGAAGGCCGTATTCTGCCTTCATTCTGTAATATACAGACCAACCTCCGCTGCTTGATCACCACCATAGCCTTCGGTGTTGGGATCAGTATCCCCGATGTCAGGCGTGTCATTCACTGGGGTCCACCTCCAGACCTGTTGTCTTACTGGCAGGAAGTAGGCAGATGCGCTCGCGATGGTGGTGAAGGCACGGCTATTATCTACACTCCCCCTTATTCGGTAAACAAGACAAAACAAGATGACGGGATGAAAAAATTCATATCCAACAAAGAATGTCTGAGATTGCAAGTGTTGCAGAACCTGAAATTGGAGGAGCAATCAGATGATGCTATTGAGAAATGTTGTAAAAAACAAGGCTGCTGCTATAATTGTACTAAATGAATGGGCTAGCAATGAAATGACCATGAGTGCGTGGTTTTGTGGAATGAAAGTATACTGTTCTGCAAAAATCATTTAGTTAAGGCATTTCGGCAGAAATACCTTCATGGTTTTGTCAAAATACTATCCATTTTGGGCCATTCCCAGGCTAAAAAAATTTTTTCACCCTTTGAAAAAACTTTCGTCACTTTTTTCCTTCATAAGGGGAGCTGCCGGGACTGTACTCATAGAACACTTGAAGATAGAGCTTAGATATTGGCACTTTCAAATGGGAAGTCATATATTGCGACTTGTGTGGTGACCTTGATTCTGACCTTGGATGACCTTGAGAGGTCAAAGCAGTCATTTTTGGGTCGAAAAATGCCCAAATTTGCACCTTGTCTATATTTTCTCGAAAACTGTCTGATCACTTTTGAGATTTTTGTTTCAAAACATGCTAATTGATGTCCTTGACAATGTTTATTAGGATGGAGTGCCTTAAATCGATCGATAGGCCCAAAATTATGGCTCAAATGGCCCAAAAGAGCCTGAAAATCAGTTTTTAGCTGCTTTCTAGAAAACTGCCTTATGGGTTTTCAGATTTTTGTTTCAAACCGTGCTGATTGGGGTTCTTGACATTGTGTATAAAGATGGATTGCCTTGAATCGATCGATAGGATTAAAATTATGGCCCAAAAAACTCAAAATTTAGTTTTTGATTGTTTTCTCGAAAACTATCTGATTAGTTTTGAGATTTTTGTTTCAAAACATGCTAAATGGGGTCCTTGACATTGTTTCTAAAGAGAAGTGCCTTGAATTGTTGAAAATATAAATCTGAGGGCAGGAGAGGCCGATATTTACAAATTGCAATATAGGTCAAAAACGCTTGTACATAGGGCTTAGATTTGTATTATAAGGATATAGATAGTCATATATGGTGCATCTTTTTGTGACCTTGAGTTTGACCTCAGATGACCTTGGAGGCTGAATCTCAAGGTCACGGGGGCATGAAATGGTAAATTGGCCTCTATAGACAAAACGCTTGTAGATAGGTTATGTTTATATTATGAGCATTTAGGAAGTCTTTTGGTGACCTTGTTTCCGACCTCAGATGACCTTGAGTACTAAATGTCAATGTCAGATCTAACATGAAATGTGTAAATTGGCTTGTGGGATTAAACCAATTGCACATACAGGTTAGGATTGTATTGTTAGCATACAGTCAGAAGAGCAGAAGGCCACCATCTGTGGGTGACCTAAAGGGATGTCAAACGTGAAGGATTAATCTCAAGGTCATGCCTGACCTGAAATATGTAACCTATCTTAGCCCTTGGGTTAATTTTTTAACTTACCGACCCGTTGGGCCGATAAGCTATTATCGTGGTTCTTCGTCCGTCGTCCGTCGTCCGTCCGTCGTCCGTCCGGGTCTGTAACTTTTTTTTGTCCCAAATCAAGTCACTATTCATTTTGAGCCATTTCCAGCAAAAAAGAAAAAAAATTTTTTGGAATTAGAAAATTTCACCCGTTTTTTCCTTCATAATGGAAGATATGCAGAGTAATCTCATATAACACTTCAAGATAGAGCCTAAGTATTCGCACATTCAAATGGGAAATCATATATTGCGGTTTGATTGGTGACCTTGATTTTGACCTTCAATGACCTTGAAAGGTCAAAACGACCTTTTTTTGTCGAAAAAACGATGAATTTTGCCTTTGGTGGTCATTTTCTCGAAATCTATTCAGACAGTTTTCCTCAAAATCATGTATAAGATTCTCCTTATGTACGTTTGTGATGTGTATAAGTTTTGTTGCCTTTGAATCGACTATCTGTGAAAATTTGTCATTAACAAAAAAAATCTTTCAAGATTTAACTAGATTTCGTAATATAGTCCATACAGAAAATGTGTTTATATCAACATTTACGAAGATGTTTTAACATATTGATTTTAACATCAGTGTAACAATTTATATGTATTCAGTAATCTATGCAATTCACATGATTGCCGGTAAGCTATAGCAGCCTTGGGGCTATGTTCTCATTATACTTCGAAACAAATTGTGTAACAGTCATTTCTCTGCCTTCAGATATTTGATTTGTGATTGTGTACTCTTCGTAACTGCACTGTAAGTATGAACAATGCTATTAAAAAACGATATTATTATATTTTCATTATGTTTCATGTCAAAAAACTATTAATGCATTTGATTCACGTGACATTTATCTCAATACATGTATGTTTTCAATGCAGCAGAAACAATTTAAAGAGCAGGTATACCTCGTAGTCATGCACACATATTTCA
The DNA here is from genome assembly GCA_949152475.1 of Terebella lapidaria. Classification (NCBI taxonomy): domain Eukaryota; kingdom Metazoa; phylum Annelida; class Polychaeta; order Terebellida; family Terebellidae; genus Terebella; species Terebella lapidaria. The sequence goes on from OX424555.1 coordinate 88,242,593, forward strand.
TAGATTTTCCTGTAATTGGCATACTAGATAATGCACAATACATATAAACACTCAAAGGTCCGATAACATGAATATGATAGCTTTTTTGGATGTGCACCCCATATTCAGGTAACATGGCATAACTTTTGACGATGTGAAGTCACACCACACTGCAATAACAGAAACTTTCTAAATGCAAAATAGCTTCGAATAAATAGCTACGTTCATATCTAGTATGATAACTTATTTTCAGTCTTGCTAACTCTACGCCACAAGTCGAGCTTGCTACACATCTCACGCAGGTTTTTACCTAGTTTGACAGGATTATTGATAGCTTTTTCTTTGCGCTTCCAATCGATGCCTGTATGTTTTCTACCAGGTGTGAACGAGAACAGCTTGGAATTGTTGTACTTGTCAACTAGTGTACCGATGTCTTTGAAATACTTCGGAGTCCGGTGACCAGATGATCTGCACACATCGTCCTGACCCAATCCTGTTTTGAGAAGATTTCTCATCCCCTGTCTGAAGCTCCCTGACATCTGACTACAGCGCTGGATTTGTTCCGATGTGTATCGTCCATTACTGTGTTTGACCATTTCTGGAATATTATATATATTTTCTAAATGTTCCATTTTGATGCACAATTGTTTCAATATAGAGTGTATACAGTTCAATATATGAAAATTATTTAATGCAGCAATACTATATGTGACATGTTAACTAACGTTTGAAGTCGTTGTTCATCAATTCGTTTGCCAAGTCCAGTCCTATGTTTCGTCCAGGTCCACCCTTCATATTAGCTACACGATTCCAAGTGAGATCGAAACTGATTTCTTTTGAAAGGAATCCATTGGTGTCTGAAATATTTGTTAACATAATGTGAAGACTATGTACACCCACAAATATAATTGTAATGAAACGTATAGATTTGAAAATCATTTTCGGAATAGACGTACATGCCAATAGTCTATGACCAAGCCTCAGGTATCGTGGATGTCTGTTGTTGTGGAAGTCTATCATATCCAGCTTCCATGACCTGAGCATTCTCGGTCCATCTCCCTCCCTCACGGAATCGACCCTCACTCTTCTCTTAAGTCCATTGGCGATGATATCGAGGCTGTAGTCCAGGACATCGTCTTTACCTTCTATGTTATTGCTGCACTCATCACAACAAAACCATTCACCTGTTTTTTAGAAAAATTATTTTTAAAAAAAAAAAATACTGCAGATTAGTATCAATATGCAGCTTAGAAATTACTATACATTTACATGTCCATATATATACTATCACCTGCATTTGATGTGCTTTCTGTAAGCCCGATACATTCGTTGTGATACCATTCGCGACGTTTACATTCCTCTCCTCTTTCACATTGTGTCATCACCCCTGATTTCTTTTCTTGACAAATGCAGTAGATATATCTCTTGGATTCTCTACAATCACTAGAACAATACCAGTCATCTGGTGGCTTGCTTGTCAGTGGTGGGTCCGCACAACTGAAGTGCACCCATTCCTGTGGGCAGTCGCCTGCACAGCAGCGCACCATTGCATCCTCTTTTTCTGTATTGCAATATTTAATTTCGGAATTAGGCAATTTTTTATTTGTATAAAAATATGTCATATTATGATATATGCATGCAATATTTTATCACGACAATGCTTTGTATATTTACCATCATTGCAACAATATGGGAAACTAGGACATTTTTCAGAGTCCTTTTCGTACGCTGCCTCTACGATCCTCATATTAGCCATTGACGGAGTAAGGATGGCTCTATCCACTATTCCCAAAGACAATCGGTGTAGCCATGATACTTGCGATGATATCTCTTCTGGGAATTCCTTATACGAATTATAAATAAACCAACAAGGTTAATTACATTGCTTAACCATTATCACTGTAAACTTCATAGGTGTAGTAAGATTTGTATTCCCTGATAGTAAGCATGTATAACCATAAGTTCGCTACCTGTGGTTGGCATGACAGATCATCGATTCGCAGCATATGCATGGCTAGCAAGATAATGAATCCATCAGTCGCAAACTGGTAAAAACAATTAATGGGTCGAGGGAAATGTTATTTGAAATGATATTGAAAATATGTTACATGTATACTATATATTTTAATAATAAACAATAATTGCAATGTACATGGAAAATAACTTACATCAACCAGATCAGCTACATGCTGGAAGTTGTTCATAACATCGATATTTGCTGATCTGTGATTGAAGAATTGTTTTAGCTGGTAAAGCGATCCTTTCGACCCCTGGCTATCACCTTTGAACATTTCGTTCATCTGATCCTGAGAAATATTTGATGAGAAAGGTATCACACACATAGATATACAGTAGATAGTTTCACGTATATTATAGAAAATAAAATTTACCAGCATACATATACCTGTAACAATAGACCTTCCTTATGAAACTCTTGAGGGCTTTCCAAAAACCCTCGGAATCCTTCAACTGGATCAGAAGACCATGCCCTGCATTTCTTGGCCTTTATGACAGAGTCCATTGTGCCGGCATCTCCATGGACAGGTATGACACTTGGACGACCATCATGAGAGGGAACGTATGCACAAAATTTGTCCAAAATGTCCACGGTGTCTGGGGTTGTGGACGGATTCCCTTCAAACACACCTGTCAGTGAAGAAAACTGGTAACGTATCATTCATTTCATGTTTAACATTTAACATTTATATTTGAATGAGATTTTGAGGTATTCGCCAATAATATATTCAAAATTATAAAACAAACCAAGGTTAACGAGCTCGCTTTTTTCAGTCATCTGTGTCGAGAACTCATGATCAATATGCCATTGCACTCTGCTCTTCAAGTGACTGACACACGTCAGATGTAAAACGAGGACTCGTTCCACCATCGTCACCATTTCCAGCTTTTCAGCTTCATAATCTCTGCTTGTTGGCAGGAAAGAACGTACCGGAAGAGTCGATGCTTGAGTATTTTCCACACTCGGCACATGGAGGTCATCTGTTATGAATTAGTTAAATCAAATTATAATAATTAGTAATTGTTATTATATACATTTATTATCTATTTGTACTATATATGATTTACATAACAACATGAAATGGAAAGTAGGACCAGAGAATGACAGTTGTTATATCAAAATTACTAAGCAAATAAAGGAAGAAATATAAATGACAAATAATAAATTAAATTGGCATTTTTTGTATTTTATGTTTTTCAACTAAAATGTTAAGGTAAATAATATACCTATTGTAACTCGGTGTTTGTTTGCGAAAGCAAGGGCCATTATATGGCATTTATTCTTATCCTTCAAGGTCTGATGCTTCACGTGGGCTGTGAACTGGACGTTGTCGAACGTGATACCGAATCCTGCCGGTTTCAGGGTAACTTGGTCTTCGTCCTTTGTGAATTCCAGGCGTCTTCTGGTTTGTTCCTTCTCATGGAACGTATCTTTCATCATTTGTAACTTTTTCGATGAAAATGCAAAGCAATATGATATTTTTAAATGTCAAAATATCCTATTGGAGTCGAAAAGTAATGATATTATATCATATTGAAGTCGAGAAGTAATGATATCATCATACATAATTATTTATGAAGTTGACATTACCTCTACTTCTGTCTTCCAATCTTTGATTTTAACGTCATAGTGTTCCCTCAATTTATCGATATTTGACCTAGCAGCGTCGCATCCCTGGGAAATTCCTAATCTATTCATATATTTGAATAAGGTTTGTGATGCACCCTCAATCCACATCATAGTAGATGTCATCGCCTGGAACAGGTTGTATCGCTTGGGTGATCTACTGTACATAACCAAGGAAATGATAATTCCTTTACGGATTCTCCTGATTTGTTCTGATTCCTCATCATTTAGTTCTCTGGAATGACATAATAATTTCATATCAATACCTCATCCATCAAAAGCAAGAATGAAAAATTATTTGAATGTTCCAACTAATGTGTATATGCCAAACTATCTTATCTTTATTCGAAAAAAAAATATCATATACGTTTTTCGTCCATTAGGTCCTCGGGTGCTTTGAGTTTTGAACCGCGATATGTCTGGAATCGCGGCCCCCACTATTGCGTCCAGGACTGGTGCCTTATCAGCAGCCTGTATATGTACAATTTCATTATCATATCACATATTTATATATTGTATCTTACAATTAATTACTCATATGAAATGTATGTCAGATATATGAATATTTATTGTACCAAAAATTGTAAATAATAGTTATTTCGGCTATATTTTTTCAAAATATTGATATTCATTATAAGTCAAATGTAATGACATTTGATACATTTTTAAATATCAATTATATATTTCATCTCTCATATTCCATATTACATTTTATAATCATGACAAAATTATTCCCTGTTAAGTTTTGGAAATATATACTATTATAGTCATAAGTAGTATGTTCACTACATATAAATAATAATTTTGATTTAGATTTCAAATCAATGGCATATAACGTTATTTGGTTAATTAATTTGGTTATGAATATATGATAATCTAAACTTTTTTATCTATTTTATTTTTCGTTGATTTACGGAAAATCAGGGTTACAAAGCCATCATTACTGGGAGACCGTGCCCTCTAGTAAACCATGTACGCTAACCAATGAAACGTTATGATAATACCACAGGCAATGACAAATGCACACAATGGATAACCACATATTTTATTATTTTCTTTACAATTTTCTTCAAACTTTTGTTAGTTATACGGGTGAGTATACATGCAAAACGGGTACATTTATGAATTTTAATATCAAAATAATTGTAAAACAATACATTTCCATATAGTCATTCTAAATATTACAAATTATCTCACCTCTGTCGAAACATTTTCCCACGAAAATTCTTCCAAACGCTCCTTATTGATTCCTCTTTTTATGCTATTCAGCTGATCTTTACTATTCTTAGCACAGATGTGTGATAGTTCAGCCTCCAATATAGTGGCAGCCACAGCGATAAGTGCCAATTTAGCAGCTTTAGAATTATATATCAAAGCATTAAAACTGTTCTTGTATTGGCTCAATCTCATGTAGTACAAAGCACGCTGTTTGAAATCATTTTCATTCTCATCAACTTCAGAATTGTTCGAATGGGTGTTTCTTCTCTTTGATTCTGGTAGAGTTTCATTTAGCTCGTCCGAAAGTGTACGTTTTTTGTTTACCTCTGGGGTTTTGTTTGGCCAAGAGCGCCTCTTGTTGTTTTTGCTTCTGCTCTTTTTGCTAATTGTTTTCTTGACTAAATCTCTGTAACAGCTATGACATATATGCTGCTCCAAATCTATAGATTTACTTGGATAAGCCTTTTTCAGCGTGTGAGGTGAAGCAATCAATCCTATTCTATACCTTTGAGTTGTTTTCTTTTTAATTATGAAATCTCCATTGCAAATGACACATTTATCCATTTTTCTTTTTCATCTGATGATCCATGATGTTGATGGTCCATTTACAAATCACAAAATGATCGAACTCATCAAGTTTTTACAACAATTTTGCTGTCGTCATGGTGTAAACAATGAAGAAATATATCATAAAATATGTATTGGCATTATTTCAAATTTATACATCATAAATTACTTTAATAAGCTCAAGAATCTCATACACACACTATTATAATACTATGCTGGCACTCTTTTGATTGGCGCTCTAAAACAGATCGTATTTTTTATTTCATTCTGAAAGTTGGAAATATGTGATAATTATAATGTCTTCATCAAAATCTTTTGCAATCATTATGGTAACATCTATTAACAACAATTGCAATTTGTTCACTATTTGAATATATTTGGTCCACTTTAATTTATTTTTTTTTTTTTTTAATTTGCATTTCATTTTTTTCACTTTATCTATCTTGCTATATCATCAAAATCCGCAATGTTACAAGGTATGAAAACGAGATACTCGAAATATCTCATTTAACACTATTACGAAAATTAGCAGTCCGCGTATAACAAAACCACCGGAAGTTGCCATTGATGTTGGCGATTGCCTGATTTTCAGTGATATATTTCTAGAAATGTCTTGATGTGTGCATCATATTGCAAGATTCTAGGTTTGTTACGTGTAAGGTTGATAAATAAGGCCTTGCTTTTCATTATTATAACATTTATTTCGTTGTGTATCACACTTAAACCATAGTTTCATATGTATGAAATTCAACCAGAATTGTCAGGGCGCATAGCCTGTATGACTTTTATTTTCCCGTAGGATCAGAAAATGACAGTCATTGTTATGGCTAGGCGCGTCAGACTGTGCAGCCGAGTTTGGGCTTGAAAATCTGGGTCAATTTAGTAATTGATAGTTTGGCGATCTGACAGCTTGTAACGCTATATAACCTATCAAAACTAAAGGATTAATCATCAGTTAACACGTGGTGAGTATTTATTTAGCCGATTTTCATCGTTGTATGTGAAATAATGACCCAGTTTTGAACCAAAACACGAGAATCTGCCCCGCCTCGATTCCGCCATTGAAAATGCCACCTCATGCTCTCCGTGTTGACAGGGGGTCATGTTTACAGCAT